>CM075806.1:125204352-125519916 GCA_037975025.1 Excoecaria agallocha | reverse complement strand
ATATAATTTTAATAATTTTAAGAATAGTATTGCATGTAAATAATTATTAGAAATAAAATTTCTCTTTTTGATAAATATTAAGAGTATTTTTACACATTTAGCCAAATAACTTTATAAATAACTTTCGTCAATTTTTATTTAATTATAGTATAAATTAATAAAATAATTACAAATTAATTTAGAGTATATTAAGAAAAAATTTGGCAACATTCTATCTTTAAATTAAAATAACTCATTTTTTTTCAATTGAATTATGAGACAAAAAGAGCACTTGAGAATTCCAAGTTTAACGTAATATGTAGAGAAAACACCGATGATAATTAATACAATTTTCTTTAATTGAATTTATATAATGGCGTTATTTTCTTCGCATCCAATGCCCTTTTCAATGAAGATAGATAATACAGCACAATGCTGCATCTTCAGGACCACGCAGAATAGGTATTCTAACACCATAACCATAACGTAGGAAAACATTGCATTTACGTAAAAAAATTTTAATTTTTCTAAATATTATCTGATAAATACCATATTTCTATTTATTTTTAAAAAATATATTATTTTAAAAAAATTCCCTCCATTTTGTTATTTTATGATTGTCTCCCTGTTTAGCTGTCCAGACTCCATAAAGGAGAAGGGTAGGAAAATCATAGAGCAATAAATGAGAGATTTTAAGACGCAGCACGTGGCTGCATTATCTGCATGCCACCTTATAGCTCCTGAAGACATGTGGCCCACCGGTGATAGAGGACGCAGCCCACAAAAAAGAAAAAAATAACAATGATAATAAAAGGGAAATAGACAGCAAGTTTAGGCATAAGAAACCCACTTTGTTAAAAAATTGTCCAAGTTGCCTTGGTTACATTAGTTGTCTCTTTCAATTTATCACAAGTCTCAAACCTCTTGGTTACGCTAAAATGATTTCGTTAACGTTTTGTTAAAACTGAAGCCTCTACACAAACACATGGACATGTCAAAATGAATTCCTTCTAAAAGGTCAACTCCTTGCATTGGAGGTAAAACATCTTGATTTTTATAGCAAATCCAATTTCATAAAGCCTAAGGAACTTTTATATTTTCATGCAGAAGTGCACATTGCAAAACATTCTCAAAGAACATGGTAATCCGTTTAATTATTTTCATTTAATTAAAGAGTATTACGAAATGTTTTAAATTTTATACCATAGTTTCAGCTCCCAAAAAATGAAAATCTTGCAGTTCACCAACATGCACAGAGCTCATGGGATAAAAGCCAGATTTGAGGAATTTTAAGCAATATTTTTTAGATATTTCAGTTAGTAGGGCGAAACCTCAAGAGGACTAGACAGCATAATTAATGGAGTAAAGTTATTAACCACTGACCAAGAGGTTGAAAGGTTTGAGAAAAATTGGTTATTCACAACCGATGAAGGATTCCTTGAAAAGTTAAGAATCAGTAATTCTTTTTAGAAATCGAATGAATTTGGTCTTATAGACACGCAAAGAAAGTAACTAAAAAAGGGTTCACCGATACAAATATCTCCTTGTTGACTAAAATGATTTTAGTGCTTCTGAAGATTAAGAACGAGTATTAAGGACTAAGTTACTCTGACAAAGTAACTGATAAAAAATTTCAAATGTAAAGACACAAGAGAATTCCCCTAATAACAACCAAATTAGATAAAAAGATCTAAGGAGCAAGCTATCCATAAATATATCATCTCTTGGGTCAGGTTGTAGTTCTTGAGAAAGAATTCAAAGAGAAATGTGCATATCTGCAATAGTATTTTTTTATATATCCAACTTATATTGTTAGCTTTTGATGTTCAGCCAATTCGTATATATCTATATTCCTTTTTTACTTTGTGAAATATTTCATGTTTTTAAATGGAGACATAGTAAAAGTTATTATTCTACATATTTTTTGAACATCACAAACATAACAAAACAATGTAACAAACGGGATAGGACTGAAAGCACTGCAACTTCATGAACCAAGGTACATCAAATCGGAGCATGAACGTGACTTCATGGACCAAGGTACACCGTAAATTCTGGTTTTCTCAACCCACTTGAATAACATATAATTTCTTTATTCTTTTTAATATTTTATTATACAACAATAAATTTACATATTTGAAAATTAATTACCTAAACAGGGATTGACCCAGGATTAAATACAGAGGAACCCAAAATATTTATATATCAAGAGAGTAAAACTCTGTAAGGTAAAAGAATTTTAAGAGACCAACTTTAAATTCTATATACATATTTTCTTTTCAAAACAAATTCTTTAAATGCAAACGAAGCAGCAAGGTATTACCTCCGTTGTTTATTTTTAAATTTCTTTTTCATAATTAAATGAGATATAAATTGTCTTTTAAGGAAAATTATATGAATACATGTTGATGTGGACTACCAAATGTCATTTTTTTAAAAGTATTAAATTTATATGGTAAGTTAGGTTGAAGTTTTAAAAAATTTTGAAATAATGAGTTTTCATGTAAAAACTATATCATCAAAATATTTTAAGCCACATGCTTCGGAGATCCGATAGTGACTTTGATACAATAACGCAACAAATCGTTACGTTTTTATTCTAAAATTCTAAATTTGTAAATAATTTATCATATATCCCATTTTGAAAAATATTTCATTAAAATATATTCTTTAAAAAAATTCTCGCCATCAATGGAACTTGAAAAGAGGTAAGCATTATATATATATATATATATATATATATATATATATATATATATATATATATAATTGATTTGATTTCAAATCAATTAACAGTTAATTTTTAAAAATTATAAATTTAAAATTTTAATTTAATTAATTGAAAACTTAATTGGATTTTGAATTAATTTTTTGATTAACCTAAATTTTTAATTTTTTCCTCACCCCTACTGTTGATCACCTCCATTTTGTAATTATTTTACGATGTTCTCCCAATTTAGCTGTCCAGACTCTATAAAGGAGGAGGGCACATACAAAAATGACCACAAAAAGGACACCCTGACATGCCTTTTTTGGAAGGGGAAGTGGGCACGTGCATGCTTGGTAACCTCTACTTTCCTTCTCTCTCTTTTTATTGTCACATCACATGATAGTTTCATCAATGAAAACGACATTAGGGGCCGAGAAAATAACGTCGTTATATAAATTCAAATAAAGAAAATTGTATTAATTATCACCGGTGTTTTCTCTAGAAATTACTTTGAACTTGGAATTCTCAAGTGCTCTTTTTATCTCATAGTTCAATTTTAAAAATGAGTTAGTTTAATTTAAAGATAGAATTTTGCCAATTTTTTTTTCTTAGTATACTCTAAATTAATTTGTAATTTTTTATTAATGTATATTACAATAAAATAAGAGTTGACGAAATATTTCTATTCTAGATGAGTATCTTTATTTCCATATTAATTACACCATCCGCCACCTAATTTTTTATATTTCCTTTTTAATTTGTATCAAAACAATGTCTAGTTTTTTACATTATAGTTAACTTATAAAAATTGTCTAATATTATTTAATTTTATGCTATTATTTACAATTTATATTTCTCATACTATGTTATCAATCAGGATTTTAATAGTTTCAATTACTCTTTCTATATTTAAGATGGGTAAAATAGTAAAGTCATAATAAAGAATTTGTCTCATAACCATAATAACTCCTATTTTTTAATATGTACATTTAAAAATAATAATAATAAAAGTGGACAAAATTATGTGAGGGAGGGAGGGAGTATTATTTTCTATATAACTTTAAATTTATTTACTTCCTGAATGGAGTAAGTGTATATATATATATATATATATATATATATATATATAATCATTTTCTATCGTGAATGTTATTGCAGCTGGTGATATAATATCACTATATGACTGGAAGTGGAAGTGGGCACGTACATGCCTGGTAACCTCTAGTTTTTTTCTCTCTATCCATTGTCACATCACGTGTTAATTTCATGAATGTTTACTTACTTCCTGAATGCAGTAAGTTTTTATACCTATATATATATAATCATTTTCTATTGTGAATGTTATTGCAGCCAGTGATATAATATCACTATATGACTGGAAGTGGAAGTGGGCACGTACATGCTTGGTAACCTCTAGTTTTTGGTTCTCTCTTTCCATTGTCACATCACGTGTTAATTTCATGAATGAAAAGTGCATTGGATGCCAAGAAAACAACCCCGTCATATAAATTAAATTAAGTAAAATTGCATTAATTATCACCTGTGTTTTCTCCACATATTACGTTAAATTTGGAATTCTCAAGTTTCTCAAAAATCCATTTTTAGAGCTCAAGGCAGAACAAGTTTCGTTAGACTCAAGGAAACCAATCGCTTCGTAAGTGCCTTTTTTTCTCAGAATTCAATTGATGTTCTATACTATAGATTTGCTCCAGATAATTAATGTTCTTGAATTTGTTAATTAATCGTTATTAGAGAAGCCTTGATCGTATTAAATCTCCGTCTTCCATTTTGTTTTGAAGGTAAATTACAAATTAGCAAAAACGTTTAATTATTTTCCTGCATTGAGACCAGAAAAAAACAAAAAAGAAACAGAAAAATTGTTTAGTTTCTTTTTAATGTTGGACGGGGACCGACAAGAATTTCTCATCAACAGAGGTTTCTACACCGACCTGGGACACTCCATAAAAGTCTGATAAATGCAGATAATGTATTATTCTTTCATCGATATTTCTATGGTGACCCCCAACACTTGGTTTGCATCCACAAAGAATATCGTGTTCAACTTGAAATAAATCAATTCATAAGAAATTTATATATAAATAATATATTTTACTATATATTTTATATTTAATGATAAAGTTTAAATATACTTATAATTTCATTGCATACCGCATTTACATGATGCTTCTTCTTTAGAGTCAGAAGGTCCTCAATATTAGATCCCGGCTTTATAAATTATTTTCTTCAAAATGCTTCCATATTTAATAACCTACATGCAAAATTAACATCATGTGTTACATGTGCATGTAAAATAAAACTATTACTAATTAACTATAAATTTAAAACAATAAAATTTCACATAATATACAAATGAAATTAAAATATGTTATGTTTTAGATGGCAAAACTACTATCACTTTAAAACATAATATTTCCATTAATTATATGCAATATTTAATTTTTAAAATATTTACTTTCCAGACTAATTTTTTTCTTAACAATATTACTATATTTAAATAAATGAAAAATTGTTTCTATATTTTTAAAATGCATTAATTGCACTGATATTTAAAACAAACACGATGTCACTTTATATTAATAAAATATAAATTAAATTACACATAATTTTTTGGAATTAATATTTTAATTTACATCAAATAAACTAATTAATTACATCTTAACACAATTAAATTTAGCCTTAAATAAAATATACAAAATACATGCATTTAGTTTATTTATATTCAATAACTATTTACAAAACTAATATGTATAACTTAAACCTATAACTAAAACCAATAATTAATTAAATACAACATATAAAACACATGCAAAATGCATATAAAAAATTAACATTCACTTATTTTATTTACAAATCAACCACAAATCTTGAAATGATGTAACTAAAAACAAGTTTTGAATTACCATTAACATAAATTTTTTCATCATATATCAAATAATTATTCTAATAACTAATGTTATAACATATTGTACAATATTAAATAAAATAAATATTCATGACTTGCCTTTTTTTCTTTACTTCTTTAAATTTATCAACAACAAATACCTACATATTACAAAATGATAATGCAAATTAATATTAATTAATTTTAATTACAAAAATTAACAAAAATATTATACTAACTAATTTTATTTTAAAAATTAACAAAAATAATATACTAATCATTAAGATTAACTGCTTCCAGTCTGTGAATTAAAAAACAAAAATTGCAAGCTATTTTGAGGTAAAATTGGGATGAGAGTTTAGGATCTTGGGAGCTTAGATTTTTAGAAGGAAGAAGAAGAAGTTGATTGTAGAAGAAGAGGGAGAATGAAGAAGAAAATATTTAAATGATGGTCAATGCGGTATTTGCATCTTCATGTGAAAGATGATAGAAGACACTGTTGATAGAAGTATTATCCATCAGATAACAGACAACGCACCTGACACAAGCGTCATCCAACTCTTCTGCAAAAATTCACGTGATGTATTGGATTGATGAACAACTTTAAAGTACCTGCGTCTTCTAATCTAATTCCAAACGCGAAAATAAAAATTGATATATTTTACATTTGTTATTATTTTTTTAAAAAAATATTATTTATAAAATTCTCCCTTCTATACAAAGGGCACTATTATTATTATTATTATTATTATTATTACTATTTTAAATCATTTTCTATCTTGAATGTTATTGCATCCAGTGATATAATATCACTGTGTGACTAGAAGTGGAAGTGGGCACGTGCATGCTTGGTAACCTCTAGTTTTCTTCTGTCTTTTCATTGTCATATCACATGTTGGCACTGTTCACTCCTCTTGTCTTCTCTCACGTTCCTTTTTATCCCAACAGTGCTTCTGCCCTACTTCACTCCAAGTTTTATTATTGTGCATTTTCACCTCCTCTTCTTCACTCCACGTGGCAAAGAAAAATTACTTTGCCATGCATATGAAACTATGAAACTGTTTTAATTTATGACTTTTTATTGAATATGATTCATATAAAAATTACGAGTTAAGGAATTAACAAGTAATCCATGACACAAGAACTCCTAATTATCCATTTACCTTTTTTTTTTTTTACAAAAGCGATATAATGTGTAATTCAACTAGAAATATTAGAGAAATTATACAAACTCGAAATTTCATATTGTTTTATTAAGTATTGGTTACTAAATCAACTGCTATTGGTTTCCTGTTTACAATTTTCTAACAAGATTAGAATCAAATTTTATAACAAGAAAAGAAATACAATTATCAAAGTGAAATCGATTTTCATCTCATATTTTAATTAAATACAATTTACAATAATTTGGACAAGAACAAAATGGGAATAAATATTAGATACAATAAGCAACAACAAACTGAAAAATGAAAAAAAAGCAGTAAATAAATAGTTTAGAAGACAGTTGATAAAACAGAATCAGAACGGGCATTGATACCAATTCGGGAGTTGCGGTATTTTATTTTCTTGATTTCAGGATTAAATTATTTTTAATGTGATAATTTCAGTATTTTATTTGAGTTGCAGTATTGTAAATGGATAATTAGGAGTTCTTGTGTCATGGATAAGTTGTTAATTCCTTAACTCATAATTTTTATATGAATCATATTTAATAAAAAGTCATAAATTAAAAAACTTTCCCATGCATGGCAAAGTAATTTTTCTTTGCCACGCAGAGTGAAGAAGAGGAGGTGAAAAAGCATAATAGTAAAACTTGGAGTGAAGTACGACAGAAGCACTGTTGGGATAAAAAGGAACGCAAGAGAAGAGAAGAGGAGTGAACAGTGCCTATGCCACGGAGATGGATTAACCAGCACAGTGCTGCATCTTCAAGCACTGAAGGGACCACGCCGGACAGGTATTATGACTCTATAACGACCACGCCGGAGAGGTATTCTAGCAACGCTATGTTTTCGTAAAAAAATTTCAATTCTTCTAAATTTTATCCGATAAATATTATATTTTTATTTATTTTTTTAAATATTATTTAAAAAAAATTTCCCAAAATCGAGGTTATCAACAGGTTTGTAGTACCCAAGACCAACATAGATGGTGCAGCAAAAGAGGCTGATTTTGAGATCGCATTTTGATGTAAAAATGCAAATTTTTTTTATTAATATTATCAATCCGTATTAGGGGCAAAACTTAATGTACAAATTTATGAATTTAAATCTTTTACTGCATGTAGCATATAAAAAGTTTTAGTTGTCTAATCATCACAAATGGACAGTCATACAAAAAAGATTAAAAAAAATCACCATTATTTTCGTTTTGGAAAGTCAAAATCAATTTTCTTTATTAGCAATATATATATAATATTGACCAAGATACTTTTTTAACATTTGCATAATTTTGATTAACAAGTTACACATTCTGGATTTGATTGAAGAAAATAAAGGCCATCTAACATGGACTAGATTTTTTTTTGGAGTAATTTAACTTGTGATTTTATTGAGGTATAGTATAATGAATTTGGACCAGGTTTGGGAATTTTTATTTTCAAGGCAATAAAATTCATATATTTTTTAATATTATGCATGCAAGGTGCTCACAGTTTAAAACTAGATTCGACCCATCATTGCGAGAATTCTTGAAAAAATAGAATTTATTCCATGTACAAGCAACGTCAAAATACACACATAGTATATAATTAATACACACATTATATATACCTAGTAAATACAAAATATATATAAAATACACACACTGCATACATCAAGTATACACATAATAGACACGTAGTACATACAGTGTACACCTAGTACACATCCGGTATGCATCTAGTACACAAATTATATACATTTAGTAAATGCACAACATACATTAAGTACACACTATACATACTCATTGTTTTATTTATACTGGATTTTAATTCTTGATTTCAGTGATACATAATTTATTATATATTGCTAATAAATACATATATTTATTAGTATGTTCATTTTGAATAGCAATAAATTGTTATCTATCTGGGAAAAAATCATAAGGAAATTTATCTCTGGAATGGAAGAGGTAACAACAAGAAAACACTATCAAAGAAATAGGGATAAACATAACAAGAGGAAGAATGAGAGAAAAATATGTTCTCTGTATTCATTAAAATTCTCACACAAAACAAACTTAAGAAAAGTTTATAGACTACCTATAACAGAAAGCTAACTATAGTTACAAGAATGAACTGACTACAATTACAATTATAAAAAGAATTAACTATGGTTAATAAATAAACATAATGCTGTAATCTTCATCCCCCTTTAAGTTGAACTTTGGTGAACATCAAGCAAAGTCAACTTGGAACAAAGCTTAGTAAACAATGGAGAACAGAGAGGCTTGGTACACAAATATACCACCTAAGAAGTAGATTAAACATGAATGGGAACAATAAATCCTTCTTTAAACTTGTTCTGAATAACATGATAATCGATGTCAATTTGCTTAGTACGCTCATGAAAGACAGAATTAGAAGTAATGTGAATGGCAAATTTGCTATCACAAAATAAAGAAATTGGTAAACAAATCTGCCACCTGAGAAGTAAATGAAACATGAATGAGAACAATAAATCATTCTTTAAACTTATTCCCAACAACATGACAATTGATATCAATGTGCTTAGTACGCTCATGAAAGATAGGATTAAAATTAATGTGAATGGCAGATTTTTTATCACAAAATAAAGAAATAAGACGTGGCACAGAAACCTGCAAATCATCTAAAAGATAACTAATCCACTGAGGCGCGAAAACAGTAGAGGCCATGGCACAATATTCTGCCTCTGCTGAATGCCTAGAAACCGTGGCTTGCTTCTTAGTCTTCCAAGAAATAAGATAGGACCCCAAAATGATACAATACCCAGTAAGGACTTGTGACTCTCCGGACAAATAGCCCAGTCAGCATCAAAGTAAGCAGACAAAGAGAGATTAGAAGTTGATGAGAAAAATAAACCCAAAGAAGGTTATTTCTTTAAAAATTTAAAAACATATATATCATGCCTCATACGAACCTCCCTTGGTGATTGAAGATGTTGGCTTAACCTCCCTTGGTGATTGAAGATGTTGTCTCAATTGTTGTACTGAATAAGTGATATCAGGCCTGGTAAAGCCTAAATATAGTAAATGCCATACTAGACTTCTATATTCACCAAAATCAGACAAAAGAGGATCGAAAGTATCAAAGAGAAATGCCTTTAGGAAACGAAACATTCTTAGGCTTAGAACTTAATAAACCCTAAGAAGTCAATAAGTCAAAGATATATTTCCATTGATTAAGAAAAATATCCTCTGCTGTGCGAACAATTTCCATACCAAAAAAATACTTTGCCTCACCAAAATCCTTAATGGTAAACTTCGTATTGAGCGCAACCTTCAGTTTGTTGATTTCAGATGCAACACTACCACTAGTAAGTAAGTTATCAACATACACACTAAGACTAATAAAGAAAATGTTGTTGAATGAAAAGTGAACAGACAATTATCATTCAAAGATTGAACAAAACCATACTCCAACAAGAAACTAGTCAACTCAGCATTCAATTGCCGTGAAGCTTGCTTTAAATCATAGAGAGAACAAAGTAACTTGTAAACTCGTCCCTGCTTTTCCTTGGAATATCCCTTAGGAGGAATTTTGTTAACTTCTTCCTCTAGGAAGCCATGCAAAAAAAGCATTGATAATATCTTCTTGATGATAGGCCCATTCTTAGCAGCAACAAGGGCAAGGAAAACTCTCACTGTCACCACCTTTGCTATAGGAGAAAAAATGTAACACTCTTATATAATTTTTTTATATACGTATGTCCTGTTCATTTATACGACTTTCACAATTTCTACCTCATTTGCTTGAAAGTATTATATTTATGTGAATTTTTTTTTTGAAAATTTTGATAGGATAATGGCTTAAACATTGCACTACCCTTCCTGCCATTTCAAACAAAACACAACCCGCATAAGGCACACAACCAAAATTAACAGTTTCAATATCAATACTATTCAAACATCCACCTGCATAATTCATCCACATCCATCCCACATTCAACTAATAATTTATCTCAGATATGCCATAACTGGCTCATATTGTCATTCTTAAATCCATACAAACCATATGCATATCCATAAGCATACTAATTATGTTTACATATACATTCCATTAATAGTCATTATACAAAATATACTAGCAAAAAGAATCATCGATCTGGTACCCTCCGATTTATTACATGCTTGCTCCCCTATAATTCTTGATGGTACCTACACGCAGTAAATAAACTACATCCTGAGCATTATATGTGCTCAGTGGTGGTTACAAATTTAAAGATTTCCATTAAAATATAGACACACACATATAATAAACTTATCCAGTTAAATACGAATAAATTTATAATTATTTCATAATTATACCTAGTCAATTAATTAATCCTTTATTAATTCACTTACTTATTTACATATGCTATTATATAATATCATTCTCACTTTTGCTACTTTAATTATTTTGCAATTTACATTTTAGTCTCTATTATTTGTTAGTTTACCTATTTTATTCATTTAATTATTTATTTATCTATTTTTATTACTTAAATTCCATAATTAGTAAGAATTACAACATTTACCTTTAACTTCCATTTTCTTTCAATTAAGTCCATTTTCATTATAATTTCTTATGTAATTCCTATTTACTCATTTTAATTTCAGTATCACTCCTTTTACCATATTGCCCCTAATTTCATTTCAGTAAAAATCTTTGGACTGAATATACGAGACGTGGACCCTACAGATCCACAATATTTAGGAGTGACCTAGTGGACCACCCATATATTTACATTTAACAATTAATAATTAACATTTCATTTCATTTTAAACTATATCCTAAGCTCGATTACTCATTAGACTAATAATAAGGACAATTAATTTATTTCTTTAATTATTTTTCCACTAATAATTATTTTGTTCTTTAAAACACTTTCATTTCCCAATTCTTTCATTTTTTTTTTCACTACTTCCATTCTAGCTCATTTATTTTTTTCAACATTAAAATTATACACATAGAAATTCCATCCACACATAACACATTATATATATATATATATATATATATATATATATATTACATTTTATACGTAATGCATGTACAACTTAAAATGTACTCACATAATTTTCCAACAAATCTCATTAATTTAGTTTATACCCAACATCCATCCTAAATTCCTTTTATGCCGTTATACTTAATAATTAATCAAAATAAATTATTTTACTTTATTTTATTTTTATATTACATAATATGTTACACTTGATATAACTCACATTTCCAACTTCTAATAATTATAATTGTGCATTTAATATTTAATTATCCTTATTATGTCCTAAATCCACTACTTATACAATTCATTCCCTTATTATGTATCATTCGGCTTATACTAACTCTCCACTTTTCAAAATTCTTTTTCCTCCATTTATCACATACCAAGTTTTATTATAACTTAATTTATTTAATTATACACTTAATTCACATTCATTAATTAATTACCTAAATTTTCCTTACTGTACCCTATTCGGCCACTCCAACTCATCTCCCTATTTTTATTTTATTTTCATTCTAGTCATTCTAAACCACTTTTCTAATCCTTCTAAATATATTTGTGTAGTTAAATTTCATTTTACATACAATTTACATATAAACATAATAAAAACCTAACCTAAAATAAATTATTTTAAATGGAAATAGCTAGAATTTGTAACCACTAACCTTAGGAGCCAAGTGACTACGGTTACAATTATATTCTCTGTATTCATTAAAATTCTCACGCAAAACAAACTTAAGAAAAGTTTATATGCTACCTATAACAGAAAGCTAACTATAGTTACAAGAATGAACTAAGGTTACAATTATAAAAAGAATTAACCATGGTTAATAAATAAACATAATGCTGTAATCTTCAAAACACAAAAAGCTGAAGCATTCGGAAATTATCAGTTATTTGAGGAACAAAACCCAATAAATGAGAAACCAAAAGCCAAAGTTATAAATCATTTAGCTGACAGTTGTTCTTAGATCTTGGAACAACAAAATTTCATATGAACATATTTCAATTGAACAGCGCTAGTTTCAATGTTTCTTCTAACCATTCACGTTCACTGTCTTTGTATATGCTCTTCCTTTAAGCCATTTATCAACCAAATGAACCAAGTGACAACAACCCTCCTATCAATAGGAAATTACTTATACTACAAATTAAATTTTCAATGTTTGAATATTGATTAAGCAATAAGGTTCATGATTTCAATTCAATTTTCTGACAAATAGTGGACCGAATAGAATACTCCATTTTGTGCTCCTTGTAGTATTTGTGCAGGAAAACTAAGGAAAATTCTCTTGAAGTGGATTTCATCCTTTAAATTTTAATCCATACATAGAATAAGATGTATGATTGTCAGACCTCTATGATTATCTTGGCACATTCATTGCAAGGAAACATGGTGACATAAAGTCTAATGGGTATTCTAAATCCTATTTATAGAATGCAAGAGGCTCTGCTAAATCCACAATTGCTGACACTTTAAGTTTCTTAGTTTTTGCTTACCAAATTAAGTGATCTATGGAAGGCAAAATTGAGTTGCACCCCAGAGCAAGTGGTGTAGCCACAATTCTAGCAATAGGCAAAGCGATTCCACCCAACTGCTTCTATCAAGCAGACTATCCAGATTTCGACTTCAAAGTTACTCAAAGCCAGCATTTAACCCAATAAAAAGACAAATTCAAACGTATTTGTAAGTATTTAATTATCAAAGATATGTATTATTAACCACTATAAACATTAGTGAACGATTGAATTTTGGTACGTGCATCCAACAGGTGAAAAATCAACCATCGAAAAGCGGTACATGTACCTAACAGAAGAAATTATTAAGGAGAATCCAAACTTTGGGATTTACAAGGCTCCATCTTTAAAAGCAAGGCAAGAAATTCTAGTGAAAGAGGTACCCAAGCTAGGGAAAGAAGAAGCTTTGAAAGCAATACAAGAATGGGGCCAACCAATATCAAAAATAACACATCTCATATTTTGCACATCTTCAGGCTTACATATGCCTGGTGCTGATTATGAGTTAGTCAAGCTCCTTGGCCTTGAGTTGAACGTTCAAAGGCTGATGGTATACCAAAATGGTTGTTATGCAGGTAACCCCTTAATTATATACTGTTACATTATTTGGCTTTTTTATCTAATATTTTCACAATATACGCTTTTGAAACATGCAGGGGCATTAGCACTCCGTCTTGCTAAGGATATCGCTGAAAATAATTCTGAATCTCGCGTTCTTGTTGTTTGCTCTGAAAATATGACGGTATGTTTTCATGCTCCGTCAGATGCCCACTTAGACATCCTCGTGTGTTCCGCACTTTTCTCGGATGGAGCAGTAGTGTTCTGTTTGTACTTGATGAGATGAGAACAAAATCTTCTCTTCAAGAAAAGACAACCACAGGAGAAAGTCTTGATTTTGGTGTTTTCTTGGGATTTGGTGGTTTGACAGCTGAGATCAAGGGTGTGCAAATGTTCGTTTCAATTCGATTTTGGACCAAAAACCAAAATTTAAAAAATATAAGAATCGAATCAAAATTAAAGTTTATAAAATTAAAAATCGAATGAACCGAAATAATTTCGATCGTTTCGGTTCAATCAATTCTGAATTATATATAGACTTTTTTTAATTAGACTTTTAATCTAAATGGACCCATATATCTAACAAAATAAAATCAAGTGTCCAAAAATAACAGCCACAAAGCACACATCTCTGTCTCTTTCTCTTTTTCTCTTTCATATATTTTAATTAATTGAAGAATGAAAATCAATGTTTAATCATAAAATTATTTAGTTTGAAAAAATTAATTATATATTTTAATTAATTGAACAATGAAAATTAATCCATCTTCTTGATAGATTAACTGGAAAAAAAAAAAAGAAATCGCATCGAAATATTATATTTATTTTAGAAATTTTCCTTTTTATAACCGGTAAATGATTTGCATTAATGTTTTGCTTGGCAGGGTGAGAGTTAAGAGTGCACTTTGTGTCATCTTCTCTAATTTATCTGAGTGATGATATGGTAGCAAAAGAGGCCAGAATGCCAAGATGCTTATTAGTTTTGTTCAATGAATTACTAGCAAAATAATAATAATAATAATAATAATAATAATAATAATAATAATAATAATAATAATAATAAATGTGTACGATTGTGTAATTCATGTCGACTATTGATGTTGGGATTTATGTTTTGTCTCACCTATGCTCACTGAGGAAAATGTATCTTTATATTTTAATTCACTTCTAAAACTAATACTCAACTACTCAATTTAATAAATTAAAAATTTATATTTATATTTTGATTTATTTCTAAACTTTAATTTTAATTCACTTGTAAAAAAATTAAAGTAAAACAAATTGAGAGCACTAATACTCTACTACTCAATTTAATAAATTTATATTTTAATTCACTTCTAAGACTAATACTCTACTATTCAATTTAATAAATTAAAGATTTAAATTTATATTTTAATTCACTTCTAAATTTTAATTTTAATTCACTTGTAAAAAAATTAAAGTAAAAAAAATTGAGAACACTAATACTCTACTACTCAATTTAATAAATTTATATTTTAATTCACTTCTAAAACTAATACTCTACTACTCAATTTAATAAATTAAGAATTTAAATTTATATTTTAATTCACTTGTAAAAAATTAAAGTAAAAAAATTGAGAACACTAATACTCTACAACTCAATTCAATAAATGAAGGATTTAAATTTATTTTTTAATTAAAGTAAAAAAAATTGAGAACACTAATACTCTACTATTCAATTTAATAAATTTATATTTTAATTCACTTCTAAAACTAATACTCTACTACTCAATTTAATAAATTAAGCATTTAAATTTATATTTTAATTCACTTCTAAATTTTAATTTTAATTCACTTGTAAAAAAATTAAAGTAAAAAAAATTAAGAACATTAATACTTTACAACTCAATTTAATAAATTAAGGATTTAAATTTATTTTTTAATTTACCTCTAAATTTTAATTTTAATTCACTTGTAAAAAAATTAAAGTAACAAAATTGAGAAACAAAAAATATGTGCCTACCAAGATTTAAATTCAAGATCATCAGGTCTTAATAGAGTTTCACGTCACCACTAAGTTAGATTGTCTAATTTTATATTATAATACTATAAAATATATATTTAAAAATTTCGATCGGTTTGATTTTTTTGGTTTTTTAATTTAAGGAACTAAACTAATTAAGCTGATTTTATATTTCGGTTCAAAACCGAAAGAACCGAATCAAATATATCAAAATTTATTCGGTTCGATTCGATTTTCGTTTTCGATTCGGTTCTGCACACTCCTAGCTGAGATTATCATTCTCCGCAGCCGTTCTTTTTCCTAAACTTTTTTCATGAACTAAACTAATAATAAAATGTTGAACATCCACGAAATTATGGATTTTAATTTATGTATTACAAGTATGTTTTTTTTGAATAATTGTTAAATTATAATTATGAAATAAAATTATCGTCATTAAATTAATAAAATTTACGGGTGTGGCTTGTAATTTATTCAACTATATTATATTTGTAAACAATACGTGATGAAAGTGCAAGTTCAATAATTATCTCTATTTTGATTAAAAAATAGAATATCTTAAAAAAAACCCTTAAAATTTGAATAAATTTATAATTAGAAACCTAACAATTGCAATTTTAATGTCTCTGATAATAATATCGTTAAAATTTATGAAAATCCCATTTTTTTTAAAAAATAAATTTTTAAATTTTCTCTAATATTTAATAAATTTATAAAATTAATAATAAATTTCTATTGTAATAATTAGTAATTTAATAGTTTCATTTTTTCAATTTTGCTATTTTTAGTATATATTTGCTATTTTTATTTAAATATATAAGAAATTTAATTAACATTACAATTTGCATTGAATTAAATCTGCTCATACTATTATTAGCAACCGGAAGCTCCTACCTCCCATTATTAAATATTAATTAATACAACATTATTTATTTAAATTAAGGTCCATAAACAACCATGCAATAGGATATTTGGACTGCATCTTGACAAAATTAAGATTCAATTTGCGGGTAACACGTTAGCAAGTGGAATGCAATTTCTTCTTGGTGCTATGAGTAGAGATGCTTACAGGGCGGGGAATCTCCGACCCCAATGGGGATCCGACACAAAGGGGGCGGAGAATCTCCAGAGAAGGGACAGGAATAGGGAATGGGGTATCCGCCCCTTATGGATCCCTAGCCCGTAAAAAATATATATTTTTTTAATTTTAAAATATAATATTTTATAAATAATTAAAATTAAAATATAACTTAATTTTATAATTATTAAGTTTTAAATTATACTTAATTTTAAATTTATTAATGGTTAAAATTTATATTAATTTAAATTATGATTGATTTAAAATTTTTTATTTATTAAATGTTATATTTTAATATTTTTTATTTATTAAATATTATATTTTAAAATTAAAAAAAATATTTTTTTTGGGGCGGGGAAGAGGGGAATTTCTTCTCCATTATTGAATCGGGGACGAAGATGGAAAATTTTCACCACCGGCGGGACAGTGAGTGGGGATGCAATCCCTAGCCCTGCCCCGTCCGATGAGCATCCTTGTTGTGAGTCAAGAAATGGTCAAATCAACTGTAGCTAATCAACAGCAAAAAAGTGACCACAAATTGACATCAAAATAAGCTGGTTTACAACCTACCGTGGGGCCCTGCTGATGGATACCGGCACCTAATCAATCCGGTTTCCAGAACTCCAGTACATTGTGGGGCCCGCCAAGTTGGATATCGGCACAGTTGAATGCCAATTTTCAACATCTCAAACTCCTAATATTGTTTAATGTATCTCTATTTTTTGAATTTTTTTTAAATTAACCCCAAATTCATAAAAATCCCATTTACTTTCCCTTTTAAAAATGTCCATGCCATTCTTCCCAATTGGTTAATCAAATGGTTTATTATTTTGGATTAATAATAGAGGCAGTTCCTTTTCCTATAAAAAAAAATCAATAAATTCAAGACTTACTGCCAGCCTGAAGCTTCAGACAATCTTCTCAAATATTGTGCGATTTTCAAGGTTTCTTAGATTGTATATTGGATGGATCATACATCAAAATAGACTAATCAACTTTCCGCCCTATATAGAGAATTTAGAATAAAGTGATGAGATAGTTTTGAAATTAAAAGGCAGATATTCAAGTTGTCATCAGTTTTTGTGAACAAAAGACTTCTACACTTCCCTCATCAGTTTCACATTCAAATTTTATTGCAGATAAAAATCAGATTATGAATTTATTAACTTTAGCCTCTTCAAAAGACAAATTCAATAATATTATTAACAGAATTTTAGCAGAAAGAGAAAGCTCATCAGAAAATTGTACTCTTCCTCCTCCCCGAACTTTTGAAACCTCGCAAGATTTTTGTGTAGATATTGAATTATAAAAATAATATTATAAATTAAAAAAAAAGTCAAAAAGTAAATAATAAAAAGTATATTCAACAGTATTTTCCTGACACAAACCACTATTCTCAAAGGCAAGTTATCATTCAAGTCTATTATTGTCAAAAGGAGTTATCATTTCATCTTCAATTATCACTGATAGACAAAATTCGTAATCCTTTCAATTATCTTCAACGATTTTTGATTATCAGTCTCACTTATCTTCAACAGCTCTTCTATCCTCTATATAAGAAGACATTTTCATTAAATCAAGAGCAGAACTGGAGAGAGCAATTCAATCAGTCCAAAATTAGAGAAAAGCAATAAAAAATCTCTTGTAATATCTACCTCGCTTTATACCAAAATCTTAGATTTACAACTCATATTTTCAAAAGCATGTGTTTGTACTCCTCCTTCAACTTCTTCAGCTCTTCCTATCTGTAAAGTATCATCAAATTATATTTCATCAGGTATTTCATTTTAATTATATTTTGGTGTATAAATAAATTTTTTGATGGTTTATGTTCTATTGATTTTGATAATGATAAAGATATGTTTCTATTAAAACGAGAGTTAATAAGTTTAAATCATTTAATTGAGATGCATGAAAATTTACACTTACATGAATTTTGCAATTGTCAAGATTTCATTAGAAAATGAATTTAATTGATATATTAATTGATTTTATTTCAAGTATTCCAGCCGAACGTTTTTCTAATCTTTAAATATTTCAAATAATGGATAAAGAACAAAAACGACAAGGTTATAAAGAAATTTCTGATGTTAAAATAAAAATATGTGATATAAATAATAAAATATCTAGAATTAAAGTTCATCTTATTGTTTATCATCATCTTTTATATGAAAATAATACATTTAATTGTAGAGATTTTAATCGTAATACAAGATTATTAAATTTAATATGAAAATTTTCCAGCAAAATTATAAATCTTTAAAATGGAAAATATAAAAAATATATATAGACGAATTAATCATCAAAAAGATGAGTTATATCAAGAACTAAAAATATTGAAAATTAGAAAAAAAATATTTAACAAATGAAGTTGTTGAAATAGATGAATTAATACCTAGACCTGTTGATGGATGATATGAATTAATTAGAACTTATGATTCTATAGTACTACGTAATGAATATTTAATAGAAAGATTAGATAACGTATACCAATAGGATAATAGTATAAAAAATATTAAAAGAAAGATTAAAGATATAGATCGCTTAATAAATTAATTAAAAGATGAATTAAAAATACTTAGATCAAGATTAGCTGAATTAGAAAAAGAAATTCTAGTAATAGAAAATTTAAACTAACCTCACTTTTCAGATTATTATAGAAAGACATAATTGCCATAGTACTAGCTGCTATGGCAGATCAAAATCAAGAAGAAGAAGAAACAGGAAAGCTGGCGATCCGCCTAGCTAATGCCGTAGTTCTTCCTATGGTACTTAAATCAGCTATTGAGCTTAACATCATAGACATCATTTCGTCTTCCACCAACAGTGGGGCGTCTCTCTCATCCACCGAGATTGCAGCTCAGATTCAGGCTAAGAACCCAGATGCTCCGGTCTTAATTGACCGTGTGTTGGGTCTTTTAGCAAGCTTTGTTATTGTCAAGTGTTCATGTCACAACAAACAAAATGGTGAAGTTGAGAGATTGTATACATCTGGACCCATTTGCAAATTCCTTATGCGAAATCAAGAAGCGGAAAGATCTGTTGCTCCTCTGTTTTTGTTGCATCACGATGAGGTTTTCATGAAGTGCTGGTAAATTTTATCTTTCAAGAAAACAGCATAATTTTGGGTGGGCTATTTTCAGTCACCACTTTAGTTTTGCATCTCTAGTGGAATTAGATTATAGCCTTAAAAGATCATATTTTCATGAAAATGAAGAAAATTCTGAAAAGAAAAGGGTATAAAGAATTACCGTTTATTTTTGAAATACAAAAATTTCCAGATTATTATAGAGCAGAATGTAATTAGGGTTGGATTATGATTAGGTACCATCTGAATGAAACAATACTTGAAGGTGGGATTCCATTCAACAGAGCCTATGGAATGACAGAATTTGAATACGCAGGAATTGATCAAAGATTCAATAGAGTGTTTAACCAAGCAATGTCAAATCATACTACCTTAATCATGAACAAGATTCTTAATGTTTACACAGGTTTTGATGGCCTAAAAGTGTTAGTTGATGTGGGTGGTGGAATTGGAGTTATTCTTAGCATCATTACTGCTAAGTATCCTCACATCAAGGCCATTAATTTTGATTTGTCCCATGTTTTAGCTGATGCACCTTCCTATTCAGGTAATTTATTACATTCTTGTATATTTATTTTACAAGGAAATTATAAACATTGAGTTTATTTGTAGGAGTGGAGCATGTTGGGGGAGATATGTTTGTTAGTGTCCCCAAGGGAGATGCAATTTTCATGAAGGTGAGCTTCAATATGTTCTTTTTCTAACTGAATATTATTGTATTTGGCAAAATTGGAAGTGTTCATATGGATGTACATAGATGGAGAAGAATGAATTCTGCAATTACTTATGATTTGTTAATTGTAGTGGATACTTCATGACTGGAGTGATGAGCATTGCTTGAAACTTCTGAAGAACTGCCATGAAGCACTTGCTAGTAATGGTAAGGTGATCATCGTGGAGTCGATTCGCCCTATTATTCCGGAGAATGTTGTTTCTTCGCATATTGTGTTTGAGCAAGACTTAATCGTGTTGGATCAAACTCCTGGAGGAAAAGAGAGGACCCAAAAGGAGTTTGAGACCTTGGCACTGAAATCTGGTTTCTCACGTTATGAAGTTATATGCAGTGCTTATAATAGCTGGGTTATGGAATTCCACAAATGATGATTGATGAGCTTAAATCATGATTCTGTCATAAATTTGTTGGAGGAAGCTTTATCCTTAGTATTTGCTAAATGAGCTTTAATAATGTATGAAAATGATTTATGACAATGTCACATTATACAAGGACTTAAGTGTTAATAATGCTAGATGGAGAGGATTTGCTCTTAGGCCTGTTTGGTTTAGCTGATGGGTATAGCTGGTGGCTGATGTCTGATGCTGGTAATCGATATTTGGAGCTTGTAACTGAGTGATGATTAATATTTAAGTATTTGGTAAAATTATGTAAAATTGTTGCTGTTTGATTATATAGCTATTGGTATATATATTTTTTTAATTTAATATAATATTGTTACCATATTAATAAATAAAATTAATAGACATGGTCATGTGCTTCTATTCCATAAAGCTATAAAATTATAATGATAGAGAGAGGTTACCATCGTTATATCTTCACTAGACATTTCGTACAATCTAAATCAAAGTCCGAAATAGATAAACAACGATTAAGCTTGATAATCATTTGTAGATTAGAAAAAAAAATCATACAATATTGTTCTCTTTTGATTTGGCGAGTTCATAATTCTTCACATCTATAATTTGTTTCTTTGCTTTAATTTCAGTATCCTTGTCAACATTCTTGTATGGAAAGTACAACACCATTTGAGCGATCCCGAATGCAACACCTAAGACATTCGGTAGCTGACATATCATGTCACATGAAGAAGATAATTAATCAGCAATTAAAGAGATAATGAACATATAATATTTTGTTTAAAAAAATTATACTGTAATGTATAAATTGTAGCTTATAAAAAAATGTATAAATTGTATATACTTAACTGCAATGCAAAAATTCTTTATGAGAATTCCATAAAAGAACCACACTGTAGCACAGTGTGAGGAATAAAGATAATGAAAATTGCATATATTCAACACTTCTGGTCCTTATTACCTATCTCTGTATAAATTGCTAAGCATAATTAATCACTTGATAATTAAAAATTAAACAACTATAAATAGTTTTGAGATTAGTTAAATTAGAACTACCATAATACTTAATGGCGCAGCGAATACCACAACTCCAAAAGCAGCACACATCCACCCAACAACAGTAACTCTATTACTGGTTTTTACTAGTAATATTGTGAGTAACATATATCGTCAACCCATAGGCCCCTACGTTGAAGAAGATAATTAACTTCATTGTGAATATCTGCATTAATTATATAATTTATAATCAATATTCCTAATACATAATACATAAATGGGAAAATCTTATAAGGCAAAATGCATTTTTCAATTCGAATATTTTTTTATTTAGTTACTCAAGTTTTTATCGTGATAGTCTAGTACGTATGCGTTTGATTGTTGCGTCAACCATAAGAGATCCCACGTTTCTAAATATTTTTTTAGCATACATTATATGCAATTTTAACAAATTATTATTTTAGCCCAAATTGATTTATTATTTATTAATAAAGACCTATTTGCATATGGAGGATAGGTAGACCTTATCCTTCTTGGGAGAATATATAATGTTAAAAAGTTGGATGGCACAGCCAATGGCTGATTATAATAATAAAAAAAATCCATTAGTCTTGAGGAAAGCATAATATATAATAGCAACATTGCGCTCATTAAAGCAATCACACATGGTATGGATTGAAACCCTTCAGATGATTTCTTCTTGTAAATTGTATAAAACGTTGGCCTGAAAAAGAGAGTTTATGTACGTAAACTAATAAGCAAATTCTAAATTAAGAAGCTTTTTTATTTTTATTTTATTTTCTAAAATATCATCAATGTCAATTTTGATGATCTTTTTTTATAATAACTCCCAACTATTTTTATATTATTTTCCAAATTCTATTTAATTTTTAAAATGAATTTTTTTATTCATTTAATTCAAGCATAAAAATAAAAAAATTTATTTTCAATTCTATATTTCAAAATTGAGATAATTTAATTTTTAAAATAACGGCTGACGCTAAAATATTTGATATGTATCACTTAAGAATTGGACACATATTATTTTATCGATCAAATTGATTCGATTTTTAAATTTTAATTGTGATATTGCATCAAATATAAATTTAGTGTTTAAATTATATTTTTTATCAAATTTTAAAAATCGATTTGCACCTTCGACTATATATATAAACACACTTTTGGGGTAATTATACACCAATGGGATTTTGGAAATTTGTAACTTGTATAATGAGCTCAAGTTCAGTCTGACTATCCACTTTTCACTTTCAAACTGTAATTTTCGTCTTGTTAGCAGATCAACAAACTAGGTAGCTAATTTCATAATTCATTATTGATAATGCTAAGATCGTCAAAGCGAGGAAAATGATAAGAGCCGATCAGATCGTGAGGGACAAGAAAGCTAATCCGATTGGTTCGGAAGTTAGCTTTCCTATGCTCAAGTTAGTAACAGATTTGAGGAAGATAAAACATAATATAAAAGTCTCAAGATCTTCGTACCGGGGATCCTCAAATATTAGGTAATTTATAAAAGGCTGGGCGTACTTGGTAGATATACTTAAGTGCAAGTGTATGTATAGGGGATACAGCTTTGACGGCAACTTATAAGCTCATATCCTATGACATACATCAGTACGCCAGACTCATCATAACCTTGTCAGATCGATTGGATTGGCGCGGTTGACAAGTTCAATGTGAAAGGTGCACACGTGCTTCATTAGCATCATATGGGCTTTCGCTTGAATTGGGCCTTGGGCCTCATGGGCTCTGTAGGATGTGGGGTGTTATCAATTATTTTAGAGCTTATAACTCTACTGCCGGTTGGCTTGAGTACCTATCATGAGCTAGGTTTGCTTTTTTTTTTGCTCGTAAAGCATGAATTCATCCTTTGCTAGTTCTAATGAATGACATTTTAACGATTGACCAGAAAACAAATAGATCATTGAAAAGTGGATTATATAATGGGCCCGCATACCCTAGCCGTCCTCCTGGAACCTTGGATCAATTTTTAAATTCCAATAAACATGCTAAGAGAATCTGAATTATAGGCTTAGGATTCTTTAGGAGAACGAACTAACCCATCCATAATAAAAACTCAATAATTATTGAACTTGCACTTTTATCACGTATTGTTTACAAATATAATAGTTGAATAAATTACAAGCCACACCCATAAATTTTACTAATTTAATGACCATAATTTTATTTCATAATTATAATTTAACAATTATTCAAAGACAAAATAACATACTTGTAATACATAAATTAAAATCCATAATTTCATGGATGTTCCGCATTTTATTATTAGTTTAGTTCATGAAAAAAGTTTTGGAAAAAGAACGGCTGCGGAGAATGACAATCTCAGCTGTCAAACCAGGGCCAAATCCCAACAAAACACCCAAATCAAGAACTCCTGTGGTTGTCTTTTCTTGAATAGAAGATTTTGTTCTCATCTCATCAAGTACAAACAGAACACTACTCCTTCACGTGTTCCCAAATTCCCTAAGAACATGGCGAGAGGCGCTGAGTTCGTCTTTTGTCAATCCTAATTTCATTTCATATCTGTCCAAAACTGCAGGACCCGCAGGATGCACTACGTAGAATAATTCATTCCAATCCTCAATCCCAGCTTGTTTAATAATCCTTTCTATCCCCAGCAACTCCACTATATTATCAGTAATAAAATTTGCACTACAAGAAAATTTTAAAATAGCAACGGAAACACAATTCCATTGCTATTTAGCAACGAAATATAGTTTCCGTTGCTAAAATTGGTTGAATTTTATAAAATTAGCAACCGAAAAAAATTTGATTAGCTTCCGTTGCTAAAAGTGGAGGGAATTTATGGCGCCATTATTTAGCAACGGAATTTGTATTCCGTTGCTAATTAAGGCGGCAAAAAATGACGGATAAAATTTGGGACAGAAAATAGCAACCGAATTTAATTCGGTTGTAAAAATAGCAACGAAATAATGATTCCGTTGCTAAATTAGGGGCATTTAAGTACTTTTATCTTTGTTAGAATTATAAATTGAAAAAATCCTAGATTTTCAGCTCTTCCCTCACACACCACCGCCCTCTCTTTGTCTCTCTAACGAACCAATCAACGGCAGACATCTCGTCCCTCACACACCGCCGCCCCTCTGTCTCTCTCTAGCAAAGAAGTCGACGGCAGACTCATCTCCTCCCTCACAAACGGCGTCGACTTGCTGCAACTCTCCACATACGGGGCTATTTCGAGTACGATTCTTCCTTTTTTTTTGCTGTAACTCGCCACAGACAGGCTCTCCTTTTTTTCTCAAAACATTTCTTGGTTTGTTTTATCCATTTTAATTAGCTAGTTTAGGTATATATCTTTACTGTTCAATTCTAATTTTTACGTTGTTTAACCTTAATTTTTTCCATTGTTCTTCTTGTGAATCTGATGTGGGTTCAAAATTGAAGGCAATTGACTTGTAAATTTTGAGTTTTAGATAGAATAGAGGCGTATGATTGATAAACTTGCTATTAAAAGTTCAGTTTATTTTTTTCGATGAATTCCCAAATGTCAAAGTTTTGATAAACCTGTTTGGTAAGACTTCAAAATCTTGGTTCAGTGTTTGCTTTACTGAATTTTGTGTCGCATTTGTCTTGATGAGAGCTCCCATGGTTTGTATTTGCATTCAATGTTTTTATTTTCTTACTTGGTGGGAACTTTGTCGTTTGCATAGAAATGCAAGTGCAATATAGTCGAAGTTGCTGAAATATCCTTTGCAAATGTCAATATTGATTGTATACATGTAAATGCATGATCACTGAAAGGACCGACATTCATATTTACTGTTCTTGTTACTGATTCATTTTTTTTATCCAATAAAATTGCAATTACCACCTCATGAACCAGTAGTAGTTAGAAGAGTTGTGAACCATTTCTTATAGGTGTGGCTCTAATATTTTGCAAGTTTCAGGAATTTGTCTTTCACATTTTTCTCACTCTAGCCATTTCTTGAATATTTCACGTTATGCTTTATTTATTACCTTGGCCGGTGACTGATATTGTACTTTGCTAATGAAACTATACACAAACAAATCTGATAATGTAATTATTTCTTGCCTGATTTTTTTTGGTTGTCAGAAGAATGAAGGTGATATTATGCTGACTGACGTTCGATGTGTTCCATCTAATTTCCATGCAAGATTCAAAGCTCAAGAACGCACGTAGGTATTAATCTCAAATTTGGTTTTCATGTTTCTATGTACCTTATTTGTATTTTTGTAAATCTGATTTTTTATTCTACAATATAATTTATAAAAGCCACAATTGAGTGAGCGATAAAAGCCTCCCTCAATTAGCTGTCTGCAGATTCCCTGATTGAAACTGGGTTTGCACAAATGTCCAGCATATCAACTTGCTGAAATTTCAGCTACGCATCAACACAAGTGTAGAGAGTAAGAAAATCACTAAATTTAACTTCATAGAAGTCACTAGTTTTCGTACTTGGAATAGAAAAGGGTAAATATCAATCTCAGCAGTCTACACAAATTGATACAATTGCACAAACAGGATAAAGCAAGAGACAACAAGCTGTTGGCTCATGGCTTTATTAGCGCAGCAGCAACTCATTCATGTAGAAACACTAGTTTATATTTTCATTATCGTTACTCACAATCCAAATGAAAATATTCATATATTACTTTCTTCGAACTTGTGAATGACCAATAAACAACACATTGCATTTTGGAGACTTCAATATAATTTTTTCTATTAGAATAGAGTCGTCTGCAAAGTTAAACCAAGAGGGGTTTTTCATGGACATGCAAAGGGAGAAAGCAAGATAAAAGAAAGTGAAGCATTTCAGGAAGAAGAACCGGATGTATATGAAATAAATGTATGTTTCGATAATGAAATTTTAAATCATCCAAATACTGAATTTGTGGAAATTTTATCTGGAGATGATGAGGAATCCATAGATGGACAGAATTCTGAAGATGAGTCTGACTTTAATTCTGAATATTCAGAAACAGAGGATGGTTTTGATGTGCAATTAAGTGATGATAGCGATTAAATTGTGTATGTTTTATTATCTCAAAACCAAAATGTGTTATTATTACAATGATGTACTAATGTTACATATTCTTTAATATAATTATATAATTCGATTTGAAGTATATTCAATTTATTTGAATTTCAGGTTTAAATTATGCCACCCAAAAGAAGAAAGTCATTGCTACCGCCTAAATTCAGACTAACATCTAATAGAGACAACAGTGGACAAGTCCACCCATCTCAAGTTGCAGGGTCTGTAGGTTTAGGTGTGTCATGTCCATATCCTAACCAGCAATATGGGGCATCACCTTCACCAACAACAAACCGCGATCACTCTTCTAATCAACCAAGTGATTCAGTATCCAATAACCCAACTATATCTGCTGACCATGTAAATGCATATACTCCGATCCCAAATCCTGAATCTATGCCTACACAAGTATCAGGTTTCGATATTGAGGATGAAGGACTCCAGCCTGGTGCAAAGGGAGTTGATGAAAGAATTTACATTAAGATTATCAATGATATGTGAGTTTAATTATAAAAAAATTTATATTGTAAGATTAAAACATAAAATTATACTAATAGTATGGATATCTAATTTAATATTGATTTTGTTCATATTAATAGGTTTATTCCATCAAGTATTTGTTCAAGAAAAATCAAATCCACATTCAAGGAGAAGATAGAAATTGAGGGTTATGTTTGGAAAAATCTTTCTCTACAGACAAAGGATTTTTATTATCAGGAGTTTGAGGTACAAAAAATAAATAACATTATCTGTTTTAAATTAATTAGCTTCATAAATTAATGCATTATCTATTGTACTTTTCATTATTTATGTTATTTTCTTTCAGAAAGAATTTTTTTGGGATTCAAAATTTAATTATGTCATTTATGGAGTTTGGGAAAAGCGAGCCCGCCAATGATATAAAGAATTTCTATGTAATTTACACAAGGGTGGTTAACGACCTAATTTTATTTCTGAAGAAATATGAAATCGTTGGCAGCAATACTGGGCAACACCCGAAGCAATTGTCAGTTCAAATAGGAATTCTTCAAATAGGCAAGGAGGCTCAGATGGTGAGAGTCTAGCCGTGCACACCGGAGGAACTTTGAGCCATCACGAGCATGCGGCTAAACTGGTAAGTATCTGACTTTTATTCTTACATTTTATTCTATAAATGTATAATTATTGGATGGCTGAATGTGCTATTTTGTTTTTCACTATTGCTCAGCTCTATTGGATGGTTGAATGTGGCTGGTTTGCTGCTCATTTTAGCTACTAAATGCAAATTGAAGCTGCTGAATTTGGAAAATAGATAAAATTCCCTACTATGCTTTTCTAACTTTGATTGACCTAGAACTTGAAATTATTCATGGAAAAAAAATCCTTTTAGATGTTGTTGCTGAAGACAGTTTGGAAGCTCCATTGATGATCTACTTATTATTTTTTCCACTTCTTTAAGTTGACCCTTGTTACTACACTGAGTGTGCTTTATGGCTTATTTTATTTACTTGCTTTTAATTTCTTGGAAAACCTGGGCATTTTAGAAATTTACTTGTTGGGTCATTGGTGATAAAATTTTTGCCACAGGAACTTATATGGGGTCTTGATTAGATGTTAGTCACCTGTTGGCTCATTGAAATGAAATATGCTTCACATGTTTATGTATCCAGTAGGACACTATTTCTTTTATGGTGTGTTTATCTAAAAGATAAATTAAACTCAAGTTATTGCTATAGTAAAAGGCAATTCGATTGCGGATTGTCTTGCAAAGCTGGGAGTATATATAGGGATTCTGATTTTGTTGCCTGGTTACTTTAATCCCGATTTTGTTCTCTCCATAATTTTTAGACTTGCTTAATGGCAAAGGTATAGAGGTGTTTATCTTTCCTAGCATATTTCAGTATGTTTTTTTTTCAGCAGTAGCTTTCTTTTTTCCTCCTTATTTTTGATCCCTTGGGTTGCTCTATGGTTTTGATATTCTTATGCTCTATTTTTACGTTGTGCCTTGCTCTGATAATGGCTATTTGCCCTCTGTGACTCTAGTTTTATTCTGGTATTGCTGCAAAGTGTTTTGGACTTAAAATTTGACTTTAGTTAGGATTGTTAAAAAGTTAAATTGGTCCTGATATGCTGTTGTCTTTTGCCATTGTGTTGGAATGGATTAGATTATTAGCATAAATTTGAGCTTATGTGGGAAATAGAGCTAATTCAGTTTTCAGCAAATGGGGTATCTTAGTCCTTTTATAGGACACTAGCTTTTCTCCTTTCATTGGAATGATGGATTTTTTGTATATCAGCCGTTGGTGTTCCTCTGTCTAGCTTGTTTGGGTTTGTTATTCTCCTTTTTTTTAAAGGTTAGCTGTTTTGTCTAGTTATATGGTTTTCTAAAAATGCGTAATAACACTAAAAAAATAAAGTAATAGCACTCATGTTTCTTGCTTTGCTTTGCGTGAGGCACTTAATAACACTCATGATGAGATGAAATGGTAAAAAAACCTATTGATTTACCTTCATGTGTTCTTCTTTTAGTTGAAAGAGGGATGTTCTCCTTGTTGTCATTTACACTTAAATTCTTATATAGATTACTCTTTATTCTATTTTTTAGTTGTAATTGTGAAATTTTTTCCCTTTATTGTAGAATGAACAGTGGTATTTTGACTATTATTTCTTATTGCTTGTTATGCAGGAAATAACTATGGGTAAAAAGCCTACATATCCTGAAGTTTTTATGCACACTCACACAAAAAAGCATGATGGTCAGACATTTGTCAATACCCGTTGTAGATAACTCAATATATGTTAAATTTATACATCAATATTAATTATTTTATAAAAATATAGCTAATTAATTTTAATTATTCTAATGATAGGAGCAAATACAAGAGACTCTCATTCAACAGCAGCAGAGCTCTGAAAGTGTTGATGAGAGTCAGATTTTTCTTCAAGTAGTTGGTGGTAAGAATAACCGTGGAAGAATTTTTGGTTTAGGTTTAATTGCAAATACTTTACATTTGAATTCCTTTACATCATCTATAGCTTCTTGCAGTAAGCGATGCGAATCTTCTCAGAAAGTCGTTCAGCTGGAGACCGCACTCACCATGTTGATGGATACTGTAATCTAACTAAAGAATCGAGTAGAAGATTTGGAAATCAGGGGTGCCCAGCAATCAAATCGTTCTCCTTCACCTCCACAAGCTACATAGCTTAGACTTTTATTTTTAGATTGTTATTGATACTGATTTTATGTTGTTTTTATTATGGTCTCCTTCACCTCCACCAGCTACATAACTTAGACTTTTGTTTTTAGATTGTTATTGATACTGATTTTATGCTGTTTTTATTATGGTTTTCATAGAATTTTATTTTATAGTAATATAATATATTTTTAGGATTTTAATTTTTGTGCATTACAATTTTAATATTATATTATCAATAACAATATTTTCTTTTCATAATGAATTTGAATTATATTTATTTATAAATAAATAATTTTATTTAACTAAAATATTATGCCAATCTAACAAAACTAGCATAATTTTACAATTTATAATGTTATAAATAGCGGCTAAAGTGAAATTTTATTTAGCAACTGAATTCATATTCCGTTGCTAAATTTAGCAACGGAATATGAATTCGGTTGCTAAATTTACCAACCGAATAAATATTCCGTTGCTAAATTTAGCAACGAAATTACAATTCGGCTGCTAAATTTACCAACCGAACAAACATTTCGTTGCTAAATTTAGCAACGGAATTACAATTCGGTTGCTAAATTTACCAACCGAATTCATATTCCATTGCTAAATTTAGCAACGAAATTTATTTTCGGTTGGTAATGTTGACCAATTAACCAAAATGTACATTGGTTAGATATAACAACGGAATTTATATTCTGTTGCTAATTACCAACGGAAAATATTTCGATTGCTAAATTTACCAACTGCAAAAATTGCAACCGAATTTTTCATTGCTATTTTCGGTTGCTAATTTTGATTACCAACAGAAATTTACCAAATTCGGTTGCTAATTTTCGTTGCTATTTCCAAATTTTCTTGTAGTGTTGGCACCCCACAAATAACCGGCCAGCCCCATTTCTGACATCTGTCCTACTACCGCTTCCTCTGTGTTGGGAATAATGTTTTTAGAAGCTGAAACTAACTCAAATAATGGACTTTCAATGTTAATACGAGGATCTGCTCCCACAACCACCGCCGCAGCTCCATCCGAGAAAAGTGCAAAACACACGAGGATGTCTAAGTGGGAATTTAACGGAGCAAGACGGAGTGCTAATGCCCCTGCATGTTTCAAAAGCGTATATTGTGAAAATATTAGATAAAGAAGCCGAGTATAATATAACAGTATACAAGGGGTTACCTGCATAACAACCATTTTGGTATAACTTCAATCTTTGAACGTCCAACTCAAGGCCAAGGAGCTTGACAAACTTGTAATCAGCACAAGGCATATGTAAGCCTAAAGATGTGCAAAATATGAGATGTGTTATTTTTGGTATTGGTTGACCCTATTCTTGTAAAGCTAAATTTAAGAAGAGATTAAGGATGAACCTGTGCGAATCACTATACGAATCACTGGACCACCTAGCTAAACCGTATCACCAACTTGCCTTCTGAGCTACCGACCAATGCTAAGCCTTTAAGGCTTACCAACGTTTCATCACTCAATCACATTCTTAATTTTCCTTTTAAACTTGTCTTAATTAAATAAACTTGTATGGATAACTGAATAGAATATTTATATAGAAAGATTTAGATTATCTAATTCAATTTCAAATTAAGTGTCGTTTCACTTAATGTAAATTCCCAAAGAAATTCTGGTTCATAATTTACCCAAGTAAATTGTCTACCCAAAACTTGTTATTATAGCGGTGTTAATTAAGAAATGCTCTTACTGTCTTATGTTAAATCTAATATATAGGGTACGCTATTTTATAAATATTGAAACAACTTTCGTCAACTTTTATTTTATTGTAATATACATTAACAAAAAAATTACAAATTAATTTAGAGTATATTAAGAAAAAAAAATTGGCAAAATTTTATCTTTAAATTACATTTTTTTAAATTGAATTATGAGACAAAAAGAGCATTTGAGAATTCTAAGTTTAACGTAATATATATGTAGAGAAAACACCGGTGATAATTAATACAATTTTCTTTAATTGAATTTATAAAACTACGCTATTTTCTTGGCATCTAATTAATGCACTTTTTGATAAAGCAAAATTTATCTTTATCCGTAAGAAAAAGAGTTGACAGTTGAATAGATAAAGATTATTATCGAGCAGAATGTAATTGGGGTTGGATTATGATTAGGTACCATCTGAATGAAACAATACTTGAAGGTGGGATTCCATTCAACAGAGCCTATGGAATGACAGCATTTGAATACACAGGGATTGATCAAAGATTCAATAGAGTGTTTAACCAAGCAATGTCAAATCATACTTTCTTAATCATGAACAAGATTCTTAATGTTTACAAAGGTTTTGAAGGCCTAAAAGTGTTGGTTGATGTGGGTGGTGGAATTGGAGCTACTCTTAGCATCATTACTGCTAAGTATCCTCACATCAAGGCCATTAACTTTGACTTGCCCCATGTTTTGGCTGATGCACCTTCCTATTCAGGTACTTTGTTACATTCTCATATACTTATTTTACAAGGCAGTTATAAACATTGAGTGTATCTGTAGGAGTGGAGCATGTTGGGGGAGATATGTTTGTTAGTGTCCCAAAGGGAGATGCAATTTTCATGAAGGTGAGCTTCAATATGTTCTTTTTCTATCTGAATATTGTTGTATTTGGCAAAATTGGAAGTGTTCATATGGATGTACATAAATAGAGAATGAATTCTGCAATTACTTATGATTTGTTAATTGTAGTGGATACTTGATGACTGGAGTGATGAGCATTGCTTGAAACTTCAGAAAACTGCTATAAAGCACTCCCTAGTAATGGTAAGGTGATCATTGTTAAGTCGATCTACCCTGTTATTCCAGAGAATGTTGTTTCTTCACACATTGTAGTTCAGCAAGACTTATTCATGTTAGCTAAAAATCCTGGAGGAAAATAGAGGACCCAAAAAGAATTTGAGACCTTGGCACTGAAATCTGGTTTCTCACGTTATGAAGTTATATGCAGTGCTTATAATAGTTGGGTTATGGAATTCCACAAATCATGATTGAGGAAGCGTTATCCTTAGTATTTGCCAAGTGAGCTCTAATAATGTATGAAAATGATTTATGACAATGTCATATTATACAGGGACTCGAGTGTTAATAATGCTAGATGGGGGGGATTTACTCTTAGGCTTGTTTAGTTTAGCTGATAGGCATGGTAGATATTTGATGCTTGTAACTGATTGATGATTAATATTTAAGTATTTGATAAAATTACGTGGAGTTGTTGATATTTGATTATATAATTATCAAATTTGTTATTTTTTTAATGTAGTGTAATATTAATAAATAAAATTAATAGACATGGTCATTTGCTTCTATTTCATAAAGCTATAAAATTATAACGATAGAGAGAGGTTACCATCACTATATAAGTTGGTACAATCTAAATCAAAGTCCGAAATAGATAAACAATGATTAAGCTTGATAATCATTTATAGATTATATAAAAAAAATCATACGACATTGTTCTCTTTAGATTTGGCGAGTTCATAATTCTTCACATCTATAATTTGTTTCTTTGCTTTAATTTCAGTATGCTTTTCAGCATTATTGTATAGAAATTACAACACCATTTGAGCAATCCCGAATCCAACACCTAAGACATTTGGTAGCTGACATATCATGTCACATAAGGAAGATAATTAATTAGCAATTAATGTGATAATGAACATATAATATTTTATTTAAAAATAATTATACTGGAATGTATAAATTGTATATATTTAACTGCAATGCAAAAATCTTTGATGAGAATTCCATAGAAGAACCAGATAGTGTGAGGAATAAAGATAATGAAAATGGCATATATTCAACACTTCTGGTCCTTATTACCTGTCTCTATATAAATTGTTAAGCATAATTAATCACTTGATAATTAAATATTAAGCAATTATAAATAATTGGGTTAATTACAAAAAAATGTTCCAACTATAGGTACTTTTTAATGTTTGTAATAAATTTTACTTTGTTACAATTCGAGCACTAAACTTTCAAATACTTTTCAATGTTGGAACTCCGTCAATATTTTTATTAGTTTAAACAGAAGGAACGATACTTTTTAATGTTTGTAATAAATTTTACTTTGTTACAATTCGAGCACTAAACTTTCAAAATATTTTTTTGAGGGCGGGGACGGGGGGAATTTCCTCCCCGTTATTGAATCAGGGGCGAGGACCACCACCGGAGAGGCAATGAGTGGGGATGCAATCCCCGGCTCCATTCCGTCCTGTTAGCATCCCTAGTTGTGAGTCAAGAAAGGATCAAATCAACTGTAGCTAATCAACAGCAAAAAAGTGGCCAAAAATTGGCATCAAAATGAGCCGGTTTATAACCTACCGTGAGGCCCTGCTGACGGATACTGGCACCAAATCAAGCCGGTTTCCAACACTCCAGCCGGTCAACATCATGGGGCTTGCCAAGTTAAATGCCGATTTTCAGTATCCCAAATTTCTAATATTGTTTACTGTAGCTCTATTTTTTGAATTTTTTCTTAAAAATTAACTCCAAATTCAAAAAATTCCCATTTACTCTCCCTCACTAAATACTCAAATCAATTATAGAATTGGAGTTTTTTTTAACCATTTTCTATTTGAATTCCATCGGTAGCTAATTTGGATTTGCTGCCTTGACATGCTAAAATATTTCTTATCGGCATTTAAAAATGTTATATATTCATAAGTTTATGTATTCAGGTATATGATATGACTGATTTGATAGTATGTGTGTGGTGCAATAAGTTTAGTGTATTCTTGGAATAGTCCTAATCAGTTTTCTTAATTAGCTGTTACTTTAATATGCTGCCCCACACGAAGAGTTCTTCAAATGGTTAATAATAATAATAATAAAGTGGCCTAACATTGGTTGTATGCAATTATAAATTGATGTTGAAGAAAGAGCTGGATTAAGGCATTAACCTTGCTGTGGATTTTTCAGCTCAGCAGTGCTGCGCCAGATTTCACCTAACAAAAATGATCCTCTTCACACATAAACATCTCGCCTTCATTTTTGGTGTACTAGGTAAAACTACATGCACTTATGTTTTTGTTTTTAACTTAAAATAAAAGTATATTAATTATAATTTGTAGATTTTTGAAGGAAAAATAGTGAAATTAATTAATGTTTCCGCACTTCTTATACATGTTCTGCACATGTAACGTTCTATCGTTCATGGTGTTCTTGGTGCCACTATAAGAGATTATAAATGTATATTAATTATAATTTGTATATTTTTTTAAGGACCGGAAGTGTTGAATATGTGCCATTTTCATTATCTTTATTCCTCACACTGTGTGGTTCTTCTTTGGAATTTTCATCAAGGATTTTTGCATTGCAGTTAAGTATATACAATTTATACATTCCAATATAATTATTTTTAAATAAAATATTATATATTCATTATCGCATTAATTGCTAACTAATTATCTTCTTTGTGTGACATGATATGTCAGCTACCAAATGTCTTAGGTGTTGCATTCGGGATTGCTCAAATGGTGTTGTACTTTCTATACAAAAATGCCGAAAAGGATTCTGAAATTAAAGCAGAGAAACAAATTATAGATGTGAAGAATTATGAACTCGCCAAATCAAAAGAGAACAACATTGTATGAATTTTTTTCATCCACAAATGATTATAAAGCTTAATCATTGTTTATCTATTTCGGACTTTGATTTAGATTGGACCAACTTATGCGAAATCTTTAATGAAGATATAGTGATGGTAACCTCTCTCTATCATTACAATTTTATAGCTTTATGGAATGGGAGCACGTGACCATATCTATTAATTTATTTATTAATATGGTAACAATATTATACTACATTAAAAAAAAACCAATTTTGATAGTTATATAATGGTCGAAGGTGCAAATCGCTCCTTAAAATTTGATAAAAAATGTATTTTAAATTTTAAAATTTTTTTTGGTGCAATATCATTTCTGAAATTTTAATATCGAAATAATCTGAATCTTAAAATGATATGTATATAATTTTAGAATAACATGTGTGAAATTTTTAAATATCAGTCGTAATTTCAGTAATCAAATTGATCCAATTTTAAAATATTAAGAATAACATTGAATCAAATAAAACTTTGAGATCTAAATTACACTTTTAACAAAATTTTAGAAATTGATTTGCACATTTAGCCTTCTGTAATCAAACAGCGACAACTTTTATGTATATTTTACCAAATACTCAAATATTAATCATCAACCACCTTATGACAAATATCGATTTCCAGCATCAGACAGCAACTACCAACTATGCCTATCAGCTAAACCAAACAAGCCTAAGAGCAAATCCTCCCATCTAGCATTATTAACACTCAATCCCTGTATAATGTGACATTGTCATAAATCATTTTCATACATTATTAAAGCTTATTTAGCAAATACTAAGGATAAAGCTTCCTCCAACAAATTTATGACAGAATCATGATTTAAGCTCCTCAATCATGATTTGTGGAATTCCATAACCCAGCTATTATAAGCACTGCATATAACTTCATAACGTGAGAAACCAGATTTCAGTGCCAAGGTCTCAAACTCCTTTTGGCTCCTCTCTTTTCCTCCAGAATTTTGAGCCAACATGAATAAGTCTTGCTGAAACACAATGTGTGAAGAAACAACATTCTCTGGAATAACAGGGCGAATCGACTCCACGATGATCACCTTACCATTACTAGGAAGTGCTTCATAGCAGTTCTTCAGAAGTTTCAAGCAATGCTCATCACTCCAATCATGAAGTATCCACTACAATTAACAAATCATAAGTAATTGCAGAATTCATTCTTCTCTATCTATGGACATCCATATGAACACTTCCAATTTTGCCAAATACAACTATATTCAGTTGGAAAAAGAACATATTGAAGCTCACCTTCATGAAAATTGCATCTCCCTTTGGGACACTAACAAACATATCTCCCCTAACATGCTCCACTCCTAAACATACACTCAATGTTTATAATTGCCTTGTAAAATAAGTATATGAGAATGTAACAAAGTACCTGAATAGGAAGGTGCATCAGCCAAAACATGGGGCAAGTCAAAGTTAATGGCCTTGATGTGAAGATACTTAGCAGTAATGATGCTATGAGTAGCTCCAATTCCACCACCCACATCAATCAACACTTTTAGGCCATCAAAACCTTTGTAAACATTAAGAATCTTGTTCATGATTAAGGAAGTATGATTTGACATTGCTTGGTTAAACACTCTATTGAATCTTTGATCAATCCCTGTGTATTCAAATGTTGTCATTCCATAGGCTCTGTTGAATGGAATCCCACCTTCAAGTATTGTTTCATTCAGATGGTACCTAATCATAATCCAACCCCAATTACATTCTGCTCTATAATAATCTGGAAATTTTGTATTTCAAAAAATTAATTCTTTATACCCTTTTCTTTTCAGAATTTTCTTCATTTTCATGAAAATCTGATCTTTTTAAGGCAATAATCTAATTCAACTAGAGATGTATAAACTAAGTGGTAACTGAAAATAGCCCACCAAAAATTATGTTGTTTTATTGAAACATAAAATTTACCAGCTCTTCATGAAAACCTCATCGTGAATCAATAAAAGCAAAAGAGCACCAGATCCTTCGATATCTTGATTTCGAGTAAGGAATTTGCAGATGGGTCGAGAAGTATACAATCTTTCAACTTCACCATTTTGTTTGTTGCGAAATGAACACTTGACAATATCATAGCTTGGCCTGAATCTGAGCTGCAATCTCGGTGGATGAGAGAGACGCCCCCTATTGGTGGAAGAGGAAATGATGTCTATGATGTTAAGCTCGAGAGCTAATTTAAGTGCCATGGGTAGAACTACGGCACCAGCTAGGCGCATCGCCAGCTTCGCTGTTTCTTCTTCCTCTTGATTTTGATCTGCCATAGCAGCAAGTGGATTGGGTACTGTCAACTGTGGCAATCATGTCTACCCAACCTGTTATGATCGATGTGTTTTTTCTACTTTTTGGTCAGCAAAATCAGATTTTTGTAAAAAAAAAACAACTTTGATAGATTTTAACGATTTTTCCGTATTTTTAAAATTATACATTAAATTTTTAATTTTTTAAAAATAACATATTAAATTCAAAATAAATAATATATAATACTAATGTGATTAAAATTATATATATTTTAAAAAATTTATATTATTTTTATTATTTATTTAAATTTAATATATTTTAATAGAAAAATTCGATATATAATTTTAAAAATGAAAAAAATTTAATATATAAATACGTAAAAATTAAAAAAATTTAACATATAATTTTAAAAATATAAAAATTCAATACATAAAAACGTTAAAGTCCAAAAATTAAATTATAAATTTTGCCTTCATTATATTATTCTTTGATTTAATGGGCTATAAAAGCAGAGAATACTTTTGCTCTAAATTTGAAATCCATTATATCATAAATTACAACAAAAAAAAACTTAAGGCCTTGTTTGGTTCATGGTATGATTCATTAATTTATTATTCTCTTAAGTATAATATTTGAAAGCATAATTTTTCTCATAGTATTATACTTTATGATTTTGATATGTCATTCTTAAATCATGGTTTTGTCTAATTTTAAAAATCACCAATTTGATAATTCTCTATAATTTTCATTATTTACTTTTACTATTCTAATCTTATTACTTTTACTCTTTTACTATAATTAATTTTATAACTATTCATCTACCAATAATAAAATCACCATTACTTCATTACCCCATTACTTCTACTAATGTTTAAATATTATCGACCTAATATTTATTATAATATTTAGACTTATTTATATTATAATATGTTTAAATTATTTATTAAATTTTCAAGTTAATATTTATTAAATTCATTATTTTGAAAATATTAATATTATTTTTGATAATATTAAAATTATTATTTTAAAATATTAATAATTATGAAAATATTTATATTTTTAAAAACTGAAAGGTAATTACGTCATTTTTATAATAAAACTGTATAATATTATAGAGTTGAACAGAACAGAAAATATTATAAAATCACGTACTATCATACAATATTTTCAAATATTTTATCGTTAAAATCATATATTACCATACCGTACTATACTATATAGTACATTAATGAATCACAGACTATTACCAACCAAACGGGCCCTTAAAACTTTTAAGTCTTGATTTTCTATAGACTTTATGGAACTTCTGTAGACAGCCTTGTACGAAGCAAAGTTTATGAGACAAGCAGTTTTAACTCATTCTCAATCCTAGATTGCAAATACGCAAAAATCTTTCCACCACAAATTCTGCAGGATTGATTCGATCATCAAGAATCACTCATTCTCAATCCTAGATTGCAAATACGCAAAAATCTTTCCACCACAAATTCTGCAGGATTGATTCGATCATCAAGAATCAATGATCTAAAATCCACTTTGCATACCATGACTCTTTCCTGTCTTATTTACAGGAGCCAAAATCATTGCAACATGCATACACATTTATCTAATGCTTTAACTGAAGATCCGTGCGAATATTCAGGAGCCCTCGTAGGCCTTAGCCTTATAGCCGACCTTAAAACAGCTTTCAGGAGTACTCAACCCCGATGAATGTAGTTGTTTTCATCTCTTGACAAGCTGCAATGCAGCGTGCCTATCATCTTCGGCCTCCTTATAATCGGGTTGCATATAGAACACCAAAATAAGAGAAACTGCCATAGAGCAACAAAAAGATCAATTAACCTCTAGGAGCTTAGCACTTCACTTGGGTATTCATGCCATTAAATGCCAGGATTTGACCTTATAAAAACTCCTCGTAGCCGACCCATTTGGAAGAAAATAAAGATAAATTGCAAGTGATCTCTTATCATTCTATTCAATTGATGGAGAAAATAAAAGTGCCAAGCAAGTGAGATACTACATAGCTCGACGAGAGGTTTGTTTAAGATAACTTACCTCAACACATGATATATTGTTATCCACGCAGGAAATGCACCAGCAAGAGGACTTAAATAGGAGTACTGTTAGCAGATTGGGGGGATTATGAAAAGAATTACTGCTTTATGGAATAGAGAGGGAAAGGGAAAGGAGAGAGCATAGTGTTGGCTGCTCCTCTTGTCGTAGGCCCTTGTTATCTTTACTGTATTTATTTTCTTTTTCTATTACTTGTAAACAAGTTCCAGTCCTGCTTATGTGTATTGGAACCATTACAGATCAATACGAGTTTATCATCATTCTTATTTGTTGAATGTATTTGTGTGTTGGAATTGTTTGCTCCGCCAGTATTTGTGTGAGGTTATCGTTATCTCCATCATTGGTCCGACCTGTCAGATTCCCACGGAAGGAGAATGGAAACCAGTTTACAATCAGTGATGGTCCAACTGGATGAAACAAAGAACAAGTTAGGAGTGCTAAATGCTCTAATGAGGCAAATGAGAGTGATATGCAATATGACCACATTGTACTGATGGTTTCGTACGAGAAATGGCAGATGATTTGGATGAGGGAGCTAGAGCAGCACAAAATTTTTGCAGTTCTTATTTCTTGAGTAGGTCAATCATGTACATGATAAGTGACCGAGGAGTTAATTTGGAATGCAATAGCAAGAAAGTGGGATCGATAAGGCAACTTGGGAGGATGAATTTGTCATCCACCACTAGTTTCCTCACTTCAATCTTGAGGACAAGAATGCTTTCCCATCCGGTGGCAATGATTAAGAAAATGCTACCAGCCCAGAGTTCCAAGCCCAAAGGCCCACCTTTTAGAGAATCTATGCCAGGAGGGGGAGGAGAGCTGGTACAAGTTAGTGAGGGAGGGGCAGGGCAGGAGGACTATATATAAATAGGAGTACTGTTAGCAGATTGGGGGGACTATGAAAAGAATTACTGCTTTATGGAATAGAGAGGGAAAGGGAAATGAGAGAGCATAGTGTTGGCTGCTCCTCTTGTCGTAGGCCCTTGTTATCTTTACTGCATTTGTTTTCTTTTTCTATTACTTGTAAACAAGTTTCAGTCCTACTTATGTGTCTTGGAACCATTACAGATCAATACGAGTTTATCATCATTCTTATTTGCTGAGTGTATTTGTGTGTTGGAATTATTTGCTCCGTCAATATTTGTGTGAGGTTATCGTTATCTCCATCACAAGTAGAAGAACAAAGTGAAATAAAAACCGCATGCCACAATATAAATTGAATAAAATCTATAATAAAAAGTAGACATTATTCTAAAAAGAAAATCCATTTTCACCGTGGCTAAAATAGATTCGATAGCTCATAAAGAACATTTATCGCTAATTGCAAGTTCAAAAGCTATAGTACCACTTTTAACTATCTAAGATTGAGATATTCATCTGCCACACCTGTTAATGAAGATAATTATTCCTCTAAAGATGACAAATATCAGTATAAGTATGCTCTAAATCATAAAATAAAGCAAAAATCAGATAACAATTTAGTTTTGGAGTTGGGCATATAATTGATCTGAATCTAAAATCAAATATCCCAATCAGTATCCTTGCAAGAAAGTTTCTACCACCTTTATCTGATGTCTAAAATGCAGTAAATTACAATATCTGTATCAACTTCATGAAAGTATGATGATTGGGTGTTTGTTAATTCACTTAATATTTAATTATCAAGTGATTAATTATGCTAAACAAATTGTACAAAGATAGCTAATAAGGACCAGAAGTGTTGAATATATGCCATTTTCATTATCTTTATTCCTCACACTGTGTGCTACTGTGTGGTTCTTCTATGGAATTCTCATCAAGGATTTTTGCATTGCAGTTAAGTATATAAAGTTTATACATTCAGTATAATTATTTTTAAATAAAATATTATATGTTCATTATCACATTAATTGCTGATTAATTATCTTCTTCATGTGACATGATATGTTAGCTACCAAATGTCTTAGGTGTTGCATTCGGGATTGCTCAAATGGTGTTGTACTTTCTATACAAGAATGCTGAAAAGGATATTGAAATTAAAGCAGAGAAACAAAATTATAGATGTGAAGAATTATAAACTCGCCAAATCAAAAGAGTGTTGAAGACGTGCTTCAGCTGCTGCAACGTGGTTCAAGCTGAAGTTTTATTTAGTTATTTTACTTTGTTTTTACTGTCCTTTGTTATTTCAATTTTTTAATTGTTTGAATTCTTGAAAGATTTGATAAGTAGATGTTACTATCTTTTAGGAAGTTTGTTGATTGTGAAAGTGTGCTCTATGTAGTGCCCTATTTTTTCTCTTCTTCAGTTTGTCTTTTGCTATATTTAAACTCCCTATCTGATAAATAAAAATATAGAATTCATACAGCAAAATCAAGTATTCTTTCTATTGTCACTTTGATCAATTGATCATCTTACTCTCTCATTTCTTTTTTAAATTTCCATCAAATTGGTATCAGAGCCCTCTTCTTAAGGGACCTGTGATTGAGAGAAATTTTTTTTTGTATCTCTGCTTTCTTTTTCCTGGATTCAGAAATTCCTTTCACTGCACTAGCACCACTAGTTTTTAATGGTGAAGGTTATCATATTTGGGCAGTAAGGATAGAGGCTCATATGGAGGTAAATGATCTATGGGAAGCTATGGAAGAGGACTATGAAGTTCCTCCATTACCTACAAATCCAACTATGGTGCAGATTAAGAATCACAAGGAGAAGAAATCAAGAAAGTCGAAGGCAAGAGTAATGTTATTTGCTGCAGTGTCTCCCAAAATCTTTGTCAGAATCATGACAATGAAATATGCTTTTGAAGTTTGGAATTTCATGAAGAATGAGTATGAAGGAGATGAGAAAATTAAAGGGATGCAGATTCTGAACCTGATTAGAGAATTTAAACTTCAAAAGATGAAAGATTCTGAGACAATGAAGGAGTAATCTAACAGATTGCTTGGGATTGCAAACAAAGTAAGGTTACTTGGTTCTGAATTTCTTGATTCTAAATTAGTTCAAAAAATTCTGTTAACCGTTCCTGAAAGGTTTGAAGCAACCATTTCCTCGTCGAAAAATTCTAAAGATCTGTCAAAGATTGGTTTGGCAGAGTAGATGCATACTTTGCAGGCACAAGAATAGAGAAGGCTTATGAGGTTCGAAGAGTCTGTCGAAGGTGCATTAATTGTAAAAGCTCAGTCCAGTCAAGGAGAAAAAGGAAAGAAGTATGAGAAGAACAAAAAGGGACACACAGGTTTTAATTCTCCTACTACCAGTGAGGGAATTAAATCTAATTTTCCTCCTTGTAAGCACTGTGGAAGGAAGGGTCATCCACCCTTCAAATGCTAGAGAAAACCAGACCAACAATGTGAAAAGTGCCAGAAGATGAGGCATCATCAGAAAATTTGAAGGAACAACACCCAACAATAAGTGAATTTGCAGCAAAAGAATGTTGCTCAAGTTGTTGATAAGGAAGAGGAGGAGCAACTCTTTATGGCAACTTGCTTTACAACAAATAGCTTTAGTGACAAACGGCTCATCATAGATAGTGGTTGTACCAATTACATGACGTTTGATCGTGATTTGTTAAAGGAGATGGACACATCAGTGACTTCTAAAGTCAAGATCAGGAATGGAGAATGTATTTCTATCAAAGGAAAAGGAACTGTGGCAATTGAAAGCTTTTCAAGTACAAAACTAATCAAAGATGTATTATTTGTATCTAATATAAACCAAAATTTGTTGAGTATTGGCCAGCTATTTGGAAGAGGCTTCAAAGTCATTTTTGAAGATAATCAGTGCTTGATCAAAGATTCAGGAGGAGAAAATATATTCAGAGTAAAAATGAAAGGAAAGAGCTTTACTCTAGATCCTTTGGAGGAGAAGCAAGCAGCATATTCAAATATGAAAACCAACGTGATGTGTGGCACAAGAGACTTGGTCATTTTCATCATGCAGCAGCATTGAACATGCAGAAAAACAAATTGGTTCATGGCCTTCCTCACTTGGAAGCTAATTTTCCAGATTGCACGGCATGTTAGCTTGGAAAGTTAATAAGAATTCCTTTCAAGCAAGCAACATGGAGAGCTACTGGAAAATTACAACTTATTCATACCGATGTATCTGGTCCTAAAACTCCTTCACTCAAATGGAGTAAGTACTATATTGCTTTTATTGATGATTTCACGAGAATGTGTTGGATTTACTTTCTCAGGTTTAAGTCAGAGGTGGCTGGTACTTTTTGGAAATTTAGGTAGTGGATTGAAAATCAAAGTGGCTGCAAAATTCAAGTCCTAAGATCTGACAATAGAAAGGAGTATACATCATATCAGTTCAATCAATTTTGCGAGGGGGCTGGAATTGAACACCAACTTACTGCTCCATATACTCCTCAGCAAAATGGAGTCAGTGAGAGAAAGAACCACACCATAATGGAGATGACTAGATGCATGCTTCATGAGAAAGACTTTCCAAAGGAGTATTGGGCAGTGGCTGTAAACACTTCTATTTTTCTCTTGAACAGATTACCCCACCAAAGTTGTAAATGGAAAAACTCCTTTTGAAGCTTGGTATGGTTTCAAACCCTTTCTAAAAAATCTCAAAGTGTTTGGTTGCTTGTGCTTTACTTATGTACCATAGATCAAAAGAGATAAGCTGGATAAAAAGGCTGAACTTGGAATTTTTGTGGGGTATAACTTGGTTTCAAAAGCTTATAGAATTTTTCAGCCCCACACAAAGAAAATTTTGATAAGCAGGGATGTGCACTTTATGGAGGATGACAAGTGGGACTGGAAAGGTGTACAACCAGCTCTGTTTTTGGATTAAAATCTAAAATTCCAGCTTAATGATGATGAAGTGATAGATGATGTTCCTATCCGGGGCACAAGGTTGCTCTCTGACATTTATCACAGGTGTAATGTAGCAATTCAAACCTGCAGATTATTGTGAAGCAGCGAAAAATCCAAATTGGGTTACAGCAATGAAGGAAAAACTCCATATGATTGAGAAGAACCAGACCTATAAGCTTGTAAAGAGGCCTACTGAGCAAAACACAATAGGAGTGAAGTGGGTTTTTAGAACAAAATTGAATCCCGATGGCTCAGTCAACAAGTATAAAGCCAGACTTATTGTGAAAGGGTATGCTCAAATCTTTGGAGTTGATTTTTCTGACACGTTTGCTCCTGTTGCCAGACTTGACACAATCAGGTTGTTATTAGCAATTGCTGCTGAAAGAGGCTGGAAGGTGTATCAACTTGATGTAAAGTCGACCTTCCTAAATGGTTTTTTGGAGGAGGAGATTTATGTTTAACAGCCCGAGGGGTTCGCTGTGAAAGGGCAAGAAAATGATGTTTATTTACTTAAAAAAGCCTTGTACGGATTGAAACGGGCTCCAAGAGCCTGGTATAGCATAATCAATCAGTATTTGATAGAGCTTGGCTTTAAGAAAAGCCTCAACGAAGCAGCACTCTACATCAAAGGTGATGAAGCTAATTTTGTTGTAGTTTTTGTGTATGTGGATGATTTTCTAGTGATAGGAAGCAATGAGGAGCTTGTGGAAAAGTTCAAAGTAGCCATTAAGCAAACTTTCGAAATGACTGATTTGGGAGAAATAGCCTTTTTTCTAGGCATGAAAGTTAAGTAGAAAAAAGGTGAAATCTTCATTTGTCAAAAGAAGTATGTTAAAGAGATTCTGAAAAATTTCAGAATGGAAGAGTGCAAGAGTGTAAACACTCAAATGTGTCAAAAGGGGAAGCTGAGCAAAGAAGATGAAGTTGAGAAAGCAGATGAAAAAATTATAGAGGTCTAATAGGATGCTTGATGTATCTAACAGTTACAAGACCTGACATCTTGCATTCTGTAAGTCTATTATCTAGATTTACAAATTATGCTATTGAAACTCATTTTATTGCTGCTAAAAGAGTTCTCAGATATGTGAAGGAAACACTGGATTATGGAATTAAATTTTGTACTAGTCAGGAGTATGCTTTGTAGGGGTATTCTGATAGTGATTGGGATGGCTCTGATGATATGAAGAGCACCTCTAGATTTTGTTTCACATTTGGTTCTGGTATTTTCTCATGGTGTTCAAAAAAGGAAGAGATTGTTGCACAATCTACTGCTGAAGCAGAATTTATTGCAGCAACAGCAGCTGCAAATCAAGTTTTGTGGCTCAGAAAGCTACTGGTTGATTTGAATTTGAAGCAAGAAGATAGCACATAGGTGTTTGTTGATAACCAAGCAGCCATTGCCATTTCTAATAATTTCGTGTTCCATGGAAAAACCAAACACTTCAATATAAAGATGTTCTTTCTCAGAAAAGTGCAAAAAAAAAGGATTTGTTAAATTGACATACTGCAAAACAGATTTGCAACTGGCAGATATATTCACCAAACCCTTGGCAAAAAGCAAGTTTGAATTCCTTCGAGAAAGATTTGGGATTTGCAGCATCCAAAGCAAAGAGGAGTGTTGAAGACATGCTTCAGCTGCTGCAACGTGGTTCAAGCTGAAGCTTTATTTAGTTATTTCATTTTATTTTTACTGTCCTATGTTATTTCAATTTTTTAGTTGTTTGAATTCTTCAAAGATTTGATAAGTAGATGGTACTGTCTTTTGGGAAGTTTGTTGATCATGGAAGTGTGCTCTATGTAGTGCCCTATTTTTTCTCTTCTTCAGTTTGTCTTTTGTTGTATTTAAACTCCCTATCTGATAAATAAAAATATAGATTTCATACAGCAAAATCAAGTATTCTTTCTACCATGGGATAATTCCTGTTTGGAGATGTGGGAGGCCCTCGGTAGGTCCTCGCGATTGGAGATTCGTGTTTGGGGCATTGTATCGAAAGTCTTCCTGGTATATTGTGATGGTCAGGCGGCGTATTCCGTTAGTTAATAACGGAGGTGCAAGATGATTTGACGAATCAATAGATTATCGTTAGAGGAAAGGCCATGTGTTGTGTGGTTCTTGGTTTGGGGCATAATCAATCAGTATTTGATAGAGCTTGGCTTTAAGAAAAGCCTCAACGAAGCAGCACTCTACATCAAAGGTGATGAAGCTAATTTTGTTGTAGTTTTTGTGTATGTGGATGATTTTCTAGTGATAGGAAGCAATGAGGAGCTTGTGGAAAAGTTCAAAGTAGCCATTAAGTAAACTTTCGAAATGACTGATTTGGGAGAAATAGCCTTTTTTCTAGGCATGAAAGTTAAGTAGAAAAAAGGTGAAATCTTCATTTGTCAAAAGAAGTATGTTAAAGAGATTCTGAAAAATTTCAGAATGGAAGAGTGCAAGAGTGTAAACACTCAAATGTGTCAAAAGGGGAAGCTGAGCAAAGAAGATGAAGTTGAGAAAGCAGATGAAAAAATTATAGAGGTCTAATAGGATGCTTGATGTATCTAACAGTTACAAGACCTGACATCTTGCATTCTGTAAGTCTATTATCTAGATTTACAAATTATGCTATTGAAACTCATTTTATTGCTGCTAAAAGAGTTCTCAGATATGTGAAGGGAACACTGGATTATGGAATTAAATTTTGTACTAGTCAGGAGTATGCTTTGTAGGGGTATTCTGATAGTGATTGGGATGGCTCTGATGATATGAAGAGCACCTCTAGATTTTGTTTCACATTTGGTTCTGGTATTTTCTCATGGTGTTCAAAAAAGGAAGAGATTGTTGCACAATCTACTGCTGAAGCAGAATTTATTGCAGCAACAGCAGCTGCAAATCAAGTTTTGTGGCTCAGAAAGCTACTGGTTGATTTGAATTTGAAGCAAGAAGATAGCACATAGGTGTTTGTTGATAACCAAGCAGCCATTGCCATTTCTAATAATTTCGTGTTCCATGGAAAAACCAAACACTTCAATATAAAGATGTTCTTTCTCAGAAAAGTGCAAAAAAAAAGGATTTGTTAAATTGACATACTGCAAAACAGATTTGCAACTGGCAGATATATTCACCAAACCCTTGGCAAAAAGCAAGTTTGAATTCCTTCGAGAAAGATTTGGGATTTGCAGCATCCAAAGCAAAGAGGAGTGTTGAAGACATGCTTCAGCTGCTGCAACGTGGTTCAAGCTGAAGCTTTATTTAGTTATTTCATTTTATTTTTACTGTCCTATGTTATTTCAATTTTTTAGTTGTTTGAATTCTTCAAAGATTTGATAAGTAGATGGTACTGTCTTTTGGGAAGTTTGTTGATCATGGAAGTGTGCTCTATGTAGTGCCCTATTTTTTCTCTTCTTCAGTTTGTCTTTTGTTGTATTTAAACTCCCTATCTGATAAATAAAAATATAGATTTCATACAGCAAAATCAAGTATTCTTTCTACCATGGGATAATTCCTGTTTGGAGATGTGGGAGGCCCTCGGTAGGTCCTCGCGATTGGAGATTCGTGTTTGGGGCATTGTATCGAAAGTCTTCCTGGTATATTGTGATGGTCAGGCGGCGTATTCCGTTAGTTAATAACGGAGGTGCAAGATGATTTGACGAATCAATAGATTATCGTTAGAGGAAAGGCCATGTGTTGTGTGGTTCTTGGTTTGGGGCATAATCAATCAGTATTTGATAGAGCTTGGCTTTAAGAAAAGCCTCAACGAAGCAGCACTCTACATCAAAGGTGATGAAGCTAATTTTGTTGTAGTTTTTGTGTATGTGGATGATTTTCTAGTGATAGGAAGCAATGAGGAGCTTGTGGAAAAGTTCAAAGTAGCCATTAAGCAAACTTTCGAAATGACTGATTTGGGAGAAATAGCCTTTTTTCTAGGCATGAAAGTTAAGTAGAAAAAAGGTGAAATCTTCATTTGTCAAAAGAAGTATGTTAAAGAGATTCTGAAAAATTTCAGAATGGAAGAGTGCAAGAGTGTAAACACTCAAATGTGTCAAAAGGGGAAGCTGAGCAAAGAAGATGAAGTTGAGAAAGCAGATGAAAAAATTATAGAGGTCTAATAGGATGCTTGATGTATCTAACAGTTACAAGACCTGACATCTTGCATTCTGTAAGTCTATTATCTAGATTTACAAATTATGCTATTGAAACTCATTTTATTGCTGCTAAAAGAGTTCTCAGATATGTGAAGGGAACACTGGATTATGGAATTAAATTTTGTACTAGTCAGGAGTATGCTTTGTAGGGGTATTCTGATAGTGATTGGGATGGCTCTGATGATATGAAGAGCACCTCTAGATTTTGTTTCACATTTGGTTCTGGTATTTTCTCATGGTGTTCAAAAAAGGAAGAGATTGTTGCACAATCTACTGCTGAAGCAGAATTTATTGCAGCAACAGCAGCTGCAAATCAAGTTTTGTGGCTCAGAAAGCTACTGGTTGATTTGAATTTGAAGCAAGAAGATAGCACATAGGTGTTTGTTGATAACCAAGCAGCCATTGCCATTTCTAATAATTTCGTGTTCCATGGAAAAACCAAACACTTCAATATAAAGATGTTCTTTCTCAGAAAAGTGCAAAAAAAAAGGATTTGTTAAATTGACATACTGCAAAACAGATTTGCAACTGGCAGATATATTCACCAAACCCTTGGCAAAAAGCAAGTTTGAATTCCTTCGAGAAAGATTTGGGATTTGCAGCATCCAAAGCAAAGAGGAGTGTTGAAGACATGCTTCAGCTGCTGCAACGTGGTTCAAGCTGAAGCTTTATTTAGTTATTTCATTTTATTTTTACTGTCCTATGTTATTTCAATTTTTTAGTTGTTTGAATTCTTCAAAGATTTGATAAGTAGATGGTACTGTCTTTTGGGAAGTTTGTTGATCATGGAAGTGTGCTCTATGTAGTGCCCTATTTTTTCTCTTCTTCAGTTTGTCTTTTGTTGTATTTAAACTCCCTATCTGATAAATAAAAATATAGATTTCATACAGCAAAATCAAGTATTCTTTCTACCATGGGATAATTCCTGTTTGGAGATGTGGGAGGCCCTCGGTAGGTCCTCGCGATTGGAGATTCGTGTTTGGGGCATTGTATCGAAAGTCTTCCTGGTATATTGTGATGGTCAGGCGGCGTATTCCGTTAGTTAATAACGGAGGTGCAAGATGATTTGACGAATCAATAGATTATCGTTAGAGGAAAGGCCATGTGTTGTGTGGTTCTTGGTTTGAGGGGAGGATTGTTGGGATACAACCCAATTTCCACATCCCACATTGAAAAATTAAGGGAGAAAACAGCTTAAATATAAGTGTGTCCAGCTAACTCCATTAGTATGAGGCTTTTTGGGAGGAATCCAAAAATAAATCCGTACGAATTTGGCCCAAAGCGAACAACATCATACTAATGTGGAGTTGAGAGGATGTTTGGCGATCCCCAACAAAGAGAACAATGTCATATGATTTTTTTTTAATAATCTATAAATGATTATCAAGCTTAATTGTTGTTTATGACTTTGATTTAGATTGTACGAACTTATATAGTGATGGTAACCTACCTCTATCGTTATAATTTTATAGCTTTATGCAATAGAAGCACATGACAACGCCTATTAATTTTATTTATTAATATTACACTACATTAAAAAAGTAACAATTTTGATAATTATCTAATCAAATATCAAACACTCTACATAATTTTATCAAATACTTAAATATTAATCATCAATCAGTTACAAGCATCAAATATCTACCAACTATGCCTATCAGCAAAACCAAACAAGCCTAAGAGCAAATCCTCCCCATCAAGCATTATTAACACTCAAGTCCCTGTATAATGTGACATTGTCATAAATCATTTTCATACATTATTAAAGCTCACTTGGCAAATACTAAGGATAAAGCTTCCTCAATCATGATTTGTAGAATTCCATAACCCAGCTATTATAAGCACTGCATATAACTTCATACCGTGAGAAACCAGATTTCAGTGCCAAGGTCTCAAACTTCTTTTGGCTTCTCTCTTTTCCTCCAGGATTTTGAGCTAACATGAATAAGTCCAGCTAAAACACAATGTGTGAAGAAACAACGTTATCTGGAATAATAGGGCGAATCGACTTCACAATGATCACCTTACCATTACTAGGGAGTGCTTCATAGCAGTTCTTCAGAAGTTTCAAGCAATGCTCATCACTCCAGTCATGAAGTATCCACTACAATTAACAAATCATAAGTAATTGCAGAATTCATTCTTCTCTATCTATGGACATCCATATGAACACTTCCAATTTTTCCAAATACAACTATATTCAGTTAGAAAAAGAACATATTAAAGCTCACCTTCATGAAAATTGCATCTCCCTTTGGGACACTAACAAACATATCTCCCCCAACATGCTTCACTTCTACAGATACACTCAATGCTTATAATTGCCTTGTAAAATAAGTATATGAGAATGTAACAAAGTACCTGAATACGAAGGTGCATCAGCCAAAACATGGGGCAAGTCAAAGTTAATGGCCTTGATGTGAGGATACTTGGCAGTAATGATGCTAAGAGTAACTCCAATTCCACCACCCACATCAACCAACACTTTTAGGCCATCAAAACCTTTGTAAACATTAAGAATCTTCTTCATGATTAAGGTAGTATGATTTGACATTGCTTGGTTAAACACTCTATTGAACCTTTGATCAATCCCTGAGTATTCAAATGTTGTCATTCCATAGGTTCTGTTGAATGGAATCCCACCTTCAAGTATTGTTTCATTCAGATGGTACCTAATCATAATCCAACTCCAATTACATTTTGCTCTATAATAATCTGGAAATTTTGTATTTCAAAAAATTAATTCTTTATACCCTTTCCTTTTCAGAATTTTCTTCATTTTCATGACAATCTAATCTTTTTAAGACAATAATATAATTCAACTAGAGATGTATAAACTAAATGGTAACTGAAAATAGCCCACCAAAAATTATGATGTTTTCCTGAGAGATAAAATTTACCAGCTCTTCATGAAAACCTCATCGTGATGCAACAAAAACAGAGGAGCAACAGATCCTTCGGCATCTTGATTTCGAGCAAGGAATTTGCAAATGGTTAGAGAAGTATACAAGCTTTCAACTTCACCATTTTGTTTGTTGCGAAATGAACACTTGACAATATCATAGCTTACTAAAAGACCCAACATATGGTCAATTAAGATAGGAGCATCCGGGTTCTTGGCCTGAATCTGAGCTGCAATCTCGATGGATGAGAGAGACGCCCCACTGTTGGTGGAAGAGGAAATGATGTCTATGATGTTAAGCTCGAGAGCTGATTTAAGTGCCATGGGTAGAACTACGGCACCAGCTAGGCGGATCGCCAGCTTCCCTATTTCTTCTTCTTCTTGATTTTGATCTGCCATAGCAGCTAGTCGATTGGGTACTGTCAACTACAGCAATTATGTTTACCCAACACCTATTATGATCGCTGTGTTTTTTTCTATGTTTTTGTCAGCAAAATCCAATTTAAAAAAAAAAACTTTGATAGACTTTAGATTTTTTTCGTATTTTTAAAATTATACATTAAATTTTTAATTTTTTAAAAATAACATATTAAATTCAATATAAATAATACAAATAACAATATAATACAATTACGATTACAATTATATATATTTTAACAAATTTATATTATTTATATTATTTATTTAAATTTAATATATTTTAATAGATAAAATTCGATATATAATTTTAAAAATATAAAAATCCAACATATAAATACGTAAAAATTAAAAAATTCAAAATAAAATTTTAAAAGTATAAAAATTCAATATGTAAAATCTAAAAACTAAATTATAAATTTTACCTTCATTATAATATTATTTGATTTAATGGGCTATAAAAGCAAAGAATAATTTTGCTCTAAATTTGAAATCCATTATAGCATAGATTACAACAGAAAACTTAAAACTTTTAAGCCCTGGTTTTCTCTAAACTTCATGGAACTTGTGTAGACAGCCTTGTATGAAGCAAGTTTCTAAGACAGGCAGTTTTAACTCATTCTCAATTCTAGATTGCAAATAAGCAAAAAGCTTTCCACCATAAATTCTGTAGGATTGATTCGGTCATCAAGAATCAATGATCTAAAACCCACTTTGCATCCCATGACTCCTTCCTGTCTTATTTACAGGAGCCAAAATCATTGCATCATGCATACACATTTATCTAATGCTTTAACCGAAGATCCGTGCGAATATTCAGGAGCCCTCGGAGGCCTCAGCCTTGTCGCCGACCTTAAAATGGCTTTCAGTAGTACTCAACCCCAATGAATACTGTTGTTTTCGTCTCTTGACAAGCTGCAATGCAGCGTGCCTGTCATCTTCGGCCTCCTTATAATTGGGCTGCATATAGAACACCAAAATAAGAGAAACTGCCATAGAGCAACAAATAAGATCAATTAACCTCTAGAAGTTTAGCACTTCACTTGGGTATTGATGCCATTAAATGCCAGGATTTGGCCTTATAAAGACTCCTCATAGCTGACCCATTTGGAAGAAAATAAAGATAAATTGCAAGTGATCTCTTATCATTCTATTCAATTGATGGAGAAAATAAAAGTGCCAAGCAAGTGAAATACTACATAGCTCAACAAGAGGTTTGTTTAAGATAACTTACTTCAACACATGATATATTGTTATCCACACAGGAAATACACCAGCAAAAAAAAAAAAGCAGACTCCATATAAACCCAATTATGCTCTCAATTTTCAGGCTACACACTGTTCTTGTAGTTTATAATGTCATAAGTTGGGCATCACAAATGAGGAAGCTACTTAAAAGGAATAACGCACTAATTATAAATCAAAAGGCCAGACAAAAAAATAGTCCTAAAACAAAACGGTAACAGTCTTCAAGGAACATACCTTAATAGCTAATGCTCTGTCAAAGCTTTCTATAGCACTATTAGGTTCTCTAAAGTTTAATTGTGCTCTCCTAAGAGTGATCCATGCCTGAAAGACTCCGAATATAAGAAAGAGGGAAATGAATTTCAAAGTAAGCTAATAACTGGGGTCTGCCATAAACAACTTCAGGCAATGTAGCTCGAAAAGACAAGAAAAGTTGAAGAGCAATTTCCAATTTGGAACAAGTAACAAACATTTGACATCATATGATGAGGTTAACAGAGAGAAAGCAGTATAACTACCGGCCACACTGAGAATAAAATTAAATCAGAGGACTTGTAACATGTTATCAACTATTGTTCCTGTCTATTTGAACTTTCCAATAAGCTAACTACAATTTCCTCTATTAATACGGGCTCCATTTCTATATTTGAGTTTGCTAATTGAACCTTATCAGCAGTCATATATATAGAGTTGTTGGTAAAATAAACTTTGAATCTTACACGCAGAAGAACAAAGTGAAATAAAAACTGCATGCCACAATATAAATTGAATAATATATGTAAGAAAAAGTAGATATTATTCTAAAAAGAAAATCCATTCTCACCATGGCTAAAATAGATGCAATAGCTCATAAAGAATATTTATTGCTAATTGCAAGTTCAAAACCTATAGTACCACGCTTAACTATCTAAGATTGAGATATTCATCTGCCACACCTGCTAATGAAGATAATTATTCCTCTAAAGATGACAAATAGCAGTACAAGTATGCTCTAAATCATAAAATCAAGCAAAAATCAGATAACAATTTAGTTTTGGAGTTGGGCATATAATTGATCTGAATCTAAAATCAAATATCCCAATCAGTATCCTCGCAAGAAAGTTTCTACCACCTTTATCTGACGTCTAAAATGCAGCAAATTACAATATCTGTATCAACTTCATGAAAGTATGATGATTGGATGTTTGTTAAATCAGGATAATAAAGTAAAGACTTTGTGAAGCCGGTATGAATAAATGAAGAATAAAATACTCAAGTCTTTGTGTTCAAACTTTTACATCGAGAAATGATTAAAAAAAACAGCTTCATTCAAGTGGAAACGAGCAAGTTGGACAGGCTTCAGTCAAGCTTATTGAGAAGGAGAAGAAGAAAAAAAATAAGAGGAAAGAAAGAAAACTATTCTTAAACATCTCATAAATGCCTCTATAGCAGAACAGAAATAAAAAATTTATTCATGCAGCAAATTCAACTAGTTTCTGGTTGGGCAAAAATTGAGCCAATTCTACGCAAAGACAGGCCAAAATGATAAATTTTGCATGAAACATTTAGTTCATAAACTACTTAATTTAACATATGAAATTGAAAATTATACACTAGTTCACGTTTGCCACCACATTCTTTAGACTGACAAAAATAAAGTCCTCTAAAAACTAAAAATGAACCAAATCGCTCAATAAACAAAACACAATAGATGGGACTATCATCTCAAGGATTTGTTAAACCAAGAAAGAATTTTGTGTAACAAAAACAAATAAGAGAATAGCATTGTTGTACCTCAGCCCACGAAGGATCCAACGCAGTAGCTCCTATTAGTTAAAATCCAAAGTAAGCTTATTAAAATAATTAAGATCATAATTTTTTTTAAGATATAAAAATCAACTCAAAATGAAATGGAGCAAATCGCCTAACTAGATAAGCGAAAAAGAAGAAAGGAAACACAAAATGGTACATATGAGTGGCAGCCCTCAATGCTTTCCATGCATCTCCAATTTCAAGTAAAACATGTGCCTTCTGTTCATGTATGATAGCGCTTTCAAGCATCAAATTAAGAGCAGCCTCTCACTTCCCAAGCACTTCTCGATATTTTCCATCCTTAAAAACAAGTGTGCATCAAAATTACATTATGCAAAGAAGCAAATCACCACCATAACAACCTAATGCCATTTGGCAATCATTAGAAAAGTTTACTTTCAATTTGCTAATTCCATCAATCTGACTAGATCTTGCATTAAAATATATACAAATAGTACCATTCAATTGTATGTCGGGCCTAATATAAACAAAGGAACAGAAAAACAGTAACATCAACAAGAAAAAGGAGACCAAAGAAGCAATCCATAATTGCAGCACTATAACAGCAAAAACTGGGTCACTGAAATGTAAGATAATCATTAAGTGAATTAACTCCTCGCCTTCTGTACCCCCAATCTTGCTACAAAGGACAAGCAAATGCCCTATGAACGGAGAAACAAAAGGCACACCTTTCTACAACCAAGCAAGTTCAAATTTTTCGATGCCCACATGGACTAATTACCAGCCAACAACCCAAAAAACCCAAAAAAGCTGGAATTTAACTTATTGCGTTAATTCATCAAACTGCTAAGCTTTACCGTTTTATAAGGCCCGGCCAGAAAATATTAGAACTTTCCAGGACCCCAACTATTTTATACCACATAAGAAGAGAAAAAGAGAGAATTTGAGGAGATACCTCAGCTAGTTTATTTCCTCGAGTTTGAAAGGAGTGGGCAAGTTGCCTGTGGTATTGTGAATCGAGGGGGTCGTTAGAGGTATTACCTTCGTTATTACTTGTACTCTCCTCATTTTCGTTATTGGTTTTTATAGAATCTTCCTGATCATGCTGATCAAAAGGGAGATTTGGGTACTTTGAAATGGCTGCCAAAGGCCTTTTCTTGCTGCTCATATTCTTCTTCCACGTTACTTTCATCCTTTCTCCCTCTCTCTCTCTCTCTCTGGGCATACGAAATTCTAGTTCTTCACCAATTTTCTTTCCACAAGGCTGGCTCCCTATTCCTATTCTACTAGTTCTAGTCGGTTAAATTACGATTAGTCCAGGCTCGGCCCAATTGGTTAAGCCCGAATATTTCTTCAAATTGGGCCAGGACAGCCCAGTCTGTGATCAACTCCCAATAATAAACGTAGAAACAAGAAAATTTCTACTAGAAACTCCCCCTTTCAGGATTGTTCTTTCTATTTTTCTTTTAATGGACAATAATTCACGAATCTTGGAAAATCAGTCAAAACAAGATGTTTTTCCCTTTGTTTTGATAGAATGTTTGCACAATGCATTCACACATGTTTATTGGAGAAAATAATGTTGTTGTTGTTGTTGTTGTTGTTATTGTTCTATGAATGGTCTATTCAATATATCCCAGTAACAACATGAACCGTTGTGAATCCTGCAAATGGATATTGGAGGCGGGTGAGAGCAACATCTTTTTCAAGGACCAACACAAAACAACGACGAAAGTATGTGATGACAACAATTGTTCATAGGCTAACGCACTCTATGTTAGGGATGATCACAGGGTGGGGGCAGCGGCAGGGATTTCCTAGCCCCGATAGGATTACTGGGAAAATTCCTTCCATTCCTGTCTTGTGGGGATTCTAGGTCCCCACAGAGATTCCCATCTCCAGGTAAAAATATTTTTAAAAAAATCAATTATAAATAAAATATAAACAATTAATTATAATGGAAATACAATATTTAATAATTAAAAAATTTTAAATTCAATCACAAATTAAAGTAATATAAATTTTAAAAATTGACAAAATTAAAATTAAATACAATTTAAAATTAAATTATATAAATATAATTAAATATAGTTACTAAATTTTGGAGAATATTTTTCTTCCGTTCCCAACTTCATAGAAAAAATTTTCGGGGATTTTCTACCCTATTCGGAGCGGTCCTCCATCAAGAACAGAGATTTTCCGTTCCATGATCATCCCTACTCCATGTAGCATTGTCAATAGAAAGTGATGGAAGTCTTGATTTTCTTACACTCACACATAAAAAGGGATTAGGGTTTGCAATCTGGTGACAGGAATTATAAATTTTTTCAAAATTTATTGTCTTTAAACTTGTTTTATAATGTTATTGAAAATCAGAGGGTGAATTTTATGGGGGAATGACCATGGCATCCTATTTGTTTTCTATTTTTCACATGCAAGGTATGGATTAATCAAGTCATACATGCCCTAGAAAAAGCTAGTCAAGCCATGTCACCATATATTTTTACCAAAATAACATTAAAAATATGTGAGGATAATTTATGACACTTTTGTGGTATGGATATCTTACCCTATATCTTGTAATTATTTTATTCAATTAACTCTTGTTTTTTAGAAAAGAAAGAAAATATTGACTTGCCATGTGCAACAACTTGCATGTGGGTCAATAAAGCCACTTACTTCTTGTTTAATAGTGCGAACAACTTGGAGGAGAAAACTTTTGTGGATGCTCACAATGAAAAAACATAGAAATTAATGTAATCAAACGCAGAATATTTCCTTTTGACTCCAAAAATCTTGTTACTAAATCTCATTTCACACGGCTCTAAAAATCGTTTTATTATATTTCATATCACATCAATATCAAAAGAGTAGTATGGTATGGACATCAGAATCGTACACCGCGTTCGATTGGATGATTCAGATATATTTACAATACATGCGCTCGCACGCTATTATTATAATATTAGTGTTGTTTGATTACGTTGATTTTTAAAATATGATTAAGGTCTCTGTTAATTTATGTTTATGACTTAATTTTAAGATTCAAATCAGTTTTGTGTCTCGATTCCATTAAATCAAAAGCAAAAAGAGAGTATTGCAGCATAAGAACAATAAATGAAATTGATTAAAGCAGCAATTCCCTATTAATTAAAGAAGTTTGGAACAAATGCTCTCTCTATATATATATAGTTATAATATTTTTTAGATTAATTTTATCTATGGTCACTGAACTTTGATCAAATTACGCAATAATCATAAAAGAAAATTTTTTTCATAAAAATCACTGAATTTTATAAATTTATACAATAAATTCATTTTAATCGAATTTCAGTGAAAAAGTTATCGAAAAATCCACGTGTCGACATAATATGACACGTGGTATGTTGACGTAGCAAGTCCAGATGATGATACGTAGATTTTCGATGACTTCCTCTCCAAAATCCAATCAAAATGATTTGATTGTATAAATTTGAAAAGTTCAATTATTTTTATGAAAAAAATTTCTTTTATGATTATTGAATAATTTGATCATAAGTTCAATAAATATAAGTGAAATTAACCCCATTTGGACAGGTTTCTTCTTCAATCAATTTCTTGTTTTTTTTTTTCAATTTCTCTTATATACGACTGGTAATGTGGAGCCCAAAATGACCTTGTTGAAATCCACGAGATGTTCCCTTAAAGAGATGTCTCATTCAATTCAAGAGAATCCACCTAGAAAAATAAAAGAAAACGACAATTGTGGGACAAGAGTATATACGTTGACGGTGGTATTACTTAAAGATCAACTTGCTAATTATGATTAATTAATTATAAATGCATGCATACACTATAAACACAACCAAATTTATATATATATGTAGCCCTTTTTGGACCCATGTGCCACTTATCTTAATTTTATCTCTCTAGTTAACAAATCCTTCTTTGATTTTCAATTCATTATTGTTTTTGTTTCTCTTTGAAACGTTTACTAGGTCTCTGTCTTTGGTCGAAGTCCATAGTGAGTTGTCAAGCATATTATTGAAATCAATTTTATCCATAAATTAATCACGGTCAATACAAGTTCAGTATGTTTGAATAGATTAATTAATTACTATGTAGTAATTCTTTGAATTGACTAATTTATTTATATTAAAATTACATATCTTAAAGGAAATTGTTAGATGATTCTTGCAAGCAAATTTCCACATTCAATTGAAGTTCTCAACTTTTTTCTGATGGGTCCAAACATCCACTCAACCATGCCCAAAAACAAAAAGAGTTCAGTTTCTATGGTGGCCCTATATATATATATCCAAACCAGACATGTGGGTCTTAGGAATCATCATAGAACAAAAACTCACAGATAAATCCAAGTTTTATTTGATTTTCTCTTAAATTATAGGCTTATGCATATAGGAACAAAGTCAATAGACTTAGGACCACTTAGATTGCTTGCTTGATTTGGCCAGGTGGCCATTTTAATTGATTTTCCTCATTATATAATTGATCAATTTAGAGCAAAATTATCCACAACCATATTTATCCTTAGCTTTTGCTTGATTCTTACCGAATTGAAGAGTCCCATGGAGCTGAACTTAGGTGAAGAAGAAGTTGTTGGAGCTAAGGAGGCAATCTCAAGATTCAAGATCAAGAAATGGTATGTAATCTCACCAAAGAAAAGATTGGTGAAAAGGATGATTCTTGATTATATACTTCAATCTGTTTCCTCACATCTTTTCAACTGTGGCTCCTGTTCTTCCCCATCAAGGGTTCAAGATCAAGAAATGGTATTTAATTCCACCAAACAGGAGGGTGGGTTGCCTTAATTAATTACTACTTATTGTCAGTGTTTCTTATAAAAAGATTCTACTCAATCCACAATTTACTGTTAACAAGAAAACACCATATATTTACAGGAACTATTAAGGTATATCCATGTATCAAACTTTATTCATTAATTACAAGCTTTAATCACATGTATTTCCATGCTAATTGCTCCAAACAACGATGGGCCCACCTAATAGCTTGACCTTTTAATTTTATTGTGAGAATAAAGAATGCCCAATTAACTGTTCTCACTCTTTTTTTTCTTTTTTTATTTAAGAATTATTTTTTTCCCTACAAAATTGAAAGAAAGTTTTGTGGAGTTCCTCAAGGAGGGTAACATCCAAGAAACTTCCTTGTCCGGTAATATTAGGTTTTATAAATTATATTTTGTTAATAGCATTTTTTACATAATATTAATTGAATGGTTAATGTGAGGGATAATTATGGTGCGGAAAATTTTTGTTTGCGGTGGGAAAATGCTTCAAATGAAACGGAGAATTCTCAAAATTTTTTTTTTGTGAGTACGTGCGGAGACGGAAGAAAAATATTATCTGATTTAGAATTCGGAATGAAAATAAAAATTGTGATTCCTATCTTTTAATTTAACATTAGAATAAGGTCATCGATGTATCAAAGTTTATTCATTAATTACAAGCTTTGATCACATGTATTCCCATAATTTAACATTATACTCCCTCCATTTCATAATATATATTGTTGGAAAAAAATAAATAATAATTAAGAATTGTAATTACTCAACAGCTAAAATATTTTATTATTTTTATATTAATTATGTAATATAATTAATGAAAGTTAAAATATATTTTTATAAATATAAATTAAATAAAAATATATTTAATAAAAATTATTTAATATATTTTAATTACATCAGAATATCACGTGTTATGAAACTAAAATTAACATCATGTGTTATGAAATGAATTTTTTTTTTTTTTGTTAAACGACGTGAGGAAAAGAGTAATAAGGTACGTCGTGTATCAAACTTTATTCATTAATTACAAAGTTTTAATCACATGTATTCCCATAATAATAGCTCTAACCAAAGATGGGCCCACCTAATAACTTTACCTTTTAATTTTATTGTGAGAATAAAGAATGCCCAATTAACTATTCTCCTTCTTTTTTTCTTTTTTTTTATTTGAGAATTATTATTATTATGAATAATATATAATTTTTTTTTTAAATTATCATTATTTATCAAATTTCACCTCTAAAATTAATTACTTGATAAATAATCTTAAAATTTATTAAAAATATCAAATTAAATATTCGAATTTATTTAAAATATAAAAAATATATTTTATATTATTTAAAATATTAAATTATTCTCTTAAATTTTATTAAATATTAAATTATTTATCTGTTACTGTTTGACACGTATTGTTACATATTTTTTGTGAATTGGCAAATATCTCTACAGAAAATAATCTGATATTTTCAATAAAATCAAAAGGTAATACAAATAATTTAGGAGAAAATCTGATAAATAGTAATAGTTTAGATAAAATTTATGTATTAAGCTCTATTATTATTATTATTATTATTATTATTATTATTATTATTAAAAATTGAAAGAAAGTTTTGTGGAGTTCCTTAAGGAGGGTAACATCCAAGAAACCTCCTTGGCCGGTAATTGAATTTAATTTGCTTTAAATTAAACGTGTTACAAATTTAGATTTTATTAATTTGAGATAATATTAATTTTTTTTTCAAGGAGATAATATTAAAGGAATGGTTAAAGTGAGGGCTAAATCAAAATCTAATAAATGAAAGATACGATAAGATGAAGGGGTCATTTTTTTCCAATTTCTAATCATGCCCCTTTTTTCCATGTAAATTGTTTGAATCCTCGGCATATATTTCCTTACTTTTTTCAATTAGAATTCTATTATTTTATTCTCAAATGCATTCAAAATTTTCAAATATTTCCGAAAATATAAAGAAATTTTTCATCCATGTCATTATCGTCCTCGTCCTCGTCATTATTATATAAATATTTTTTATGAAAACAAAGTGACATCATATTTAATGTTTTTATGGTACTAATAATTTTAATGTCTAATATACTAAACACTTAAAAAATGAATTGTTGGCAAATTAAAGAATACGTGTTGACGAAAAAAATAGAGTGATGACGTGTCAAGGTTTAAGAAATTGATACACTATCCCTATAATTATTTTGTCCTTATATGCTATAATTTAATAAACGTAGGTGGAGTTGAGTAACTTCTAAGTTCTAAGTATGCGACAGTTAATTCTGTTCCTTTTAACTGTCCATTTTTTTTCCACTTTGAACGTTGATTTTCGAAAATTTTCTATCTTTATTGTTGTTCTAATATTATAAATGTATCCCATATTTTATTTCACTTTTTTATGTTAATTAATAAAAAAATAATTTAGTTAAATATAAATAAATTTTACAAAATAAAAAATATTTTAATTACTTTGTTAATGTGTATGCAAATGCCAAGATGAACAGTCAAAGTCAAAGGTCACAAGAGAGTGGAGGGAGTACGTTTCCCGATAGTTATGTCTTACGATTCATTAATAAAAATAGTAGTAGAATTTATTGAATGGGAGATTAGGTATCTGAGTACCATAACTAGGAGACAGCCGCAACACCTTAAATTCCATTGATTAATTCATTCATTCATTACTCGTTCGTTATTTTTTATCAATCACTTTTATTATTTTTATTAAAATTAAAAAATAATAAATAGATTTAAAATTAGTATTAAATTATGAAATTAAGATTAAATTATTAAATTTGATTGGTTTTAATTTTAGTAAATTAAAAAAATAAATTAAATTATATTTAAAATATAAAATTGACAAATAAATAAAATTTAAATTTTATTTAAAAATGACAGATAAAAAAAACGAAAAAAATAATTAACAACAGAACGTTTTTTAATTTATTACTTTTTCTGTTCTTTTTTATATGTCGTTTTTGTTATTTTCATTAAAATTAAGAAATAATAAATATATTTGAATTTAATATTAAATTACGTGATTAAAACTAAATTATCAAATCCAATTGGTTATAATTTTATTGAAAAAAAATAAATTGAAAAAATAAAATAATTATATTGAAAGTATAAAAGTGACAAATAAATAGAATTTAAATTTTACTCAAAAATGACAGATAAAAAAGAACGAAGAAAGTATATTATATTAATGTATGTATGTATATATATATACATAGATGTATGTATTTGTATAAACAACCATGTTTATAACATAAAAACGAAAAATTAATGAATGGACAGTGAATAATTAATGAAAATTTAAGAAGTGAAATTAGTGAGGGGAAAGAGCAAAAATGGTGGGGAAAACTCAATTTGGAGCCAAAATAAGAGGAACGTAGAAATGTCATTTTATCTATTATGGTCAAACTCTGGCCTTAAATTTATAGCCTAATTGTTTTTTCCTTAAAAAAAGTATACCCTTTTTTTCAAACATAATCCCTACTTTAATAAAAATAAACATAGAGTAATTAGTGAAATACAATTATTTATAATAAATTAATAAAATATAAGTTTCCACTTGAAATAAATAATTTCATAAAATTTTATGAAATTTATTTATAATTTTTTATGCTTAAAATACAAAAAAAAATAAAAATTAAATTTCATGAATTAAATAATAATTCGGTATTTATTTATTAATTTCTAATTTTTTTAATTTGATTTATTTTAAGTTATTATTATTAACATAATTTGATGTTCCTCTGGGAGGTTTAATTAAGTAGTACAAAAAAATTGTATTTGTAACCTGTTTTCCAATTTCTTCCTTAAATAAAAAATAATAATAAATATCAAAATTATTTTTATTGTTATTATTATTATTGACAAGACATTAAGTCCTTGGGGGGCCTTTAGATGACGCAAGATTATAGCCGGTGATAAAAAAATAGAGAGCTTAGATAAATCCACGTGTCACGCGTATTTGGGATGGGTTCTTAACTATGTTTAACGTAATTGCTCCGTAACTTCACATCCTCCATTGAAGTATCAAATAGCTCAACAAGCACAAACCGCAGGCAAACAAAAACCAGAGGAGCTTGAAGAAGAAGACGACATGGAGAAGCAACAGAGCCCACATGAAGAACGGGTCGGATCCCAAAACCATTCCCATTCTCCACAGTGTTTTAAAACCAAACAAGGAAGTGTTTTCCCCAAACCGAGGAAACTAGTGAAGAAAATGATGTTTGATTCCTTTGTCTCTGCTTTCACCTCCCAACATCTCGGAACAGAGTCCGCCACTTGTTTGCAACAGGAAAAGTAAATTCCTTCTTTAATTATGTCTTAAGTATGATTTTAAATGTTCTATTGATTGATGATGCACTACAACAAAATCTTTATAGCTCCCTTTTGCTGCTGCTTCTGTTGTTGTAATAATGATTAATGTTTAATCAATGATTAATTGCACATACATGGCCGCAATTAATGTTTGATCAAATGATTAATTATATATAAATGATTATGCTTTTCTTCTCCCGTACCTACCAACTCCATTTGTTTCATTACTTACTTTCTTACTGCTTAATTATTGCCATGATGCTTTTTTTTTTTCTTATACGGTTATACTTAGTTCAATTTTTTTTATTTTTTATTTTACTCTCTGCACTTATCTTTAAATTGCCTAAATATATTTACTTTATTTTTCTTTATATCACTAGCCCTCTCCATAATTAGTATATATATTTGATGTTGATGTGGCAGTCAAATGCTGAAATAAAATTACCACTCTATGTTATCTCCATATTAATTTTATAGCTTATCGGATGTTAATTAAATAAAAAACATATTTGTTGCTATAAAAATAGGAAATGATATATTGGTTAGATAAAGAAATTTTAACCATCATGCGATTAAACGATCAGATAAAGAAATTTTAATCGTCATGCAATTAAATGATATGATCATCTTAATAATTTTTTTAATTTTACTAATAATTTTTAATTCGATTATATTGATCTTGCCCTACAAATTTCAAAGCCATGGATCCATTATATAGAGGAAAACCAAGGGCCAAAATTCATGTTTCCGTACGGAACTCAATATTTGAGAAATATGCGAAAAAAATATTAAAAAAAAGAATTTCTAGAAGCATTTAAAGGCTTTACGTCATGGTCAAAATGCTCGGTACGTCAGCATGATTTGACCGTTGGAATATGCACTTCAGCTGTATATGGTATCTGTAACTGTATAGTACTGTTAGGACCAGTCAAAGGACATAGTACTTAGGTTTGCATTTTTTGTATTTTTTAATTCTTTTGGTGGATAAGTACCGATTTTTATTTCTTAATTATGTCGTTAATGTTGTATATTATTGCCTGCATATATGTAATTAATTGTAAGAACCAATCCTGGATTTACACGTCCTAAACAACAGTTAAATATATAAGTATAAATTCAAAGGATTTTTTTTTCTTTTTTTTTTCCGGTCATAATTAATTAAAGACTTTTTGACAATGAAGGCTGTGGGATCCATGATAGTTGCTGCATGTTCTTGTATTCATTAGCTTTCATCTCCCACTAATTACTTTGATGATTAGTGTAAAAGAGAGACATAGTTAAACTTTGACTTTGATGTCACTTCCATCAAAAGGAAAATTCAAAGTTTGATGCAATCGAAACTGATAATGTGATGAAAGACACTGACATACATACAAAAATCATTGACCTAAAATTAGATTGGTAGTAATTAATTAGTGGGGTTTATCATTTTATATTTATAAGTATATCCAAAGTGGTTAATTACATTAATTTGTGTTCCACAATTCAATGAATCGTCATCGTTTGACCTTTCTTTTGGCTTTGTCCAATCTTAATTACTTTAATCGCAACCAAGACGGTGGTAATAATTAATCACATGTACACATCAAATAAAATTACATTAATTACTCTATTAAAAGCAAAAACACAACATAACTTTTGTACGATATATAGTTCTAAAGGGATGGACCTTTCTCTTAATTCATAAGGGTTGAACATTGAATTTAGAAATTCTAGATAAATGGTGGGCCATCTGATTGTAACTATTATTGCAAAGAATATATAAAAAGAGAGTAAGAGTAGGGAAATGGAAAATCCGATCCGATCAATTCACCGAAAAAACCTAGCAAAAAAGAGCGTTAGATTGGATTGATATAAATACTTAAATATTTAAATTAATAAAATTAAAAAATAAAATTTATAAAATAAGAAAATCTCAAATGATATTAACTAGAGCATTCAAGAGTAGAGCTCTTTATAGTGTACGGTGAGCAATAGGTGCCTTAGGCACTCGTCTGACACAATGGATGACTTCCCGATATAGGTAGGCGACTTTATGTCAAAGGATGTGACAACGACAGCACATTATCAACAAATTGGCCATATCTATCCAATCAATTCGATCGGATCAATTTTCTTAAATCGGATTTGGGTTGAATTGAGCTATTTATAGTGTATGGTGAGTAATAGGTGCCTTAGACACTCATCTGGCACAATTGGTGACTGGTCGATATGATTAGGCAACTCATATCAGAGTATGCGATAGCGATAGAGTGCTGTCAACAAATTGACCATATCTATCCAATCAATCCGATCAAATCGATCCTCTTAAATTGAGCTTGGACTTGGTTACTTATTTTGTGGGCTTAGATAATAAAGGGATTATCACTAACCTATCTAGAATCACATATAAAGTAGGAAAAAGCAGCAATTTCTTTTTGCTTTAATATTAGATTTGGCTATTACACTTGAGTCCCAAGTCGTGAAATTGGAAAAATTGAGAATATTTTGTGGATATGGGAAGATAATGAAAATTGTGTAAAGCTTCAACCTTTCCATTCTTTTCGATTCAAACGGAGACTAGCAATTAATTGACCGTAAGGCCTTTTCTATGGTATATTTATCAATATGAACTGGCTTATCTAACTCGATGACTTGCTGACCAATTTTGATTGAGAAATTGACAGATCGATGTAACTTTTGATTCCAAATTATTTATAGAACGTAATTCGTTTCAACTCTCCCCAACTCTGTGGTGCATTGCATGTAAAGCTTCATATTCTTTATCCATATTGTTATTGTTATTATTACTATTATTATTATATGCATATAAGATTTCAAATTATAATAATGTTTTTCACTTTTTTCAGTGACCACTAGGGCTTTGCTCTTTTGAACAACTTAGCTATTAAATGAGAGAGAAAATTAAAGACTCCCGCAAAGTCTTTTCCTTAAGATGACTTTTAATGGTTAGAAGGAAAATAATGCTTTAATTATGTGCGTGACTCTAAATTTATTTACATGTGAGAGAAACATAAACAAATAAAGACTAAATTGTAAAACTAACATGGAAACTTCCTAATTTGTATAAATATTTATCACAAGCTTACTGATTTGGGAGAAACCATATAATTATTATTGATATACATTTTTTTTATTCTTTATATTTAAATTAGCTCATTATAATATTTGAAATACAATTTAACGGTCAAAAATAAAAAAAATACAATATATTAGAGATTACAATTAATCAACATCTAATTTAAACCGTGAAGAAATATATCAAAGGGAGTAATTTTTTAGCTAAATTTAAGCATTTAAATGAATTAAAAATGAAGCTCATTCCTTAAATTGTAGACCTCACATAAGTAATAAATAATATTTACCACTATCGAAAAAAAAAACTTTGAACATAATATTTCACTTTTTTCTTTAACTTGAACGTTGATCAATCTACCAATTGCTTTCTGTATTTGTTAATTAAATATTCCAGGTACTTCAATTTTCAGGAATTAATTTATCACCGAATTTTATTTCTGAACTTTTATATTTTTTTTATCTGTTTTTCCATGTAAAAAGATTTTCTTACAAACATTTAGCATTTAAATTTTTTTATTAGACTAATTTGAATTCTAAAAGCGGTAAAACCTACCATTCTAAATATTAAAATCTATTTTATACTTAATTCTCAAATCTAAAACTACTAGTTAAAGAAAAAGATACTCCTCAACAGGTGTGAGTATTTGGTCAATTTAGTGAATTTTCGTGTGAAAATCGATCAAATTGAATAAACTGAATTTTCTTTCAAGAATAACCGAACAAACCGAAATTAAATTAAAAATCAAATTGATCAAATTGTTTTAGCCGGTTTGATTTGATCATGTTTGGGCCTTTTGGCTTTTATTTTGGGCTTTTAATTTTTTATATTATTAAATTATTTTAAATAATATAATTTAATAATTACTAGATGACAAAGTAAAAAACACCGAAAACTGAATTTAAAAATTATAATGGAGTAATTATATAGTATATTTATGATTATAGCTAACAAATTATAGCTAATTCATTAATTAATACATATCAAAAAATTATGATAAGCAAATATGTATTATATATAATTATAGTTATAATTATGTATAATATCTAATTAATATAAATAATTATTTATGATTGGATTATAATTAGTTTATATGACATACTAAATTAATTAAATAATGAACTATATATTATATATAAAATATTAAAAAATACAAAATGTATAAAGTTTGATTGGCTCGATCTATTAGGTTTTTTTAACATAAAAATCAAATTGAAATGATAAATAAAAAAGAAAATCAAATATACCGAATAAACTGAACAAACTTAAACATAAATAATCAAATTATATACAATTCTGCTTTTAATTTCGATTCGGTTTTACTCACCACACCCCCACATCTCATCTCATGGTTGGGATAGATTATCTCTTAAGATTATTCTCTGTTGTTAATTATTCCAATGTATCCGTATTTTGTCATTATTTTTTTTTAAGTATATAATGCAAATCCTATGATTAAAAACATAAATAAGATTCTTATTATTTATCTCTAAACCGAGTTAAAAATCAAAACTAATATAGCGGTTAATCGATATTAATAAATTGATTTAAAAAAATTATTAATAAACCGATTAATCAGTTCATGCTCATTTTCACCAAAATACTACTAAGAACGCTATAATAGCATTCAAGTTTCCGTTAATACCCTGAATATGAAAAAGTAATTGAAGATATGGGGTTAGATTCGGCAGCAATCATCACATTTGGCCAAACAAACAGTGATTAGTATAATTAATCGTCTTAGATGATATGTGGGTAATTAAGGATGTCTTCAGTCTTCATGATGTAAATGGTCAAAAGCAAAATTCAATATATCCTTTCATTAGGTTAATTAATAGAATTGCATTTTGAATTAATTGCACCATAGGAAATGCTAAGAGAAAAGGCAATACAATTGGTCGGAAGGGTAAGGTGTCTGAAGTGATGTCAAATCATCAAATCAAAACCACATGCATTAAATATCTAATTCTGTTCCACGGAAAATTACCTATGGAATTCCCGTTTTGCACGCTGAAGCCTACTGTTCATTTAACGGTTAAAATTTCAAATGAAAATGAATTAATTTTTTCAATACAAATTTTATTTTGATAAAAGATAATATTTTTCTACCTTAGAGATGATCCGGTAGAAAAATATACCTTAGAAATGAAAGTAATACATACACTATATACTAATAGATATTTCCTTCTTTTCATTTTAAAAGATTGTTTTCTCTTTTTTATTTTGTTCAATTTTAAATATTTTTTTAATTTGAAGAATATATATATATTTCTATTTATTACTCCATTCGTTCTTTTTTATGTGTCATTTTTGAGTAAAATTTAAATTATATTTATCTATCACTTTTAAATTTTTAATATAATTTAATTTATTTTTTCAATTTATTTTTCTTGTTAAGTAAAGTTAAAATTAATTAAATTTTATAATTTAATTTTAATAGTGTAATTTAATATTAAATTTAAATTTAATATTAAAGAAAAGTACTTCTTTCGTTTTATTTTAAAAGTTAATTTTTTATTTTTTATAAAAATTAAGGAAATAATTAAAATATTTTAATTTCATAAAAAATAATATTGCAATTGATAAAAGTCAAAACTTAGGATAAAGTGAAAGGCGATGTGGGTTCTTCTACAACTATATAATAAGTGGGGTAGTAAAGAAACATAAAGAAAGTGAGGAAAATGGAGGATTATAAGCAGAAGGCAGAGGAAGGAGAGAGAAGAGGAACATGTTCCAAGTCCAACACAGCAACTGTACTTCCAGCGAAAAAGAAGCTTGTCAAGACCATGATTCTTGATTCTATTACTTCTCTTTTCACTTCTTCTTCTTCTCAACCTCATCGGTACAACAAAATTGCTGCTGTCAATCCCAAAGATAATTAAGCCTTTGTCGGTCGTTTGCATAACGTGTAATTTTTATATATGAGTTTCGGCTAATGTACTTTTTTATATACGATATTTTTTTTACTTTTTACTGTTAAATAACATTTTAAATAACACTGTTGACTGATTTGACGATTAAATTTATTTCAATTATATCTGTTCATGCGATAGTTTGGATAATTTTACTTATAGTTGGTAAGGTCTATTTATTTATGAGGTTGTGATTGACGCTAAATCACACATGTTCATACCTAATTTGAAATTAAATTGAAGTTAGCTTCCTCAAATTTCTAACTCTCTTTTTTCCAACAAACGAACAATTTATAAATTGATGACTGATTAATCTAAATGATTTGGGGAAATTAGATCTAATTAATTAATAAATAAGTTGATATTGTGGTATATTTTTAGGTTAAAATAAGATTATATGATTATTTTAACAAAATAAAATGATTCAACTGTGATAGTGGTACCCAAATATCTATGGTAGGGTTGGCTTCTTTTTCAGAAAACAAAACATCACAACCATGTCTTTCTCTATTATGTGTGGATCATTCTTTAAAATAAATAAAACTATAATTCCCATTTCAATTTTAGTTGATTTTTTTAATTATAAAAATTCAATTAAAACTTAATTAATGACTTCACGTCTGTGGTATAGATTATTATCACTTTATTAAAATTTATTGGTGGGACATAATCACTTAACTGAATAAATTGAGCATCTAATATTTACTCACATTGTTTCACTTATCACGATAATTTTTTTTTCATTCAATTCGATAATTTTTAAATTTTAAGGAATATTAATTTTTTATTTTTTATTTTTCCATCACATATGCTAGAAAAAAAGATAATTAATAAAATGAAATTATATAACTATAGACAATCAGTGAAAAGATATTTTAGTAAATTATAATAAATATTAGTTGAATTTTCTATTAATTAATTATTTTATTAATTTGTGTGATGAGTTAAAAGTTGTCGTATTAAAAAAACAAATATAGTATAATATATCCAGCTCTTGTTTTTACTAGACAGTTTAACACTTTTTAAAACTATTCAATATTTAAAATTCATTAATTTAATTAATTTAAATTTTGTCCCGTAATTTATTGTATAATTTCTAAACAAGATAAAGCATTTTTCTCAAATATTAAAAAATTCTTCATACCAAGGATTCGAACTTGAACCATGCGATCGAATCATTTCATTCCTTCCAATGGGGAATTTAGGATTTAATAACATTTCTCAGTTCTCACACACCATATTTCAAAACAATTAAATATTACATTTACTAATTTCATAATTACAAAATAATATGATAAGGGCAGACATGGACAACATTCTAGTACTTGTGACCCTATACGAACTCTTTAACAACCTTTTCTGGAAGTTAAGACTCGAGAGCAAACTGTCGGAAATTTTTTATGCAACGATCCAATCCCTTAAATTGTTGAATTTTGACTGCCACTGTTGTCAATTTTTTTAAAATTTTTATTTTTCATATTTTTCTGGAATATTTGACTTAAACTTTTGCCATTAAATTTGGTGGACGAAATAATTCTCGCTAATTCCTTTTTTTCCTCTGCAGTGGTTAATAATAATATTGGCATTTTGAAATTGAGATTATGCTGTTCTAAGTAATTAACTTGTGCAATAATTAATTAATATTAATCATATTTTTATCAAAAAGTATTAGTATTCTTTGTAAATAATGCAGCATCATTAGAAATCCAACTTCTGATTTTTGTATTTAGTTTTCTTTTAATTATTTTTTTATTTAGTTATAATTATGTTTGTAACTTTTATACATATCTTATTTAATTTGTTTGTTTAAAAATATAATTAATTTTGCCAATTTCTCTTGGTCTAGGTGGATGAGAATGTAAATTCTCTTAAACAAGTCTTAAGCTTGAATCAGAGCACAAATACGTTGTATGGAAAAAAAAAAGCACCGAGAGGATCTTCTCTTAGATTAGGTGACATTAGCCGAATGAACGAAGCTCGTAACGTTCACTCCAACTTTTAATTTAAAAAAAATAAAAAAAATTGATAAGAGTATAAAAAATCTATGCAAAATTAAAACGTGCTAAAAGTAATTCAAAATCAAATAGAAAGGAAAATGATGGATAACAGATTCAATGTCTATTATCAATTTTTAATTTTTTTTTTGACTTTTGATTTTGAGGTCTTTATATATATATATATATGTATCATTACATCAAATTGACTTATGTACAAGTGGAATGCATGGGATTTGGACAGAGGATTATGACCCATTTCGCATATGTTCAATGAATAAACCCAATTCTAGGATTTCTCTGTATTCACTCAATGGTTTATTTAACATGTACGAGAAAGTAATAAAATTCAAAGAGATAAAACACTTAAAAATGAGAGATTTAGAATAAATAGCTTATTTTTTTAATTAAAAATATATCTAATAGATATTCCTAATAACGTTGTTAAACTATTATTTATTTATTTATTAATTGATAGAATAGTTAAAATAATATATTTATTAAAAAAAATTCGATTTCAAATTCTGAGCATTTAGTATTTTAAAAAATACTTAAAAGAGAATCATTTTTTCCATCTTTATAAATTTATCTAGTATAAAAGTCAATGAATGTTAAATATTGAATGGTTAATAATAATAATAATAACCATTTTGTACACTTGAAAATAGCGTTCTAGAATGAGGGTGCCATATGTGCACAATTCCTAACCGTGTGGAGACTGGAGAACGCGGAAATCACTTTCGTTTTTTTTTTTTTATTTTATTTAAAGGAAAAATCATTTTCTGTTTAATCAGTGAATAAATTGAATAATTTTTCTGATTAATAATTTTATTGTTTTAACGGCGGATAATTTTGTGAATTTTACTCATGAAAATTTCTGAATTTTTTGCATTATTTTAGTTCTCCCTTCAAATTTCAAATTATTTATTAAAATACACTAGATTATAACATCCTAATTAAGTATGTTTACTTATTACTCCAACAAAAAAAGTGTTTTTAGTTAGTAACTTCTTCAAATTATTTCGATTTTATATCAACATATTAGCCATGATTTTAATTCTTACATTAATAATTAATTTATTATATTATAAATAAAAGGCATAATAATAATTGTCATTTAATCATAATATCTAACTTTTTTTAATCATATGAGAAAAGGTTTACTCCAGTATATGGACTATTGGATCAAATATAAAATATTTCAATATTCTTGATTTAATAGTACTCTTTAAAGTTTAGATATTCTTTTCGAATTTGAGAAGTCAATTTACATATATACCCAATTTATTATACATTTCATTAAATATTTATCTTTTTTATCAATCTCTGCTTTTAACTAAAATTAAATGAAATCTTTAAAAATTTAAAAATATATTTTTGTCAGTAACTATAAGTGTAAATATTTGTCTTGGAAAAATAACTTACAAAAATATGACGTACAAGTAATGTAGCATTATTTGTTTTAACTGTTTAAATCAAATTTATGAAAATTTTATGAATTAAATAAATAAAATTTAACATATATATATAATGATAATTTTCTTTTCACTTATTATTATATTATATACGTCCTCATATATATATATATATACAATGAGAATTTTCTTTTCACTTATTATTGTATTATATACGTCCTCTTCCATTTATCATCTCTCCGTCCCCACCATCCTAATTATTTGGCTTCTTTAAAGAAAAGAAAAACGGAGAAAAATAATTTATTTGTTTTGACTCATACGAGAAACTAAAACACACCCAAGTTTTGCCCTCGCAAGTTGCAACAAGTTGATTGGGATCATCATTCATTTAACACGTGTCAACAGATTAACTAATGCTTCTCTCCCAAGTTTTAGGGCGATGATCCAATACAAGCCAACATACCTACACCTGTGGACATGTGCTGAAATACTATTTCCAATAAAAACAAGTTAAATTAAATTAAAAAAAATAAAAAAACTCAACCCCCCTATTAGTCTCGCAAGCAACTACCAAACGGCAAACGAGTGAGAGTAAAACAGAGCAGAGTGAGAGACAGAAACAGAGGAAATGGAGAAGATGATGATGATGGAGAAGACAGAGCCATGGTTCAAACCCAAGAAAGGAAGTGTCTTTCCCAAGAAGAGGAAGCTTGTGAAGCGTATGATATTCGATGAACTCCTTCGTTCTCTTTCCTCTCTTTTTTCTCCTTGCTTCAACAGTCTAGATCCACCTGCAACTGCAAAAGTCTCATCCTTTGCTGATTGATGAATTTCTTCTGATCCCACTTAGATATCTTTGTAGATTCTGGGATCATTAGTACTATGTACAATTTCACTGTTCCATGAATATTATTGCATTAATAATTAGTTCTCTTTTCTTCTACTCTTCGTTGGTTGATCGTCATGCTCTGTTTTATAGAATTTTATGTCAAATAAATTCCTTTTCTCACCTTTACAAGGAATTTAAAGTCGATTGAAACAGAAATTTATTATTATCGTAAAGGATCAAAAAAAACAAAAAAGAAACAGAGAGCGATGAATGAAGAGAATTCCTTGAAAGAAACCCAAATTCGTAGATCTGTTTAATTCTTGATCGGCCGTCGATCGAGATGCATGACTCATGAAAGAGAACGGCTATCGAAATTCTATCTTATCTATTATATTACGAAAAAAGAAGCCATTTTTTCTTGGGTGATGCCGACAAGATGGGACCCACTGTACTTGCAGGTGGCCACTGAAGCCGACCAATAAACAAGAATTTATGTATATGAATCATATTATAATTGGTAACCTTATGTTGCTTTAATTATAGATTATATCCAAAGTTTGTAAATTGGAAAAAACCCAAATCGCCATTTCTGGGAAAATTTACAGAAACGTAAACTTTGCCATATGCCTGCTTTGTTTCTAAATTAGTCTGGCATGACAAGCTTAGTTTCAAAAGAGCAGTGCGTGTGTGTGTCCTCTTCTGAATCATATGTTTAGGCAAAGATCATGTAGTGATGGGAATATAAAATAAAGTTCTACTTTAGTCGGATTTAACAAGCAACGCAACTTCACTTGTCATTAGGGTCCCTTGTGGCTTGCTATCACTCTTTTTCAATAATGGATATATTTTTTTTTATATATATTTCACTTGGTAGGTCAGCAATTTACTGGCAATTGTGCATTTCAACTCACATACGTCTCACCCATTTCTTGAATTTATTCCATTCTTTTAACGATATTCAATAGTTTACAGTTAGATATTATATCCCTTTTTTTACGTAAAAAAAAGTAGCAATAGATTGATCATCGCAATCTAATTCAAAACAGTGCTAAAATTATCTATATAGTTGTTGAAAATTATGCAAGAATATAAGCATTTTGACTTCAAAAACAAATTATAAAAAAATAAAAAAAAAATTCTACAATGTACTGCAATACCCATTTTATATTCTCTTTTTTTTTTTGGTTAACAGAGGTGAGCAAAAGCTCACAAACAGCAAGGGTTAGCGAATGTAAGTAACACCCACATAGTCATGATCTAACCAGATATTTATTCCTTGAAGGAGGTATGTAAAATATGATATCCTGAAGGAAAGCTATAACCCAGATTAGCCAAGAAGTCCGCAGCAAAATTTGCTTTCCGATGAGTATGTGTGAAAGAGATCGCAAAAAAACCTCTTAAAATTCATCGAATGCGCTGTACCAGAAAAACACATGAAACACTAATAGAGCAGATATCACAGATCATGTCGACTGCAATTTTAATTTTATTATCACTCTCAATCACAATATTTAGAACCCCTTCTTCGTTAACCTGCTGGAGACCATAATAAATACCCTAAACTTCAGCTAAGAGTAGGAGACAGATGTCCAGGTTGACTACATAGCCTGAAAGCCATTGCCCCATATGATTTCTCATTATATTCTCTTTTTAATTGGTCATTAATTTTATACTATTTCACTCCATTAATAATAATAATAATAAAGTTAATTATATATATATATATATATATATATATAAAACATCAGTGCATCAGCATGTTTAATAAAGTTGACAAATATAGCGTTTTGTTTTTTTTGTAGGGACATATTTTCGGTATTTTAAGTTAGATATTACGTCAACTGACAAATTATGTAAGGTCAACAAGTGCATCAGCATGTTTTCGTGCTTCACATATCATCTTGCGCGTGAAACTCATTCGCCTGGAAGCCCCCGTATATGCCGGCTACTGTATGCCGAAAGGAAAGACTCAGAATATTGGCTCCGCCCCAGGCATCGGACCGTGAACCACGGTGCCGGAAAATCCACTCCGAATCATACGAGGAGTCTAACAAAGAACAAAAGTCCTTTTATTACAGGAAAATCTAGACATCGAAGCTTCCAAGTTCCCACGTGTGTTTGTCTTCATTGCTTGTCCCACTTCCATTGAAATATATATATAAATAACATCATTCAACTGTATGTCGTGCATTATATTAAACAAAGGAACAGAAAGCAGTAACATCAATAAGAAAAAGAAGACGTGGGTCACTTGAATATATGACGGTCACTATAACACAATCAACTCCTCGCTTTCTAACCCCCACAATCTTCATACAAAGGACAAGCAAGTGCCCTACAAACGGAGAATCAAAGAAAGTGTTTCAATGTCCACATGGACTAATCATTCAAGATGACAAGAAGCAGTCAAGTATGCTCTGCATCATCAAATCAAGCAGAAATCAGATAACAATTTAGTTTTGGAGTTGGGTATATAAAGATCAAATATCTCGATCGGTAACTTCGCATGAAAGTTCCCAACATCATTATTTGACGTCTAAAATGTATCAACTTCTTCAAAGTATGATCGATGACTGGAAGTTTGGTAAGACTTTGTGGTGCCGGTTTGAAAAAAGGAAGCATACGATTCTCAGACTTTGTGTTCAATATTTTACATCAAGCAACGATTAAAAAAGAATGGCATCACTCAAGTGGAAAAAAGCAAGCTGGACAGGCTTCAGTCAATTTTATTAAGAAGGGGGAAAAAACAGGTTGTAGAAACAGCCTAACATCTCATGCAGGCCTCTATAGCACAACCGAATGTGAAAAATTGATTCATGCAGCAATTTGAGGATTCAACTAGTTTATGATTTGAGGATAAGTTGAGCCAATTCTGCACAAAGACAGACCAGAATGACAAAACTCTTAGTGATCAGAAATTTTGCATGAAATCTTTAATTCATAAGCTACTGGAATTAACATGTGAAATTGAAAATTATACACAATTTCACTTTTGCCACCATAGATTGACAAAAACCAAGTCCTCCAGAAAGTAACAAACTGAACCTTCCAACAAACAAAAGACACATAAGGGACTCTCATCATAAGGATTTGCCAAACCAATAAAGAATTTTGAGTGAAAAAAGCAAATAAAGAGTATAGCATTGTTGCACCTCATCCCGTGAAGGTTCCAACTTAACAGCTATCAGTTAAAATCCAAAGTAAACATATCAAGATAATCAAGAACCTAATTGTTTTGAGAAATAAAAATCAACTCAACATGAAACACAGCAATTAAATCGCTTGACTGGACAAATAAATAGAGGAATAGAAACAGGAAATGGTACATACGAGTAGAAGCCCTTAATGCTTTCCACGCATCTCCAAATCCAAGTAAAACTTGTGCCTTTTGTGCATGTAAGACAACCCTTTCAGGAATCAAATTAAAAGCAGCCTCCCACTTCCCAAGCGCTTCACGGTATATATTTTCCATCCTTCAAAACAAGTGTGCATTAAAAATACATTATGCAAACAAATAAATAACCATCATCACAACCTAGTGCTAATTATATTTGGCAATCATCGGAGAGGTTCACTTTCAATTTGTCAATTCCATCGATTTGACCGGATCTGGCGTTAAAATATATACAAATAACATGATTCAATAACAAAGGAATAGAAAGCTGAAAGCAGCAACATCGATATGAAAAATAAGACCAAATTAATACGTAATTGCAGCACTATAACAACAAAATCTGGGTCACCGACATAAATGGCAATCATCAACACAGTTAACTCGTCGCTTAGTCACTTTCTAAACCCCCAATCTTGATACAAAGGACAAGCAAATGCCCTATAAACGGAGAATCAATAAGCGAACCTATCTACAACCAATCAAGTTCAAATTTCCCCAACATCCACAAGGACTGGTTACGAGCCAATAATCCAAAAAGTCCAAAAGATCTGCAAAGTGTTGGTCTTCATGGATGCCCATTTCCATGCCAGACAAAATCAGAACTTTCCAGACCCAATTATTTCATACGACAAGAAAAGAGAGAGAATTTGAGGAGATACCTCAGCTAGTTATTTCCTTGAGCTTGAAAGGAGCAGGCAAGTTGTCTGTGGCTGTGGGATTGTGAATCAAGGGGGTCGTTGGAGGTTTATGGAATTTGCCTGGTCATGCTGATCAAAAGGGGGATTTGCCAAAGGCCGCTTCTTACTGCTCGTATTCATCCTCCACGCTCCTTTCATCGTCACTCTGATCTCTCTCTCTCTCTCTCCCCGTAGGCAAGCCAAATTCTAGTTCTCCACTTAAACTCGGATTAGTCGAGGCTCGGCCCAATCATTTAAGCCGAACTAGTACTTCAAATTGGGCCCAAGACATACCATTTCTTGGTCACCTATCAAGAAACAAGAAAGTAGAAACTCTCACTTTCTGGGCCGTTAATGGAAAACCATTCAAGAATCTTTGAAATTAGTCGAAAAAAGATCAAATGCAAATTTAATGGAGAAGACGATGATGTTGTTTTTATAGGAAGGGTCAACATGCATCCTTGTGAAACGTTCAAAGTCCAATTGAAAAAGGCCGGTGAGAGCAACAACTTCTTCTAGGACCATTACAAAACGATGAAAAAGTACGTGATGAATTTGAAACTAAAAACACTTGTGAAGCTCCAAAGATCAAGAAAAAACATCCTGTAAAGGGATTTCTATTCCAACCCAGTTTTGCAGTAGATGAATTTAAGGCCACAATTACAAATTTCAGCTCTGAAAAAATGTATGCTGAGAACATGATTGACAGGACATCAAATTGCATGGCATGATTGCATCATGCAAAAACTAATCACAATGGAGATTCTAAATTGAAGTGTATTTATTATTTTTTAATACTAACGAAAATAATAAAAATAACAAATAAAAAAAATGAAAAAAAGTACTTGAAAATGACAAATTCAACATTCATGTCTAGGTGAACTAAGCTTCCACTAGAATCGCTCTAAACAGTAGCCCATGGACAATCTATTTGAACAATCATGTACTTTTAGGAAATTTTTTTCCCAAATTAGTTTGATAAAATTATTCATGAATTAAATCAATGGTGTGCTGTTATATAAAAAAAAAATAGTACAGGTAATTATAGAAAAAAATACAGTATTTTGTTATTGAAACTCATTTACCTTCATGACATCACGTAATTAGTTTGATAAATGAGCAATTTTATGCATTTGATTAAAAGAAAAGGCTTTCCTTTTAAAAGTCGATGGAAAGTTAATAGAATCAAACATATTTAAATTATAATCACTAATTTTGAATCGAATAAATAAAATTAAAAAGGAAAAAAAAATAACCGGTGTTTACTACATGTAAAGATTCTAATTTAAAGTTGAAGCGTCTCCAATCATGGATACAATTTTTTTTAAATATAAAAATTCAATTAGAATAATTCAAAGCTTCACGTCTGTGCTATAGATTAGTATCACTTTATTAAAATTTATTGGTTGGATATAAATTTGATATTAATTAATCATTTTTTTAGCTTATTCGAAGAGTTAAAAAAATTGTGGTATTAAATAGAATAGAACGGATATAGTATACTATATCTAATTGTTGTTTTTTATTAGATAATTTTTAATACTTTTAAAACTATACAATATTTAAAATATGTTAATTTAAAATTCGTCGGATAGTTTATAAAGAAGATAAAGCATTATTTCTCTAATATTCAAAAAATATCTTCACACTAAGGATTCGAACTTGAACCATGTGATCGAATCATTTCATTCCTTCTCACATAAGAAATCGGGAATTTAGGTTTTAATAACATTTCTCACACACCATAATTCAAAACAATTAAATATTACATTTACTAATTTCATAATTACAAAATAATATGATGAGGGTAGACATGGACAACATTCTAGTACTTGCGACCGTATAGGAACTCTTTAACAGCTTTTTCTGGAAGTTAAGACTCGAGAGCAAACCGTCGGAGATATTTTATGCAACGATCCAATCCCTCAAATTGTTGAATTTTGGCTGCCAATGTTGTCAATTTTTTTTATTTTTATTTTTCATATTTTTCTGAAATATTTGACTTCAACTTTTGCCATTAAATTTGGTAGACGAAATAATTCTCTTAGCTAATTCGTTTTTTTCCTCTCTAGTGGTTGATATTGGCATGTTTGAAATTGAGATTGTGCTGTTATAAGTAAATAACTTTTGCAATAATTAATTAATATTAATCATGTTTTTTTATCAAAAGGTATTAGTATTCTTTGTAAATAATGCAGCATAATTTGTCATTGTTCAATTTTTTACAAGAAATCCAACTTCATGCCGGTTTCTGGCAGAGTAAAATGTCAAACCGGCGAGCCCCACACTGTCTCAAACCGGCACTATTTTGCTTCGATTTTCGACGCTCTAAATATTTTACTGTAGCTTTATTTTTCTAAAATTTTATAAAATTTAATTTTAAAAAAATCCTGTGAATTCGCATACCATATTATTATTATTTGCTGAAGGAGAGAAACCCATAACACTTCAACTTTTTTTTTTTTTAATAAAATACTACAAGAGTATTAAAAAAATCTGAAAAAAAAAATAAAACGTGCAAAAAGTAATTCAAAATGAAATAGAAAGGAAAAGGACAGATAACAGATTCAATATTTATTTTCATTTTTTAAAATTTTTTGACTTTTGATTTTTTGTTTTTTTGTTTTTTTTATCAGATTGACTTGTGTACAAGTGGGATGCATGGGACTTGGACGGGATTTTTTTTTTTTTTGAGTAGACATTATGAACCATTTCGAATATGTTCAATGAACAACTCCAATTCTAGGATTTCTCTGCATTCAGTCAATGGTTTGTTTTACATATACGAGAAAGTAATAAAATTCAAAGAGATAAATAAAACACTTAAAAATGAGAGATTTAGCAAATGTTCGGTGACTATCTTGGGTGACTTGTTCACGAGGATAACAGTATTAGAATAAATAAATAGCTTGTTTTTTTTAAAGAAAAATATATCTAATAGATAGATACATAGCTAGATACTCCTAGTAGGGTTATTAAACTATTATTTATTTATTAATTGATAGAATAGATGCATTAAACTAATATATTCCTTGTAGAAACATTTTGATTTCAAATTCGGAGCACGTGGGATTGATATTCCTTGAAATATCTAAAGAAAAGACAGAGAAAGATAAACTGATCGGATTAAGGGAGACCATTCAAGACTTGCAAAAAAGAAAGAATATCTGATCAGACTGAAGTCATGAGCACGCCGAAAGTTAAGTCAACAGACATCTTTTAGAGAGATAAAACATAGATAAATAGATTCTCAAAAAGGCATTAATCCTATTTTTCAAAGTGAAATTATATATAGGCAAGGATAATTGATAGATATAATAGGTGTTTGAGTGCCTAACTTGGTAGATTCAGCATTAGCCGTGGACGAGTGGACAGCTAAAAAAGAGGGGCTTGTCAAACAACGCTGTCATTAGTCTGATCGGATTGATGTCTTCAAACAAGTAACCAATTATTTGATTAATCGGGGTTTTGTCTTTTCTTAGATTTTGGACCTAAATAAATGAATTAAAATAATGAATATTATCAAAAATACTTAAAAAGGGAATATTATTATCCTTTATAAATTTATCTAGTATAAAAATCAATGAATGTTAAATATCGGATGGTTAATAATAATAAAAACCAGTGATACACATGAAGCAGTGGAAATCATTTTCTTTATAATCAGTGAATAAATTGAATAATTTTTGTGATTAAAGTGGCTGAGGCAAAAAAATTAAGGTTTTGAAAATCATTCGAGAAGTGTCAAATTCTTTTAGATATGTATCATTTCAATGTCATGGGATCGGCATTTAGTAGTTTTGAGGAGTTTGTGACTTTTGATTAATAAATTTATGGTTTTAATGGCGGAGATAATTTTCTTTTTTTTTTTAATTTTGTGATAATCTGTGCTATATTGCAGTCAACAAGATTTATTGGGTGAATTTTACTTATGAAAATTTCTGAATTTTGTGCATTATTTTAGTTCTTTCTTCAAATTTCAAATTGTTTATTAAAATACACTACATTATAACATTCTAATTATGTTTACTCAGTACTCTCACAAAAAATAGTGCGTTTAGTCAGTAATTTATTCAAATTATTTCGATTTTATATAAATATATTAGTGGATAAGATGTAATTTTACTCTTTCATTATTGGAAAGAGGATAATTTCGCCCCTTTATTTTTTTTAATCCATTTCCCCCCCTGAAATCAGTTAAATGGTATCATTTTACTCCTAAACTAAATTAAATTGTATGATTTTGCCACTAAAATTAACGGAATTGACACGCCAATAAATGATACAAGCGGCAACTAATAAATTATAGTATTGTGACACGTCAATACTATATCTCCTAATCATATATACCGTCAGCAAAATATAAAAAATAAAAATAAAAAAACCCTTTCTCTCTTCTATTCCTCCTCCTCTTCCTCCTCGTCTTCTTCTTCTTCTGCACACAGATCTTAGAAGGCAACAAAATTCAGATGAGCTGGTGATTTTTGAAGAAAAAGGAGAAGAACATGAGGAGAGAAGAGGAAGAGAGAGTAGAGTTTTTCTTGAAAAATTTAGAAGAATAAATTTTCTTGCGAAACAAAAACATTTTTCTTAGCTTTGTCGTTAGATTTGACTGATTTTTTATCAGTATACTTGAAACTTCTCGTTTTTCAATGTGAAAGATGGAGATTAGATTTGGATAATCATAAACTTATCTAATTCGATTTGAACAGAAGACAAAAATCCATAAATTTGAAGCATTTAACTAATTAAAACTATAGAAAACATAAAAAAAATGAAAAATAATAAGAAATTAAAATATTTGGACGCATATTTTCAATTGAAAAAGAGAAGAAGCAGAAGCCGTAGAAGAAAAAAATACGATGAGGGAGAAAGATGAATATAAAGACAAAATGAATGTAAATATTTGTCTGAAAAAGAAATATAAAGACAAAATTACTCTCTTTTCAATATTTTAGGGGTAAAATGTCACCTTAGCTCATATATTAGCAACTATTTTAATACTTACAATAATAATTAAAAATCTATATATTATATTATAAATAAAAGGCATAATAATAATTGTCATTTAATTATAATATTTAACTTTTTTTAATCACTTGAGAAAATGTTTTCTCCTATGCACTAACTTTGGTCTGTGCACTCTATTTGATGAAATATAAAATGTTTTTCATGCCTAATTTAACAGTATATACTCATGTATACTTTTAAAATTAGCACATAAAATCACAATCGGTAAAAAAAGAAAGTGTATATATTTGTCTGAAAAATAAACTCATTAAAATACGACGTACAAATAATGTGACATTATTCTTTTTGCATGAATAAAACTGTATAGATCGAATTTATAAAATTTTTATGGATTAAGCTAATGAAAAATTAACATATAAAATAAATTTGTTTATATATATAGCATTTTATTATTGATTTGACTGAAAGTAGATAAGAAATTTTAGTAAATGAAAAATCAATTTACAAAAGTTTTACAAGCCTAAAGGGAAATTTCTTTTTCACTTATTCTTATCTACTTGCTGTGCCATTTATCTTCTCCTCGTCCCCACCACCCTAATTATTTGGCTTTTTTTATATGTTAACAACACACACAAGTTTTGCCCTCGCAAGTTGCAACTCCTTCATTTCCATTTAATAACACGTGTCAACAAATCAACTTATTCTTCTCTCCCAAGTTTGAAGGGGTGGTGATCTAATACATCCAACATACCTACACCAATTGGAATGTGCAGTCAGTGCTGATGTATTCTTTCTGATAAAAACAAATTAAAGGAAAAAAAAAAAAAAAACTCAATCCTTGTGTTAGTTTCGCAAGCAACTGCTAAACGGCAAACAAGTGAGAGCAAAGAAAGAAAGAAAGAAAGTAGCATAGAGCAGAGTGAGAGACAGAAACAGAGGAAATGGAGAAGATGATGATTATGGAGAAGACAGAGCCATGGTTCAAACCCAAGAAAGGAAGTGTCTTTCCCAAGAAGAGGAAGCTTGTGAAGCGTATGATATTCGATAAAATCCTTCATTCTCTTTCATCCCTTTTCTCTTCTTGCTTCAACAATTTAGATCCACCTGCAACTGCAAAAGTCTCATCCATTGCCGATTGATGAATTTCTTGTTCCCCTCCTTGCTCTCTGTTCTTAATTTTATAGAATTTTACGGTGGTGGTTTATTGCATTACTGATTAGTTCTCTTTTCTTCTACCCTTCGTTGATCGTTATGCTCTGTTTTATAGAATTTTATGGTGGTGGCGGTGGTGGCGGCATTTCTTGTTCCTTTCCTTGCTCTGTGTTCTTAATTTATATTTTTCTTCTGATCCCACTTAGATATATCTTTGTAGATTCTGTATCAGATCAGATTCTGGATCAGATCAGATTCTGCATCATAGGAGTCTGAAAAAAGAAGTGTTTTTATTACAGAAAAATCTGGAAATCGAAGCTTCCAACTTCCCACGTGTGTTTGCCTTCGTTGCTTGGTCCACCTTCCAAAGTCCACGAAAATTCTCTTCCCATTACGCCGAAATTCCAAATAAATTTCTCTAATTTCAATATAAAAGGGGTAAAGGAAAAAATAAAAAGGAAATTCCAAATTTTCTGCTAGGCTAATACATAATTAAATGGATTAATATATAAAATGCCCTTAAAATTGTGCCCGTTCTTCGAAGTCTATCTCCCAAATAAAATTTGTAATAATTTAATACTATATTCCTTCAGTCCCATCTTAAAAGTTACTTTTTTTATTTTTTATAAAAATATCTCAATTTTATAAAAAAAAATTATAATAATTGGCAAAAATATCTTTCTATAATTTCAAAAATTTTATTTAATTCTAATTAAAAATAAAGAATAATAAAAAAGAGAAATATTTAATAAGTTGTATAATAAATAAGGATATACAATAAATATGTTTCTTAAATTTCGAAAATAATATTTCAATTACAACAAACTAAAATAAAAAAATTAACTTTAAAATAGAATAGAAAAAGTATTTTAAAATATAATTATAAATTATTTAAAAGGTAACATCAGTAAATTTATAATTATAAATTATATATATATATATATATATAAAACATCATTCAATTGTATGTCGGCCATTATACGAACAAAGAAAAAGAAAGCATGGGTCCCTTAAATATATGATAGTCACATCATTCAATTGTATGTCGGCCATTATACGAACAAAGAAAAAAAAAGCATGGGTCCCTTAAATATATGATAGTCACATCATTCCATTGTATGTCGGCCATTATACGAACAAAGAAAAAGAAAGCATGGGTCCCTTAAATAGATGATAGTCAATATAATACAATTAGCTCCTCGCTTTCTAATCCCCACAATCTTGATACAAAAGGACAAGCAAATGCCCTATAAACGTAGAATCAAAAAGCAAACCTATCTACAAACAATCAAGTTCAAAATTTTCAATATCCACAAGGATTGGTTGCCAGCTAATAACCCAAAAAGTCCAAAAGATCTGCAAAGTGTTTTGAAAATTTTCGTTTGTGGAATTCTCGTTGAACTCGGATTAGTCCAGGCTCGGCCCAATTATTTAAAGCCGAACTATTGCTTCAAGACAGACCATTTCTTGGTCACCTATCAAGAAACAAGAAACTCGCGCTTTCTGGGCTGTTAATGGACAACAATTCAAGAATCTTCGAAATTAGTCGAAACAAGATCAAATGCAAACTAAAAAACCTTTGCTGATTGGAAGTTATTCAGATTCCTGTAACTAGGACATGTCCTAATTTGATGGCCATTCAATATTGAACCATCACCCCATATACATTGAAACTAAAAACACTTTGGAAGCTCCAAAGATAAAGAAAAAAAATATCTTGTAAATGGATTTCTATTCCAATCCAGTTTTGCAGTAGATGAATTGCAGGCCACAATTACAAATTTCAGCACTGAAAAGATGTATGCCGAGAACATGATTGACAGAAAATCAAATTGCATGATTTCATCATGCAAAAACTAATCCTAATAGAAATCCATTCCATTAGACTGGATAAAATTGGCCAAAATCAAAAATTTCGTTTAAATCCGTCCAAAAAATAATCTAAACGCAATCTAATCCAAAATAGACCTATTGAACTAACCTAAAAATTACCTACTAAAATTGGGATTCGTTTGGGTCCGATCCTGATACCCAACAGGCATCTTCAGGAAATTCCCATATGCCCCTTCCAGTCCAGTTCTCACTCTTTTCCTCTTAAAATCACGATTTACTCTATCATTTCTACCCTCGTTGCCTCTTTGCCTCTCCACCGTCCCGTCTTCGCCAGTGCAAAGAGATTCCATATTTTACGACATATTTATGAACTTTAGTGTGATTTGGAGAGTCCAATGGAGAAGAAGCTGCGGGAGACTGGAAAGTGGATTGCCTATATAACCAAGGGAGAATTTCATTCTTCTGGTACTTAATATGCCTTTTTGTTGAAACACAGTATTCTAACAATTTCAAATTCATACATAATCACTACAGTTCAATCATGCTCTTGCTATTTTGTTTTCACCGACTTTCTCTGGACTTCTGCTTGTTTCTTATCATTGGCACTATTAGTTAAAAGCTCTAGTTCTTCGGTTGGTCTAGTTTTTCAAGAACTTTTGCTACAAAAACAAATTTGTAGGTAAAAAGATTTTGATGTATTTTCTGAATTGGGTTATGCCAATTGACATTTTGATGTTCCTAGTGACTACTGTAATTGTGAAGCTACTCTTCAGCACACCCTTTATTGAAGATCTGCTAATGTGAAGGTATCTCATTAACATCTGAATTATATTTTTATTAGTCAATTTCATTCACGGTCACTCAACTTATTACTTATCGCACAAAAGTAATCAATTTTTTTTTATTGACTTAAAAGTCACTGAACTTATCATATATTTACATAAAAGTCACGATAATCAAATTTCGATGAAATTCTTACCGAAATGATGACATAACACATTATAGGTCACGTCACATGTGGAATCCATCATGAAGACACATCGATGATGTGTCAAACTTGACATACTAGCCGCCACATCATCCACATCAGCTATCAATAGAATGATGACTCGTCACTGAAAAATTCACATCAATTGTAGTTAGGCCTTCACGTGTTGTCGGAAAGCCCAAGTACTTTCAACCCACATACCCATCTCACAAATATGAGCAGCCTTTAGGCTTATAAACTGACACCCTCCCTCTTGAATTTTTGATGTGGGATATTTATCGCATACAAGTTTTTCCCCATCAAGTTTTTTCGGTTGTCCGATTCTCCTCAAAGTGTTGACATGGTACACTAACTAATGTGACTTGCCACATTAATACTTTCGGAAATGGATTCATGATTTTCAGGCTAAGATTACTTTAATTGTAGTATTTCAGAAGTTTTGAGTTATTTTTGTGAATATTATATTTGGAAGATGAAATGAAATGAAAGCATAAATAATCCTATTTCGATCATTTGCAGATATATTCAATAAATTCAAAGAGGAAGATGGAGAGTGGAAGAAAACAATAGAAAGTGACGCGAATGGGCTCTTAAGCTTATACGAAGCAAGCTATGTGAATGGGCATGAAGAAAACATTTTAGATGAAGCTTTAAGTTTTTCAAAGAAAAATCTTGAAATCTTAGTTTTACAAACAAGCCCTAATCTCGGACAGCAAATAATGTATGCTCTTCAAAGCTCAAATCAGCAAGGTATGAGATTCGTTGAGACCAGAGAGAGACAAGAGAATCAACAGAAAGAGAAGGGAAATTATATAGAGAGAGAAAAGTCGTTTGGGTATTGGGCAACGGCACAGCCATACACAGATGATATTTAATTTAATTTAAAAAGAAAAAAGAAAAAAAAAATAAATAAATAAAGTGAAGCTCAGAGGGTCTTCACATAGATGGAGAGGGAAGGGCGAGGACCACTAGCAACTACTACTTTTTTTTTTTTTTTTAATTCTAATATCTTTCCATTTACATAGTTTATAGTAATATTTTATTTCTTCACGCAGGCGGTGCCATCCACGAAACCTCATCGGTATTAGCACCCAAGTTTAAAGAAAATGAAAAAAAATATCTGTACATATGAAAGATGCGAACGTATCAGAGCGAGGTCGTTTCGTGGGTGGAGCAAATCACAGGCTTAAAGATAGAATAGAGAAGGCTCTGTTATTCTCTTCTCAAAGCTCTGTTGATGGAGTTCTTCTTCAGATTTGTTGGCCATAGTCAATTCTTATTTCAAGGTGGACATGCATGGAGATTCTCTACAAATAGTTTAAAGAGAGAAGGCGAAAAAGGGATCTTCTATAAAGAGACAAAAGGGGCATTTTTGAAATAAATAAATATATATATCCATAAAATTGAAATGGGGTATTTTGAAGTATATAAATGCAAAAATGAAAGTTTCTGAACACGTTGAAAAAAGTGGCAGTGGATGTCATTTCCTCTTTAATTATATGCATCTACGAAGAAATTCTTTCATGAAAATTTCAACCTGATTTATCCACCACATTATGTTAAAATTTTAATTAAGAATCTCTTGGTCTCAGAATTTTTGCGGTTTTCATATTAAAATAAATGGTGCTTGCAAAAGTTTAGGAAACCAATAAGAGAAATCCACTTGTGAGGATTTTCTGCGCGTCTAGCAAGTATAGCTGTGAAAAATGTAAAGACAAAAGTCATTAATTGGATAAGCAATTAGTCATTGTGTTCGGCTGCTTGTCTTAGTCGCATGCAAGCCAAGGGCCCAAGAAGGACATTTGTATCTAGCTTGGAAATAACTTTTTCCATGGCTCCATTCATCTCCTTTTTCTTGCTTCACCAATTTCCATCCTCTGCTCTGTTTTATAGTTTATGATACACTTCTGGGCCGGTTGATAATTGCCGTTGATCTGTTTAGGATTGCATTAAATTCTTGATTGATCACTGTTTATGATATAGTGAAGTGTAAACATAATCTTTGTTTTTTCTTACGCATGGCAAAAGCACGCGGCTAATCTCTTCCGTGGATGGCATGTGGGTGGGTCAGGGCCTATGCAAGTAATTATCGTGACATTAAGGATTGGGAATAAAAGTTTTTTAAGTAATAGAAAGGAAAATTTTGTAATTTTAATATTTTTACTTATATTTTTAAAATTATACATAAAAACTTTTAAATTTTACATGTTTATATATTAAGTTTTTATACTTTTAAAATTACATACTAAATTTTCGAACTTATCTATTACAATACGTTAAATTCAAACGGACGTTAAAAATATCGACATTCCGTTAAAATATATATAATTTTAACAGAATATGCATTATACTATCGCTTGTACTGTTTATTTTAAATTTAATGTATTTTTTAAAAAAAATTAAAGAATTCAATATATAATTTTAAAAATATTAAAATTTAATATATAAAAATATTAAAATTATTATGAATTTTATCAAATAAAAACCCAAGTGAGTTTAGTCTAACCGGTCGTTGACTCAAATTGCTATGATGTGAAAGACAAAAATTTAAAAATTTTTTGTCCATATTTGCATTATATTGCACTGTTAACTTGTTTTGATTTTACTTGGCAATATAGTATTTGCTTGATCCTTAGGCAACCCAATTTCTATTTAATCAAATAACTACTAAAATCTCAGAAACACAAGCAGAGGTAGAGATAGAAAGGGGGAAAAGCAAAGGAAATGGAGGAGAAGATGAAGAAGACAGAGCCACGTTTCAAACCCAAGAAAGGAAGTCCCTTTCCGAAGAAGAGGAAGCTTGTGAAGCGTATGATATTCGATAAATTTCGTCATTCTCTTTCCTCTCTTTTCTCTTCTTGCTTCAACAATTTCAATTCATCTGCAACTGCAAAAGTCTCATCCTTTGCTGATTGAATTTCTTGTTTCCTTGCTCTCTGTTTTTATTATTATTTTTTTTTTCTCAGTTCCCACGTTGGAGATTCTTATGGAATTTGCTTTAAAGATTCTGAATCATTGCTTTAAAGATTTTGTTGTATTAAAAAAATATTATAAAAATGAATTAAAAATAAAATTCTAATTAGGGATGAGCAAAAAAAATCGAAAATATGGTTAATCGTAAAATTAATCCGAAATCGAATCGATTTTTATGGTTAATCGATCCAATAAATTTGGTTAATGTTTTTAATTTTTATATTTTTGATTAATGATTACGATTTAGATTTTTAGGTACCGGTTAACTGTTGACTAACGGTTAACCGGTTCATATATATATATATATATATATATAATTTTTATATCTTCAATTTTTTCTATTTCTCTCTAAAATTTACCTAAAATAATATTTTAAAATATATTTAAATTATATTTTTATTTTTATACCTTAATTTATATTATATTATTCTCTTTAATTATATAGTAATATTTATATATAATATAAAAATAACATATAAATATAATTTGAATTTCGCTCAAAAAAGTCACACATAAGGGAATGGAGGGAGTAGCATTTAATTAAAATTTAAAATTGCATAAAATTTTGAGTTTTTTTTTCTAGCAATATTTTTTTTTATTATAATTAGCAATTAGGTATATTCATTTCTCGTTTAAAAAAAAAGAAACAAAAAACAAAAAGCCCTCCGCCAAGTAATTTGCACCTTTCAACGAGTACACATAAATTTCAATACCTTATTAATTGCATTTCACATGTACCTGTGACTTTAATTTGTTACCACTTCACTATAAACTATTCAAATTATCTATTTAATTAAGAAAACAAGTTAATTATCAAAGATCTTAATCGTTGATTTGAAACTCCTGACGTAAAGGTGTATATATATATATATATATATATATATATATATATATATATATAATAAAGAAAATGGGTAATTAATGCATGTTTTATCTATTATGAAACAGTAAATAATAAGAGCCCACCTTACTTCTAATCATCTCAAAGTTATGATTGAGTAATTCATTTAGACAATACCAATTTCAGTGTTGCTAAAGTTTTGGCAGTTACCAATCTTAGGTATCCATTGGTTTCTAACTTCAAAATTATCAGAATATATAATTAGTTCATTTAATTAAGCAGACTAGTAATCTACACTGACCTTAAAACATAAGTTGTACAAATATGGCTAAAGATGCAAATCAATCTTCAAAATTTAGCAAAAAATGCAATTTAATCTCCAAAATTGCCAATCTCTCAAGGCAAAAGTTTATATAGAATGGATGTGGCCAGAAATGTCTGTATTACCTGAAGGAAATTTCATTTTCAAAGGGCAATTGATTAATTTATATAACACAATTTTGGCTAGTAAATTATGTTTGTTTCGTAATTTTTATATTAAATTACTTTACATATTTGAAATTTAACTGAATTTAATTCAATTTTTTTAATAATTTTATGTTATAAATTTTAATTATTAATTGAAAAATATTAGTTAAGCAAATCAAAAAATCAAAACCGATGGATTGGTTAACCGATTATAATGTACTGATTAATGGTTAATAATTTTAAAAAATCGATATTAATAAATTAATTAATTTTTTTTATTAATAGATTGATTAATCGGTATAAGCTCATTCCTGCAATTGATTATATATATGATAAAAGAAAAAAAAAAGCATAGTGTATGTCAGGGCACCGTGTTATAAACGGGATAAAAAGACAGCAATAAAAACTTAATAAAAGATGCTAAAAAAACGAGTTAAATGAAAGCGACATGGCTTTCAAAATTGCGGGTTGCCAACTAATTGAAACTTCAAAACTGTGGGCTGTTTTTTTTTTTTTCTTTTGTTGTTTTCAGAGTTGTCTTCATCTGTTCTGTTCTTTGAGATTTTCTTTTTCTTTTTATCCAAAATTGGCATTAATTTATATATTAGCAAGCAGTGAAATTGTAAAAATTTTGAAATAATTCAATTTTCATGAATTTTACTCAATAAAGGACTTAGTGGAGGATATTGAAGATTTGCTTAAGAGACTGGAGATGCATGCCAACTATTATTTTCCATTCAAGTATCTTTAACCATTCATTTACTTTAGTACAAATGGACAAAACTCACCGCTGATATCTTCTAAAATTCAAACCAAGAACATGAGAAGTAACCAATTCCCTTCTGTGATTTCTTTTTTAACTAATTACCGTAACATCATCTGTGACTGCTTTGACCAATCATTGTTTCTAGATGATTTGAACTATTTCAAGATTAATTTCACTATAAATATAAACACTTTTAATTCACTTTAATTAGTTATTGGAGGTGAAATTTTCTACAACAATTACTATGCATATAAAGCATAAAACAGCTTTAAAAAAGTGTCTATATATATGTTTATACCAACCTAATTTTAGGACCATGAACTGTATTATTTGCATCCACTTCATCAAAAGAAATATTCATTCATTAATTTATTAGTGATGTTAGTATCACCATTATAGGATAATAAAATATATTATTGGATTAGTAATTTAATAGTTGGCTGCATAATTCCTTATAAAAGATTAAAAAAAATGTGTTTCACGATTGCTTCACTGAAAAAATAATAATAATAATAATAATAAAAGAATTCTTCTTATATAAATATAGTATGTTAAGTTTGCCCAAAGTTGCAATCAGAGTCTGATTTCGATTTTTTTATTTTTTTATCCAAGATATAGGACCTTAGCCACCCTATGTGCTAACAACCCTAATCGGCCAATTAAAGAGAGAATCAAATCTTACTTGACAAAATTAATTCAAATTCATGAATTGAATCAAATTTATTTAAAAATATTTAATTCAAATCCAACCCAATATAAATGAATACTTATTATTTCAATTCAAAACTGATCTATTATATTTTTTAACCCAATTCAATTCAATTTAATATTCATTTGATCAATTAAAAATAAATCTATTATATTTTTTAACCTATTAAATCATTAATTATCCAATGGATTTAACTAGAATTTTTTTTTTTTTTTGCGTTTTATATAGCCTTTGTGAAGTGAATCATCAGCCATTTGATGATATACTTTACTTGAATCATTGTAGGATCTATTTTTTAAATGCAATTGTAATTGAAGCACTTTATTCCTTTTTCTGCCAAAAATTAATGGAATTGCTGAGTCAGTTTCAGAGTGGGCCACATGTACTTCAAATTAATAGGAAAACCCACATCAACTCATCTTCTGCAAAATTAGTGGATTTCATGGCTATAATTTACAAAATTAAGAGGCCAAAGGAAAAAAAATAAAAAAAAAAACAAAAGCTGAGATTTTAATCAAGAAATGGGAGATCCCAAACGGGAATTTGATGTGTGATTCTGCATTTTCTAGTGAATCACCAAAGAAGATGAGCTAATGTGGGTATTTTCCTATTAATTCAAGGCATATGTATAGCTCACTGTGAACCTAAATTAGCTATTCCATTAATTTTTAACGAAGAATTATACCGAGTCTCTCAATTGCAATTCCCCTGCTTTTAAAGCTGCAACTACAGCTGCTGTGCCGACTAATACAGCTGATGCCGTGATATATATATATATATATAAGAGACTTATTTGCAAATAAATAATGTCCCGTGTACATAATTAATTTTTTTTACCAACATTGCATAACTTGAACTCATAGATCGATTCAAATTAATCTAATTTATTTAAATATTGATCCATATTTTTTTATTCATTTATGATCCAATTCATTAGTGACCCATCCATTAATAATTCAATTCAAATTCGTTCAATTCGTTCATTTGGCATCTCTACTTTTATAGAATAGAATGTGATGTTGAATTATATTTTTAAATATGAACATAACTAACTTAAATTCATATTAATTGAACCTATAAATTTAGATAACCAAGTAATTAAAAACAAGTGATAATTAAATTTTAAATGTTAATACTAGTGTTTGATATGAAATAATCTAGTTTATGGTTAATATGGAAATTAAGTTAGAATAATAAGATACCATACCTAGAAATAGAGATGGACAGTGTTATTTTCTGCCCTCAAATTTCTTAAAACAATTAAAAAATTCCATTAATTTTTTTTAGAGTAAAAAAATGTTATTATTTCGGATAATAACCAATTATGTCACATATTTTTAATTTTAAAAATAAAATATATTAATTTTTAATAAATTATGGAAAAAATTACATACTTAGAAAAGTATAAAGATAAAAATTTTTCGTATTAAAACTTGAAAAGTAAAATTAAAAAAAAATTATTGGCATTTTCTTACGGGATTATTGAAGTGCAGAAAATGACTTTAACTCACATAAAATTTTTTTCTTCCACTAATTGAATCATCATGCGTCTGCCATCCCTAAATAATTGAAAAAAATAAAGAATTAGATTCATGGTCATGACAACGATATCATTAAACTATGCATCATGATCATGACAACGATATCATTAAACTATGCATCATGATCATGAATCTGTTCTTTATTTTAAGAAGAGATTCATGATCATGACAATAATATCACCATCACTGTAAACTATGCATCATTTGAGTATTGTCGTAGTTGTCGTCGCCGTCATCATCATTATTATTATCCATAAAGCATCCACATGCAAAACTTTATCTATTGTATTAATTTAATATTTGCTCTGGACACCTTTTTTTCTATGTACTGAAAATTAAAATTCTATTGTATTAATTTAATATTTGCTCTGGACACCTTTTTTTCTATGTACTGAAAATTAAAATTTCCGACCCCTGTTAAAAGAAAAAAAATGCATTAATATATGTTGACAATTTGACAAATTTGATTCAATGAACTGTACATGATGACAGGTGGATGAAGAGCTAATCCTCGGGACAACCTGCAAAAAAGAATAAAAGAATCGATGAATTTTTGCTGACGAAATCTCTGACAGATAAATTATAATTTTTGTAAAAAAATGTAAATTTCTGATCACAAAATAGAAGAAGATTGCACATACCTTGACCTCTTCCTTTTATAGACAAGATTTTCATTATTTCAGCAAGTAATGGGGGAAGCCCTGGTTCTTTCGTCCACTATACCAACTTCTCCTATTGTTGCGAAGGATGTAGGGGAGATGGGATAACGGCTTTCTTGTTGTAGGCCTTGTAGTAGTTATACTTAACACCTGTCCGAAATACCTCCGAACTCTATTTGTCCGAACGTTATCCGGACTCATGCGTTAGGATGACCCCCTTAAGTGATCAGTCAAGGGTTGTCCGAGCTCATGGGGAGATCTAACTACTTTTATGCCGATGTCCGGACTAGTAGCTAGGTATATTATCATAAGTCCCCCTTGATTAGCGACATTTATGTCAGCGCGTTCGGAGGTCTATCAATGGTGTTGTGGCAATCTCTGGGCCGTATTGTTCCCGAGTGCTCGTGGCATGTGCATCGAATGAGCTAGGATGGGAGAATTCGACCAAAGTGTTATGTAACCTCGGGTATGTATGTGTGGATGAAGTGTCGTATGAGGTGAACTATGCTCCAATATCCATTGATATGTCTTTTGTATTAATGGCGGTGAATGAACAGTTAAGCTAGCGCTGGCTTGTACGCATAAACATTTAATGTGGGTAATTATTACCGTACCTTTGCATGCACGAGAAGCTTAGGACCTCTTCGGCTTTTGCGCCAGTGTCATAATGACAACCTTTGACTGCCAAATCTTGCGGCACGTGTACGGCCGCTAGAGGTTTTTGATCTCTATATAAGCCTTATGTCTCTCATCTTTTTTCCCTTCTGTTTGCCTCATTTTTCTCTCATTTTTCTGTGTGATTTGTTTGTTTCCTTTGCGAAGGCAGCTTCTGAGGCAACGCATCTTAGTGCAACGATCCTCCGTTCTATCGGTTGTTGTTTAACTCTCATTTCTTACAGGTTTGCTCTCGATCCCCATCCTTTACTCCTGTTTTCTTTTTTCTTTTTCGTCATTGCTTTGGGAAATATGAATTCGGCTGAGGCTTCGAGTCAGAGAATGGGTGAAAGCGAGAAGGCACCCATTAATGATGCTTCGAGCTCGAGTGACAAGCCGATATCTCCTAAGAAGGTTCCTTGCCATTTGCTCGGAATGGGCAGCATCGGGCCTAAGGTGAGAGAGGAGAAGCTGCCTATCTTGCTTGCCAAAGTAACATCAGAAAAGGATTACGTGGTAAGCAAGTCTAGCTCTTCTCAGAGGGCAAACACTCCCTTTGTTAACAAAAAGAAGACGACCATCTAAGAGGCACAACTAGAAGCTGGTGTCCGACTTTCCTTCATGAGGTTTGAGGTAGAGATGTTGAACTATTTTGACATGTCCATTGGGAAGCTTCACCCCAACGCATGGCGTACCCTATTTGCTCTTTAAATCTGAGCAATAGAGCACGGTATTGATCTAACGTTGAAGTTATTTCGGCCTACCCATATGGTTGATTTTCGTGCTGGTATCAAGGATCATATTTATATAAAGGCTCGGATGGGCTATGGTGCATTCATTGGAAATCCCGAGTCACTGAAGAAGTGAAAAGATCGGTATTTCCTGGTAGAGAGGGTTTGAACTGATTTCCATATCTAGACTACCTGGGGTCGGTTCACAAACCATAATGATAATGGCTTATGGATGACCGAGGAAGAGGAGGGGATTCTGATACGGTGGCGGGAGTTAGCGCGAGATAAGTTGAACCTCAAGAATCTGCTGACACCTATGACTCCGAGCTTGTGTCCTCGAAAGAGGAAAGGTCGCTTTACTACTCTTCATATTGAGTGTTACCGATGCTCTCTTTTTAATTTTTCTCTTTTTTATAGCCATGAAGAAAGGGAACCGAGCTGCTTAGATAATGAGGTCCAAAAGGTTGAAGCTTGTTAAAGGTGCCTCTAACGTGCCTCCTGCGACTCCTAAAGCGATCTCAACTCCTCCTACTGAAGAGAGGCGGACTCAACCCGTTGCTAATATTGCAAGTACTCCAATTATTGAGGAGGGTCTTAGCTCTCCCATCGAGCCCGTAGGGTTTGGCGAGAAAGAGGTGAAAGATCTTCACACATTGCTTGCCAAAATCTACAAGTTTTGAGAGAAGCAGGGGGATAAATATTTCTCTAATGACGAGAATTTTATCAATTTTGCACAAATGGCATCATGTGTGCCAAAGAAGGTGGCTCCCCTTGTCGTACTGAACTATGAGAACCTGGCCTCATGCCTGAAGAAGCATCATGTCGAGGTAAATGCCTTGGTTTATTACTTTGTATCAATCTTTTCCAATGGTTGTCTAATTTTTTCGTGTTCGATAAGGATCTCAATTGATCAACGCTACCATTGCTAAGATGAACAATCTCATCACGAAGTGGCGGCGTACAGTCTCAAACCACGGTGCCCTTCGATCCATGATAAACAAAATCGAGCAAAACGCCGAGCAAGCCTTAAAATGATTTGAGAAAGTGGCAGGCAAAGTGGCCGAGCTGGAGGTCTCTTTGGCTCGCAAAAAGGAGACTAACTCTACCTTTAGGGTTGACATCGAGCAGTTTAAGCTCAAGAAGGCAAGGCGAGAGAAAAGAAGGATGCTGAGAAAGAAGAGAAGGAGGCCGAAGTGCTGGCCGAAAAATGTATAGCCTTTAGTACTAAAATTTCTTCTGTTGTGAAGGAAAAATACCCAGAGCTAGATTTATCCTTTCTAGATGATGTGTATCCGGATAAGGACTAGGTGTTTTTGTATTTCAACTATTTTATGAAAATGGATGAACTTTCTATGCTCAGTGTTTGGTTGTTTATTTACAAATTATTTTATATTATTTTTATTGTTATTTTTTTATCGAGCTGTTTAGCAAAATACTTAATCGCTTTAGTTGTTCACTAAGTTCAATTGAATCCCCTACTTTGGAGTTGCAATATTTCTTAAGGCATTGGTACTGAACACTATTAGATTATAAAAGTACTTGACAAGAGATAGCACAACAAATGAGCTCGTCAAAATGAGTACCTTTATCCGAGGTTTCCCTAATTCGACAATGACCATCTAATGAGCTTATATGTTTAACCAGGACTTTCCCCTTAGTGATTTTGGCAAAATAATCGAGGTTGTTGGAAGAATAACTGCATGCTTGTCTACCGAGGTATCCTAGCTTGATCCGGGTGCAAGTAAAAATATAAGTTATGTTGGCGATAATTGCCAAACTGAGAATGACACTGTGGCCATTTTGGCTGTAGTGCCGAGCCTTTGTTTTTTTTTTTTTGAATAATTCGACCCGTTAAGCATACAAGCTTTGTGGCATCATGGGTTGAACTTGTGTACACTGTTGGGCCGTTATGGCAATTTTGCCGAGCTTTTCAATAGGCGCAATTTGTTCACCTAGAATACGATTTCTGTGGCAATATTCGTCGAACTCTATAATACATCTGGGCTATTTTGGTGCTAATGCTGAGTCCATGTGCAAAGAAGTATTGCAAACTGGAGGAGGATGAATAATTTCTATTGAATTTATCATTCATTACATGTCCATCCTGTAGGCGAAAATCTCTGAAGGACTTGTATTAAAACTGGGTTATCCTGGTGATAACTTGTGATTTGAATTGAATAAAATAATAAAGAGAAATGGCTACAATGCCAAGAAACATTTGATGATAAGCAAATAAGAACAAGTACAAACGTGGTAAAAATGTCGAGCTATTGATAATATAGCTTAAGGTTGGATACATTCCATGAGTGCGGGAGCATTTTGCCTGCAGGGTCTTCAAGCCTATATGCCCCCCGTTAATAACTTCTCAAATAATGTAAGGTCCTTCCCAGTTGAGATCCATCTTGCCTACTCCTGCTGCTATTTGGACGGCGAACACCTTCTTCAAAACTAGCTGTCCGACTCGAAATGACTTCTGCTTGGCCTTTCGATCCTGGTAAGCAACCATACGTTGCTTGTATGATACAAATTGAATCTGGCCGAGCTTTTTATTTTCTTTAAGCAGATCTAGGTTGTACAAAAAATCAACATCTTGCTCCTTGCCTTGTCGTAGTGCTCGGGTGTTCAAAACTCCTACTTCGCATAGAATGATAGCTTCAATGACATACGTCAGCCGAATGGGGTTAGCCCTATTGCTGCTCGTGGAGATGTCCGGTACGTCCATAGCATGTTGTTGAGCTTATCCACCTAAAATCCTTTGGCACCATCCGACCATTTTTTGAGTCCTGATAAGATGGTTCGGTTGGCAACTTCGGTCATTCCATTGGATTGTGGATGGTAGATGGAAGTAAAGCCCAACTGAATGTTCAACTCTAAGCAAAATTTCTTGAAGGCCTGGCAGTCAAACTATTTGCCATTATCAGAGATAATAGAGTGTGGGATACCAAACCTTGTGATGATGTTCTTTTGTAAGAACTTAATGATGTTCGCCAGTGGCGATAGGTTTCACTCCTACCCAGTTGGTAAAATGATCCACTACTATCATCAGAAACCTCTGTTATCCCATTGCTTGGGGAAAAGGGCCTAATATATCAATCTTCCACTGGGCGAACTGTGGAATGACTTTTGTCTTGCCGAGCTCATGTGCGTAATGTTGGCAAACCTTTGGCATTTGTCACACTTCTGCACGAGTGCCTTGGCATCGGCTTCCATAGTAGGCCAATAATACCCCTGTAAGAGTACCTTTCGAGCTATGGTATGCGCTCCTTCATGGGTCTCATAAATTCTTTCATGTATCTCCCTAAGGATATAGTGTCCTTCCTCCATACTGACACATAAAATCTAAGGATTTGAGAAAGATCGCCTGTATAGCTTATCATCTACCACAACGTATAAGCTCGACTTTCAAACTATCTTATGAGCTTGAACTGGATCTCCCGTAATACTTTGGCTCCAACCCCTCCCAAGCTCACTGCTCCATCAACATACAGCTTCCATGCTATTTTTATCGGCTTGGGAATTGGTTCGTGCAGCTTTGCCATAAAGTCCGCTAGGACCTGTGCTTTCATAGCTAGGGATGATCACGGGACGGGGATTCCTCGGCCCCAACGGGAACCCATCTCGTTCGGACAGGGAATCTCTGAAATTTCCCCCGCGGGGACAGGGACGAGGGAAAAAAAATTATCCTCCTAGAATCGGGGGCGAGGATGGGGAATGGAATATCTGTCCCGCAGGGATCCCCGCTCTGCAAAAAATATATATTTTTTATTTTAAAATATAATAATTTATAAATAATTAAAATTAAAATTAAAATATAACTTAATTTTATAATTATTAAGTTTTAAATTATACTTAATTTTAAATTATTATTGATTTTAAATTTTTTATTTATTCAATATTATATTTTAATTTTAATTATTTATAAAATATTATATTTTAAAATTTAAAAAAAAATTGGGGGATGGAGATCCTCGCGGGGGACTGGAAAAATTTCATCCCCGATATTGATGGCAGGAATCCCCGCTACTGGCGAGGGAGTGAGTGGGGGAGAATTCTCCGGCCCCGCCCCACCCCGTGATCACCCTTATTCATACCCGGGTGAGGCTCAAACCGGATATCAAACTCTCCGAAGTGAGTTGCCCATTTCATCAACCTTTCTGAGCATTTTGGCCTCTGCAACACTTTTCTCAAGTTAGAATTGGTTCGCACTGCAATGGTGTGTGCCTGGAAGTACGGGCATAGCTTAACTGTAGTGGTGATGAATACAAAAGCTAGTTGCTCCAGAATCTTGTAGTTGAGTTCGGCGTTTCGAAACACTTTGCTTGTGTAATAGATTGAAAATTGCTGGCCTTCTTCCTCCCAAACCAGGACCGCCCCAACTACTCCCGCTAAGATAGATAGATAAGTATACAAAACCTCATCGACTTGTGGTCTGCTGAGTAGTGGCAGGGTTGAAAGAAAGTGCTTTAAGGCTTTAAATTCCTATTGACATTCCTCCATCCACTTGAAATTCTTCAGCTTTTTGATCACCTGGTAGAATGGTAAACACCTTCTGGCCGAATAAGAGATAAACCTTTCCAAGGCCGTGATTCTGCCATTGAGCCTCTGCACTTCTCGGACTATTTTAGGCAGTTTCATGGCCAAGATTGCTTTGATTTTTTCTGGATTAGCTTCTATCCCTTTCTTCGATATCATGAAATTGAAGAACTTTTTGGACTGTACCCCTAAGGTACACTTTTTTAGGTTCAAATTGAGGCCCGCCTTTATAAGGCTTTGAAAGGTCCAGCCAATGTCCTGCTCTTAACGATCATGTCATCTACATAGATCTCCATGTTCCTCCTGAGTTGATTGGCAAATAATTGGTTCATCAACCTTTGATATGGAGCCCCAACATTCTTCAATCCAAAGGGCATAACACGCTAACAATAAGTGACTCTGTGTGTGATAAATGCCATATTTTCTTTATTTGGTGGGTCCATTGGGATCTGATGGCAGCCCACCGAAGCATTCAGAAAAGCGTACTTTTCAAACCCCACTGTGGAGTCTACCAATAGATCTATCTTCGATAGCGGGTAACTATCCTTTGGGTATGCCTTGTTAAAATAAGTAAATTCGATACACATCCATCATTTACCGCAGCTCTTCTTAACAAGCACTACATTGGCTAACCAGTCCGGGTAGAAAATTTTCTTGATGAACCCGCTCTCTAGCAAAGTGGTTGGCTCTTTCTCAATAGCCAACTTCTCTCTGGGGCATGATTCCTCTTTTTCTGCTTGATTGGCTTGCATTATGGCCGAACTTTCAGTCCCTTACGCACACCCATAATGTCTGAGGTCTGCCAGGCAAAAACATCGATGAACTCTCTGAATGTTGAGATGAGAGTTTCCTTCTTTGTACCCTGCTTGCTAATTGATATATGAACACTCTTACCCAGCTCAAATTCGACCATCTACAACATCTCCCCTGGCTCGGCCCACCGTTCTCCCTGGTCAGGTATATTTATCGTGTCAAAAGGCAAAACTTGATTGGCATCCTTGATCATAGTCAGGTCTGTCTCTCGAGCTATTTTTTTATTTCCCTTCAGCACTGTCACCCTCTCTTCTGTTGGAATTTTAAGTACCATGTTCTTCACGGAGATGCAGGCATCGACCTCAGCTAGCAAGGATCGTCAAAAAATCATTTTATATGACAAAAGGATATTGAACACCATGAAATCATCTCCGTAAGTACGAACTATCGCATCATTCCCGAGTTGGACAAATAAACTTGCTAGTTCCTCAACCTTAATAGGCCTTTTGAAAAGGCCAATTAGAGGGACGATAACCTCCTCCAATCGGTTTTCAAACATTCCCAAGGCTCTGTATGCCTGTACCATTATCAGGTTTACCGCACTACCTGTATTGACCAATATTCACTAGATCGGGAAATATTGAACAACTGCTTCGACCACTAAAGCATTTGTGTAGGGGTGTCGGACATGTGACCTATCTGCTGCTGAAAAATGAATCATGCGTGAGGTTGTGCTCACCTCTTGCTTGACTGCAATCACATGTCTGACATCAGTTGGGGCCGTGTTACTGGCATTAGATTGGCTTCTGCTTGGCTGAGGAGTAGGTGATCTGTGCCTCTTTTCCCTTTCATCCGATCTCACAAACTATGCCAGGGTACCCTTCCACACTAGGTGTTAGATCTCTCGCTTGAGCTGCTTGCAATCTTCAGTCTCGTACCCTCTGTCCCTGTGCAAAGCACAATAAAGATTCCGGTCCCTATTCGGATCCTCTCTCATTGGCCTCGACCAACTGACCTGCATGTTCTACTTCATCCATGCCAGTATCTGTTCACACGGGGCGGTGAGGGGTGTAAACCTATCCTTCCTCTTATTATTCAAATGGGGCACGACGACCATATAGGCCTTGTTGGACGAGTTATTGCCTCTGTGTCTCTTGGAATCTGTCCGGCTTGAACTGCCCCTATTTTGAGTTGTTCTTCCTCCTTTGCCCCCTTCCCTCTCAGGTGTCCTAAACTTGTGCGAGTTGTGGCATAAGTTTCGAGCTCATCCATTCGGATATACTTGTGGGCTCGAGACATCAACTTAGTAAAGTCGTTTGGGGGCTTCTTACTACGAAAGTCGTTGAAGTCTTGGCACATTGTATTTCTGATCAGAGCATTGATGACGACCTCTACATTGAGATTCTATATATCTATTACGACATCATTAAACCTTTTCACATAGGCCCGCAGTGGCTTGCCCTTCTCCTGCTGTATCAGATTCAGATCTGCGGACACTTTGTTTGGTTGAATGGAAGCCACGAATTTTGTAATGAACATGTCCCTGAACTGCTAGAAAATTTCAATGCAATGCTCGAAAAGGTTGCGAAATCATATCTGGATGGAGTTTGTCAGTATCTGTGGTAATATTTTGCATAGTGCAGTGTTATCTACAGTGAGCACTACTATGGTGTGTTGAAACTGGTCAATGTAAGCTCAGGAATCGGCATTATCACTGTAGATTTTTAGGTTAGAAAGTCGTATTTTGGGGAATGGGGCGTCCATGATTTCTCAGGATAGAGGAGATCAAAAATTGCCTTGATTTTGCAGTGTATTTCGAATTTGCTGCCTTTGGAGTCGGTCTTCCAAGAGTTAGTTAAACTGCTTGGTAGTCAAGGTAATGATGGATCTGGGGTTTTGAGAAATGGCTGGTGAAAAGAAGTCCCGGGCTGGAGGTCATGAAGCCTGAGGTAAGTGATAGCTTTGCGGAGGCAGGGGTTAAGGTTGTGCCTGAGCAATTATTGCTGCCAGTGGGGCGATGAGAGATTGAGCTGTTTGTGGGGTGATGCTGGTAGTGATGTTTGGGATAGCACTGGCGGGGGAGGCAGAGTTGGGGTCGTTGAACTGAGAAAGGAACTGTTGTGTTCCAGGTTGGGCGGGGTTGTTTGCTTGGTTTTTTCATTGAAAAAAGTCTGGATTGAGGTCTGGGAAAATGTCCATATTTCACGCTCACCGTACCAAATGATGACAGATCGATGAAGAGCTAATCCTCAGGATAACCTGCGAAAAAGAATAAAAGAACCGATGGATTTCCGCTGACGAAATCTCTGACGTTTAAGTTAGAATTTTTGAAAAAGAATGTGAATTTTTGATCCCGAAATCGAAGAAGATAACACATACCTTGGCCTCTTCCTTTTATAGGCAGGATTTCCATTATTTCAGGAAGTAGTGGGGGAAGCCCCGGTTCTTTCGTCCACTATACGCACTTTTCCGATTGTTACGGAGGATGTGGGGGAGGTAGGATAATGACTTCCCTATTGTGGCGATTATACTTAACACCTATCCAAACTACCTTCGGACTCAATTTATCTGAAAGTTATCCGGACTCATGGGTTAGGATGGCCCCCTTAAGTGGTTGGTCAAGGGTTCTCCCAACTAAGCTTCAGTTCTTGACACTTGTCCGAAAAATGGTCACATCAAGAATAATGCTTTATTTGCTAAGCTTTGCACTGTCTATAAAAATGCGGTGAAATCCCAAATTCCACAGCTCAAATCTCCACATTTTTGGTTGCTAATTGGGAAACAAAGAGGAATCCAACAACAATCTTGCAATTGAAAGAGAAATTGATAGAAATAGAAATGGTAGAAGAAGCTAAGCAGAATTCAAGTGAGGAAGAAACTAATGAGAAGCCATTTGAGAAGAAGCAATGTTTCAAGCAGAAAGAATGCAGTGTTTTTCCAAGGAAGAAGGTATCCGTGGAGAGAAGAATTCTTACTCTTCTATTCCTGTTTTCTTTAATTCACAACTTATTATCAAAGCTTTATTGGGCATTTCTTGCCATTAAGCTGATTTTGATTTTATTATTAATCGTTGTAAGATTTTAAGTGTTTTTTCTTATAATATTTAATTCGAATTTGTTAAAAAAATTACGAATAAAATAGCTCATAAATTTGTTCAAGTTACTTATTTTATGTTAAGTTTTGTTATTTGGATTTTAGCATTCCCTTCTTATATTTGTTTGGCTGGCTGATTCTTTTTAATGAAATTTTCTTTTATTAAAAAAAAAAAGTTGTGGATTTGAGTTGTGAAGAGCAGAAACCGACATTAAATAATTAAAATACGTGTATAATCTTATCGTTTATTGATTAAATAATTAACATACGTGCATAATCTCATCGTTATCGGGTGAGTTGAAAAAATATATTAATTTTTATGTATATAATATAATTGGGAACGGAGCATTTCTTTTTGGCATACAAGCAAAACCTGATTATTGGAAAATAATAATTATGCAAATCCATTTATTCTTTTTTATTTTTAACGAATTCCTGTAAAATCTATGACTGCTTTGATCAATCATTGTTTCAAGATGATTTGAACTATTTCAAAATTAATTTCACTGTAAATATAAACTGTTTTTATTCACTTTAATTATTGGAGGTGAAATTTCCTATTACAATTAATTACTATGCATATAAAGCATAAACAGCTTCAAAAACAAGTGTCTATATATATTAATACCTATCTGATTTTAGGACCGTTAATTGCATTATTTGCATCCAGTTCATCAAAAGAAATATTCATTCATTAATTTATTAGTGATACTGTTAGTATTACTATTATAAGCAATAGGATAATAAAAAATATTATTGGGTTACCATAATTCCTTTTAAAAGATAAAAAACGTGTTTCACGATTGCTTCACAGAAAAATTAATTAAAAAAAATTATTCACATATAAATATAATATATTAATAAATTACACAAATCGGAGGTTTGCCCGGAGTCGGATTTCAAACTATTTTTCATTTCTTTTTTGTCCAAGATATAGGACTTTATTCACCCTTGATGTGCCAATTAAAGAGAATCAAATTTTACCTTTATAGAAATAGAATGTGATGTTGATTTATATTTTTAAATTCTTAGGTGACTTAACACTTTCACTTTATTTATGAATGTAACTGATTTAAATTTAGATTAATGGAACCTATAAATTTAGATAACCAAATAATTAAAAACAAGTGATAATTAAATTTTAAATGCTAATACCAGTGTTTGATATGAAATAATCTAGTTTATGGTTAACATGGAAATTAAGTTAGAATAACAAGAGATTGCCAGTGTTATTCTCTGCCCTCAAATTTCTTAAAACAGTTCAAAATTTTCATTAAATTTTAACTTTTAATTTATAGTTTAACAATATGTTGTATGGTATTCAATTTTATTTTTAAGTATTTTGAAAATTTTAATTTTTTAATTATAGTGGTTAATAAAAAAATATTGGTTAACCCGTCCGAAAAATTAAAATCGATGGATTGAGTAACTAATCGTAACAGACTGGTTAATGCTTAGTATTTTAAAAAAATGATATATATAGACTGGTTATTTTTTTTGCTCATAAACTGGTTAATCGATCTATGATCATCCCTAATTGCCTGTATTTTTTTCTGCTCTCAAATTTCTTAAAACAGTTCAAAAATTCCATTAAAATTTTTTCTTTAAATTTTTGGAGTAAAAAATGTTATTATTTCGGATAATAACTAATCATATAATACCATATTTTTAAAAAATATATATAAAAATAAAAACTTTTGATATTAAAACTTTAAGATCAATTATCAGGGGACTATAGATTTACTAGAAACCAGTTATGACTGTTCAAAACCTTAACTGGGGACGGCACTATTGAAGTGCATAAAATGTTTTTAATCCACATGAAAATTCCTTTTTCCACCAATTGGATCATCATGTGTCTGCCATCCCAAAATAATTATTGAATAAAATAAAGAAGAGATTTATGAACATGACCATACATTAACAGATGCATCATTTCAGTATAGTCATTATTAAAATTCCCGACCTTAAAAGAAAAAAAAAAAGAAATGAATTAATAGATGATGACAATTTGACAAATTTGATTGAATGAACTGTGAATAGCTTCAGTTCTTGACACTTGTCAGAAAATGGTCCCATCAAGAATATTGCTTTATTTGCAAAGCTTTTAACCTTCTATAAAAAAAAAATGCAGTGAAATCCTAAAATCCACAGCTCATATCTCCACATTTTCGGTTGCTAACTGGCAAATAATAGAGGAATCCAACAACAATCTTCCAATTGAAAGAGAAATTCAGAGACTGGGAATGGCAGAAGAAGCTGAGAATAATCCAAGTGAGGAAGAAACTAATAAGAAGCCAATTGAGAAGAAGGAAAGTTTCAAGCCGAAAGAAGGCAGTGTTATTCCAAAGAAGAAGGTATCGGTGATGAGGAGAATTCTTGAAGTTTTCTGTTTTTGTTTTTCACCAAAAAGTAAGCCTACACTTCCACACCCACCTTAATAAGTTGTCTTTGGGTTCTTCGAATTTTATTGGTAATGCTCTGTTTATGTTACTTACCGGTTTTCTTTTCAGTGATTTGATCTTCTTATGTATCTTGTTTCTTAATTTATGTGTTCCTAAATAATGGAGAAATCCCAGATATTGAGATTATAAGTTGCCAAAGTTCTTGTTCATGTACTGCACAAATTGGGCTACTAATCAGTTTTTTATTCTCAAAGACTCGATTACTTCTTTACATCGTTTCAATTTTATCGGATATTCTGAAAGGGCAACTCAATCACTTCTAATATTAATCCCAGAAACTCCCTCCGAACAGTGAAATCAAGCCGCCTAGCTATTTGAACTACAAATAAAACATTAATCTTATCAAGCTATGGAATAGGGGTAAAAGATTATTCCTTGTCATGCCTAATTAACCTGCTGTAATAATGGTCCAGTAAATATATGGTAGCCTAATTGCTTGTAAAAATTATTTTTGTGCTTGGAAGAAAACTGGTATGCATGTTTTTTTTAAAGGGTCTGAGATTATTGCCACGCATGAATGTCGAGGAAAACAGTTGAAAGAGATATTTATGATATTTTGTAATTTTCAGATATAATATGTAATTAAAATATATTATTTTTAATTTCATTGCATATAAAGAATATTTTTTTAATAAAATAAATAACATTGGATAGGACTAAAGGACCAACAAATTGGGTATCTACAATGACGAAGCCAGAATTTACAATTAAGGAGGGCAAAAATATAAATCATACTTAATATATATATATTCTTAAATAAAGAAAAATATTCACTAAATTAACAAACCTACCTAAATCATTACTGTACTTATTATATTACAAATTAAAATTTTAAAATTATTAAAAAATCATTCGGATACAATGATACAACAATAACTTTTTTATCCATTTAAAAAAAAAGTTATTTAAATATTTTATAGTATATTTGTTTAATTTGCCGGCATTCTATAAAAAAAAGTAAAGTTTTATATTATACTTGTTGGTATTATACATGTATTTTTTTTATCTATTTAAATTGTCTATAACTACAAATGTATCAATTAAGGTAAACTGATACAACAGAGTTTTTAGTAGCATAATATTAAAACTAAAAAATTTAAACCCATAAAATTCCTAGAATCAAATGCCCAAATATTGTTAATGTCGCTTCCTATTTACCATGTCTCCTTTATTGGCAGTATTTGCTCAGAATTTTTATTTCTTCCTTCTTTACTAGCTTTACTCTTAGGATGTGTTTGAATTAGTCATTTATTTTAAAGGTTTTCATCAATTCAAATAAATAATATAAAACCTAATTAGATTAGCATTTGTCTAAATTTCATATGCACTCTCTAAAATGAAAAAAATAAATAAATATTACGACTACTTAAGAAATATAAAAGCAAAAAAAATTGCAAGACTAAATTATGAACCATTAATTAAAAATAAAATTTTGCTGTATTATTTAGTTTCTTTTTAAATTTAGCTGATTTTACTTTAAAAATTCAAATAAAAATAGAGTTTTGTATGTTTGTTTCAATGAGTGTGAAGATAAAATATTTCATTGCTCAAAACATAAGAAATAAGTTAAAAAAAGAGAGGTAAAAATAAAATTTTAAAGGGGGCAAAATTATCTTACTAATATATATATATATAATTTTTTCAAAAGTTAAGGGGGGCAATTGCCCCCCTTCATCTTCAAGTGGCGTCGCCACTGGGTATCCAGGGAGTGATGAAAGTGGAAGTGTTAAGATTGGAGCATCAAACATAAATTAATAATTGCAGGGGTTGCATCGCATCTAAGGATGCTTACGGGGCGGGGCGGTACGGGGCGGGGCGAGATCAGGGATTATATCCCCACTCATTGCCCCGCGCGGGATCGGGGATTCCCCGTCCCTGACTCTAGAACAGGGAGGAAATCCCCTCGTTCTCCGCCCCTCGAATATATATATATTTTTAATTTTAAAATATAATATTTTATAAATAATTAAAATTAAAATATAATATTTAATAAATAAAAAATTTAAAATAAATAATAATTTAAATTAATATAAATTTTAATTATTTATAAATTTAAAATTAAGTATAATTTAAAATTTAATAGTTATAAAATTAAGTTATATTTTAATTTTAATTTTAATTATTTATAAAATATTATATTTTAAAATTAAAAAAATTACGGGACAGGGATTCCCGTGGGGCGGATATCCCATTTCCTGCCCCCGTCCCCGAATTCATAAGGGAGATTTTTTCCCCCCATCTCCATTCCCGTAGGGAGAAAATTCAGGAATTTCTCGCCCCGTTCAGAGCGGATCTCCACCCGAGCCGGAAAATTTCCTCCCGGTGATCATCCCTAATCGCATCAACTGGCGCATGCTATTCCTTTGTTACGCACCTTTACACCTATTTTCCCTGCTATTTTAAATTAAAAATTAGTATTTATGAAGTAAAAAATATGAAATCATATATAATTATATATGACGTCAGTGTTTTCCATAAACTTCAATTCATTTTGCATCTGATGCTTATCTTGCATGTTTTCAATGATTAAAAAAAAAAAAATTCTTGCAACTTTTCCTCCAGATCATATTTATAATTAGTAATTAATTGTATTTTTATATTATTTTAAGTGTATCTTTATAAATTTAAGAATAAAATTTATATGTTTATCAATATTTATTATACATTTAATAGAGTAAAATCTGATTATGTAAAAATTATTTATTTAATTTGTTAATCCAAATTATTGGGTCACACAAAATCTAACAAGTGGAGACATATTACACGTGATGAAGAATCTATTAACAATCGCAATCCCCTCAAGTCGTTGTTCCACTCAATGCCATCTTTTTCTTTTTAAAGTCATCAACTCTGACCATTGCTTTTTACACGAAAAGAAGAAAAATGGAGTAATTAGAAGTTGATTATGAGCGTATTGAAATGAAAATTAGAGAGCTAATCCATGATTAGCTTTTCTTCCCAATTAAGTTTAATGTTGAACTCCTCATAAACAATCTAAACGTGAGGTTATCTACTTTTCCAGGTTCATGCATTGGCTACACTTATAATGCCTTTTATTTTAATTCATTTGGAAATGAGTAAGTGGCAGCTGGATGATGTTGATGTTATCTTCGCCAATTAATTAATGTTGTGTGGATTGCGATTTATGTCCTAATCAAACTTCAGCAAGCAGAATGGAAGTGTGATTCCGGCAAACAATGGCCTTTGATCGAGTGGGGTTGCTTCAATAATGCCAAGAACAACACCCAACTACTATTCCCTTAATATTCCTGCTTGCCTTTGCCAATTACTAACGTACCCAATTATTTTCCTCTCTGTTCATTTTTTTTGTGCACTTCAAAATCACATGGATTCTTTCCAAAATACAATCTAAACATTGGATGTCAAGCCCTATGGCCACGTGCCCAGACAGTCAGATTGAATAATTCAAGGCCAATTGCAAGAAAACACCCATCATTAGGAGATTTTTTAAAAAATAGGATTATTTTAAAAAAAATTTTGAAATCTAAAATTATAGTAAATAAAATTAGATATATGATGTAATGGAAATCGACTGTCTAATATATCGGAATTCGACATACGGGATCCACAAAAGTAATTGGATAGGACTGCTGAAAATCAACTTTACCCACTGCCGGTATTGGGCCCCAGATGCTGCTGGAAACCGGCTCTTCTTTGTGCCAAATTTTGACCTGCTGTTGCCACAAATTCTTCAATCTTTTTTTTGAAAGACAGGAATAATACCCAACCATTGTATTACTTTATTCAATTTTTTAAAATTTTATTTAACATGATACTTATTTAACCATTATCGGATTACAATAGTCCGAATAATGCCCACTGAAAACACCTCATTTTCACGTTTGGGCATCAAACATTGCGCCATAATTGGTTTTAACTTAGTTTATCCATTTTTAATCCAATTAACTTTCAGATATATTTAAAAAAAATAAAGGAGATTGGAGGCGAGTGTTCAAATATGAAATTTTTTAGTATATTAATTTTATTGCTGAAATATTTTAAAGGTTGATCTCATATAGATCACGAAAAGTTGAATGAAATCAGTATATCATATACATCACGAAAAGTTGAGAGCACATAAAATATCATGCAATATAATAATATTAAAAATGCATTAATACCAATGTCCGTTAATAAAAAAAATATCCACAAATATTAAATCAAAATAGTGTGTCAAACTAAATATGTCAATGGTATTCAGTTAAAGTTGATGGTCCTAGCACATTTGGACATGTCTTTTTATTATGTTCTTCAATCTGGCATAGTGTGCATCAGTTTGGTCTACCACGTTCTCTAATGTCCATTTCATTTTGATATCGAGACGTCCTCGATCGACCTTTTTTCCTGATAAACTTTGGATTAGACACTAAACTTAGTTCAATATATGGTGGTCAATAATCACGGTATCCAAGTGGTTGGAAAAACGAACCATAACAACTCAATGCGTTTGAAAGTTTATAGCACTTGTCGACTTATGTCCACATGTCAATACGTACATGCATACATGCCACTATAGCATATGAACATGGCATTTTATTACCTTGAAATTTTTCACATTCATATTGACGGCATTTCAAATTAACAGCTTGCATGTTATTACCTTTTCTTTTACTTTTTTGATTTTTAGTTCTAATTATAAACAGTCCTGAACATCGATCAAAACTCTCAACTCTATATGCAGAAGCTTTTTAAGCATATTTTTCCATCTTCTCCAAATAATTTTAAGTGTATATATTACCAACTGCTATATGAGCTCGATACATAATCCTTCTGTCATTTAAAAATTTGATAAATATAGCAAATAAATGCTCAACAACACAACAAACTGATATCATCATAACACCCCTTAAAGCACTATTTATACTCAGCAATGTTAGTTGTGACATTGCCATACCTATGATCATTATCGTGAAATAAAATTCACTTATCCAAGAAGTTTTGCATGGCCCAATTGTATGAATCGATATCAAACTTCTTTATCTAATCCATTCTTTTTGTAAACTTTCGCAGTTGAAAATTATTAACTAACAATAATATCCACATAGATTAATAAAGTTTAAAATATAAAAATATACCATAAGTATTATAATAATAAAAATTTAAGGTTTAAAACATACCAGCCTTATATAACACGTCCTTAAATTTTGAATTTCTATGGGCAGTGTTGTAGTTGCTTACGAAGTGACGGAGACAGTATCTATGCAATGCTAAAGGCTTCTTCCACCCACTACTATCATCACGAAATAATGCCATAATTCCCGCATGCCGATCAGAAATCATAGTAATACCTGATTATTTGGTGGCGTACTGCCTAATGCATGTCATGAACATCTCTAACTAGATTTATTTTCACTTTCAACAATAGCAAATGCTACAGGGTATAGGAAATTATTACCATCAACAACACTTGCAATTAACAATGTTTGATGAAACTTTTTCGTCTTGAACGTTCCATCGATAAGCAATATTGGCTTGAAATGAGGTAGTCCATCTATACATGGCTTGAATACCCAGAAAAGCCTTTTAAAAATCTTACAGTTGGCCTTCATACTATCTTCAACAATAGTCATAGATCGTTCCAAGATTGTATGTCACCATAGCTTTCAAGTAACTAGACAACTTTTCATATGAAGCCTCATAATTACTAAATATATCCTCTAATACCTTAGTCTTTGCATACCATGCCTTACTATAGGTTACCTCATAATTGAAATGATTCATAATATTAGCCATTATAACGCTAACTCTGAGATTGAGGGTAACACTAACCATTTGCAATATGCCTTCACAAATTATTTGTAAATCTAATTGCTTCTGGTGTTGGGATACTAGTATTGCATTATAGTTATGAGGTTCCTTATATACACTGATAATCCAATAAGGCGAGATATTTTCTTCATACCTTTCTTTTATATATAAAAAACCAATGTCGGGCCAACATTCAAGGAATTAGGAGTATATTGAGAGAACAAGAAACTAAGGATGAGAATGCTAAAATAAAGAGTGGAGATTGATTCTGAAAATGGGAACAATTATTTTTGAGTCTTTTGAAATTTAAAGTGCGGTCTACGGAAAGGACAAGTGGTTAGAAATCGGCATAAAGTCTTGCCGATTTTTGACTAACAGCCTGACACTGTGTCGAAAACCAGCACATATCATTGCTGGTTTACAACTAAGAAGTGTCGAATATCGGCAATATTTGCAGCCGATTTTCAGCAGCACAGGAACCCAATCATCCGAATACCGACAGTGGGTGAATCCAATTTTCAGCAGTCCTATTCAATCAGCCTTATAGATCTTGTATGTCGAATTTTGACATATTATACAGCCGATTTTCATCACATTAGAAATTTAATTTTGTTTATTGTAGCATCAAATTTCAATTTTTTTTTAAAATAACCCTATTTTCAAAAAAATTCCAACATCTAGGGTCATGTGTTTTTAAATTTAACACATGATGTAATTTTTCCGGGACATATCCCTAAATTATATAATTACTCCTTCCATTTTTTATATTATTTTTAAAAAATTAAAAAATATTAATTAAATTTAAGTGTAATATTAAATTTTGATTAAATTATAAAAATTAATTAATTTTAAATAAATTAATTTTTATTAAAAATTAAATTATATTAAAATTGTAAAAATTATAGATAAATAAAAATTAAATTTTACTCAAAAATTATATATATATATATAAACAAAAGAAAAAAGATATTAATTAGACCAAATAGCCAATCAAAAAAAAGGCCAAATAGAGCACTAGTTCTCATTAATTAATTAATTAATTAATTAATTAAATACTACTCTCTTCATCCATTTTAAGTGATTGAAATTTAATATATATATTCTATTTATTATATATTTTATTATTTTAATATTATTAGTTAGAATTAAAGGAAGTATCTGAAAATTAAAAAAATATTTTTATTAATTACTGTAGTTTTTGGATAAAATCAAGGTAGTATAATTATTTTTTTAATTTACATTAAAAAAAGAGAAAAGGAGAGTATGTGACGGTGGCGTGCTCTGGCACAGGAAATGTCTTTAAAGAGCGAAAGTGACACTTTGGCCTTATTTGCGTCCTCTACTTGGGTTTTCCTTATTAAATTGGGACCGACAATTAAATTTTCACTCACTCCATTTTTGGAGAGAAGCAAAACCGGTTGAGGATGAGGGGATCCGGCGACGATCAAGGAAGCACCTACGGCGGCGAAACAGGCCAAGATGACAGCATGGATCGACCAGGGCAGGTGGTTCGTGTCCCTTTAGGAGGGCCGCCAATGAAACCGCCCAGGAGAGGAGGTGTGAAGAAGAACATTTTCAATGACTGGTTCAACACTTCCTCTTCCATCTCGTGCATTCCTTTTCTTTCTCTCTTTGAATCAGTAGCTTGTTGCCTTATCGGCATACCCTAATTAGTGTTGATCGACTTATGGTTTCTTCAGTTTGCCGTCAAGTGCATGTGGCTGGTTTTCTTTTATGTATGTGCTTGGGAGATCGAAATTAGGATGTATTATCTGATCCACTGCTTCTATTAATCTAAATTTAAGTAATTTCTATTCAGTAATTCTCATTTAAAGATGCTATTTATGTTTTTAGGATTTAAATTCAATTTGTGTCATCCTATTTTATATGTTATTCAACATGGACTTGATTAGATCCGTCGGAATTGGGAATATACAGATTCACAATAAATCTACTTTACCTTTTTTTTTAAAAAAAAAATCAGTTCGAGTATCAGGGGCTACGGCACTAAATTAATTCATGTCATACTTCTGGTAAAAGCTCGAACGGCGTTAAACAAAAGGGTATCTGTACCCGAAATCGACACGGATCGATAGGTAGAGAATGCTTGAGATTTTGATCAATGATTGAATTAATTATCAGAAGAAGAATTAAGCCAATAATTAGAATATATTCTAGAAAGATAAAACTTCCATTAATTAAAGAGAAGCAAACAAAAGGCTTACATAAAAATTTTCTTAGAATCCAGAATTTTTGTAAATTAAGTTTTAATTAGGAAATTTCGAACTCCAATTAGTAAATTATTTATGCAAAAATTCCAGATATTTGAAGTTGTGGAGCATCTATGTACTTTAAAGCAAAACCGAAGCAAAAAAAATTGAACAATTGCAAACGCAGGTTTTTTTTTTGATAAAAAAATGATTAATATAAGCAGTAGAGAGTGTTTTTTTTTTATGATTAATTTAGATAAGAAATGCACTTCAGCAGCATAATGTGCAACAGGAACATAAAAATGTTGCATCCAGACAGGATCTTCACCGTTGCTAATTGTTGAATATTGATTCAACAGTTTGACTTGGTCTCTGTTTTTGATGCAGATTCTTGTAGCACATATTTCGTATTTTTTAGTTAAGCAAAATAATATCTGATAGTAGTGGCAAGTTTTTCTGATTCAGTTGAGAATTTTTTGGATTTCAGTTTTTATTGTAAGCCTATTTAAAGGTCGCCTTTTATTCAAAATAATATGCAGCAGATACATTGCATTTTTTGCATTTCTTTTCTTTCATATTCTTGCTCTGTTTCTCCGTAAGTTCCAACAGTTGTGGTATCAGAGCAGGTTAGATTGAGTGAGTAGAGAGAGTAAACACGTGAGGTGAGTGACTTACATAAGAAGAGCTTCATGGCTAGCAACGGGAAGACTATGAGTGCTGCACAACCACTCATCCCCATTTTCAAAGGAGAAGGTTATGAATTCTGGAATATCAGAATGCGAACTCTACTCAAATCTCAAGATCTTTGGGACTATGTGGAGAATGGGTATGCTGAATCTGATGACAAAATCAGGTTAAGGGAGAATAAAAGGAAGGACTTTAAGGCGCTGGTGATTATTCAGCAAGCTGTCCATGATAGCATTTTCTCTCGAATTGCAGCAGCAACCTCTTCAAAGCAAGCTTGGTCACTATTGCAGAAGGAGTACCAAGGAGATTCAAAGGTTATCACGGTGAGATTGCAATCTCTTAGACGTGATTTTGAAACCTTGTTTATGAAGAATGGAGGTGCAAGATTTTCTTTCACGAGCAACTGCAATTGTTAGTCAAATGCGGTCATACGGTGAGCAAATTACTGATGAAAAAATTGTTGCAAAGGTATTGAGAAGCTTAACCCCAAAATTTGATCATGTTGTTGCTGCAATAGAAGAATCTAAAGATTTATCAGTTTTTTCATTTGATGAACTAATGGGGTCTTTGCAAGCACATGAGTCTAGAATCAATAGATTACTTGAAAAGAATGAGGCATTGGCATTTCAAGTGAAGGAGGCAGCCACCAAATGTGGAGAAAGTGAAACTTCAGCAACTAGAGGCCGAGGAAGAGGAGGATTTCGAGGCCGTGGTCGTGGTCGAGGTAGAGGCAGAGGCCGAACTGATGGGCAACAAAGGTTGGCTGGTGAACCAAGAGGTCAAGGAGAGCAGCGGAACAACAAAAATGGCATTCAATGTTACCATTGCAAGAGATATGGTCACGTCAAAGCTGACTGTTGGTATAAAGATCATCAAGCCAATTATGCAGAAGCAAATACTGATGAAAGTAAGTTGTTTATGGCTCATTGTGATACTAACAAAGGTGCAAGTGAAGTGTGATTTATAGATAATGGATGCTCCAATCATATGACTGGCATTAAAGAAATTTTCAGAGAGCTAGATGAGTCTCAGAAAATGAAATTCAAACTTGGAGATGATCAAGAAATTCAAGTTGAAGGGAAAGGGACAGTAGCACTCAAATCTGGTCAAGGTAAAATAAAACTCCTACATGATGTTCAATTTGCTCCTAACTTGGCTAATAACTTGTTGAGTGTTGGGCAATTGATGTCTTGTGGATTCTCAATTTTGTTTGATGATGACGCTTGCATTATTAGAGATAAACAGACTGGCCAGATTATTATCAATGTTCAAATGACCAAAAACAAAATATTTCCACTTGAGATCTCTAATGTGGAAAATTATGCTTTGGCTGCTGCTGGGCAAAATGATTCCAAATTATGGCATTTGCGTTATGGGCACTTGCATTTCAAGGGGCTGAGACTGTTAGGCCAAAAAGGTATGGTTTTTGGACTGCCAAAAATTGATTCATTTGATTTATGTGAGGGGTGTATATATGGAAAACAGACTAGAAAATCATTTCCTGCTAAAAATGCCTGGAGAGCCTCCTCTTGTCTTGAACTTGTACATGCTGATTTAGTTGGGCCAATGCAAACTAAATCGTTTGGTGGGAGCCATTATTTCCTACTTTTTACTGATGATTTCAGCCGCATGAGCTGGGTTTATTTTTTGAAGAATAAATCAGAAACATTTGACAATTTCAGGAAGTTCAAAGCTTTGGTAGAGAAGCAAAGTGAATCTTGCATTAAAGTTCTTCGCACAGATAGAGGAGGTGAGTTTTTATCTAATGAATTCAAAAGTTTTTGTCAAGAAAATGGCATTGGCAGAGAGTTGACAACACCGTATACCCCTGAGCAAAACGGAGTGGTAGAACGCAAGAATCGCACAGTTGTAGAAATGGCAAGAAGTTTGTTAAAATGCAAGGGGCTTCCAAATCAGTATTGGGCAGAAGCAGTTGCTACTTCAGTATATTTGCTGAATATTTCCCCTACAAAGGCTGTCTTGAATAGAACACCATACGAAGCATGGAAAGGTAAAAAGCCTTTGGTAAGCCACTTAAAAATATTTGGTTGTATTTCTTATGCTTTGGTAAATTCACATAATCGTCAAAAACTAGATGAAAAATCTGAAAAATGTATTTTCATTGGTTATTGCATTGAGTCCAAAGCATATAGATTATATAACCCTTTTAGTGGCAAGGTGATTATCAGTAGAAATGTAATATTCAATGAGGATGCAAGCTGGAAATGGAATTGCAGCAGCGAGGATGAACAAATTGAAGTTCCATATGAAGAGGAAGCAGCCCCTACACAAATTAATTCAGCTTCTTCAACAACCAACAGTAGCAGCTTAACAAATTCACCAATTTCAGCCCCAACAAATTCTGATGACAGCAGCTCTTCCTCAAATGTGTCATCAGATTCAACGCCCTTAACAAAATTCAAATCCTTGAGAGAGATATATGAATCTAATGCATTTGCTTTATTTGCCTCAGATCCTATTACCTATGAAGATGCAGCAAAAATGGAGGTTTGGAAAAAGGTAATGGATGAAGAACTTATGGCAATACAAAGAAATGCAACCTGGGAATTATCAGACTTACCAAGTGGTAAAAATGTTATTAGCTTGAAATGGATATTTAAAAAAAAGTTTCATGCAGATGGAAGCATTCAAAAACACAAAGCCAGGTTGGTTGCAAAAGGATATTCACAGCAGCAAGGAATCGACTTTCAAGAGACATTTTCACCTGTTGCTCGTTTTGAAACAGTGAGAACTATCTTGGCTGTGGCAGCTCAATTGCAATGGATTGTTTATCAACTGGACGTGAAATCAACTTTCTTGAATGGAGAATTGGAAGAAGATGTGTATGTCACTTAACCTGAAGGTTTTGTCATCAATGGCAAAGAAGATAAAGTGTACAAGTTAAAGAAAGCACTCTATGGGCTTAAACAAGCACCATGGGCCTGGTACAACAAGCTTGATTCATATTTTTTGCAAAATGGATTTAAAAGAAGTGAAAACGAGCCCACTCTCTACTTGAAGAAACAAGGTAATGAAGATTTTCTTGTTGCTTGCATTTATGTTGATGACATAATCTACATGGGCTCAAGTAACTCCCTTGTAGCTGAATTCAAATCCAATATGATGAAAAGATTTGAAATGTCGGACTTAGGTCCGTTGCATTATTTCCTTGGACTTGAGGTGATGCAATGTGAAGATGGTATATTTATTTCACAAAGGAAATATGCAACAAATCTTCTCAAAAGGTGCAACATGGCAAATTGTAAGATTGCAGCCACACCCATAAACGTGAATGAAAAATTGCAGCTGGAAGATGGTACAGAAAAAGCCAATGCAACCAGGTTCAGAAGTTTAACTGGTGGCTTAATTTATTTAACTCACACTCGGCCAGATATCTCATTCTCCATTGGTGTTGTTTCAAGGTTCATGAGTAGTCCTTCAGTGCATCATTTTGGTGCAGCAAAAAGGATTTTACGTTATATTGCTGGAACTTTGGATTATAGAATATGGTATTCTCATGTCTCAGATTTCAAGTTGGTTGATTTTACTGATAGCGATTGGGCAAGCTGTTTGGATGATAGGAGAAGCACTTCTGGATATGTTTTCAGTCTTGGTTCGGGTGCAGTATCATGGAGTTCAAAGAAACAAGCCACAACAGCATTGTCATCTTCAGAAGCAGAATATGTTTCTGCTACTTCTTCAGCATGTCAATGCATCTGGTTAAGAAGACTTCTTGCAGACGTTTGTCAAAGGCAACAAAATCCATCTGAAATTTATTGTGATAATAAAGCAGCCATTGCAATGTTAAGAAATCCAGGTCATCATGGAAGAACAAAACATATTGAAATTAGAGTTCATTTTATTCGTGAGCTGATTGCAAAAGGAGAAATTGTTTTGAAATTCTGCAGTACACATGAACAAGTGGCAGACATATTTACGAAGGCACTTTCAAGTCAGAAACTTTCCTTCTTCAGGTCACTACTTGGTGTATCCAACTTTGAATCAAGGGGGGGTGTTGAATATTGATTCAACAGTTTGACTTGGTCTCTGATTTTGATGCAGATTCTTGTAGCACATATTTCGTGTTTTTTAGTTAAGCAAAATAATATCTGATAGTAGTGGCAAGATTTTCTGATTCAGTTGAGAATTTTTTGGATTTCAGTTTTTATTGTAAGCCTATTTAAAGGCTACATTTTATTCAAAATAATATGCAGCAGATACATTGCATTTTCTGCATTTCTTTTCTTTCATATTCTTGCTCTGTTTCTCCGTAAGTTCCAACACTAATCACGTAAGTTCTACCAATTAAAGCATCGCCCACTGTGATTGAAACATAGGGATCGCTAGTAATCGTGCGGCTCATTTGTCCTTCAATCTTGGTGCCTATATTTCCTGGTAATTTACTAAACATATCTCCCAGTGTCTTGTGGAACGTGTCCATGTTTGGGAGGTTCTTTGCGTCATAAACATATACATCCAAATTCCCATGCAAAAGCAAGACCTTCAACGACCCTTTTGAGTTTTGCCAAGGCACAATTTGTGTACCCTGGCCATGGGTCGAATCATCGAAGGAAGCTCTATGGCCATAAACAGGACCAGAATAGCTACTGGAAGAACTCATCCGACCAAAGTAAGCCCCCTCATAATCACTTGAAAAGGAGTTACTGTGATAGCCATATAAATCTTGTCTTTCATACCCAAAACTAGAATTGTGAAGACTAGCAGGAGAATCAGGCAATAAGGGGACAGATGGTGAAGCAGGAGCAGAGGGAAGTTTGTTATCATTCAGATGCATATTACTCAACAAATCATCCAAAGGTGGGTAAGCAGAGGATGAAGAATTAACATTAACATTATGACTATCATGCTTTGTTGAAGACTCAGTTGCTATAGGAGGGCAGCTATCATGTCTTTGATGTGGATATGCGTACTGAGGCTGACTGTAACTGAAACTTCCATGATGTTGAAGTTTGGTGGAGGAGTTGGTGTGTATGGATATGGATAAGAAACAGACCCAGAAGGCTGATGATAATCTAAATAGCCGGAGCCGGAGTGACTCTTTGGTGGCTGTTCCGGTGGTCCGGGAGGCGGCGGATATGTGTAAGGAGAATAAGAATATGGATAGGGTTGATAAGAATTGTATGAATCTGAATTAGGAGGAGGCGGATAGGCACGATTTGGAGGTTGGTGATAAGGTTATGGGTAGGGATTATTGTATGGCTAGGAAGAAGGTGATCCATAATTCTCCATTTAAAGAGTCAAAAAAACTAATCTTTGTGTTTTGTCACAACAAAAATGAATTGAAAGATTGCTCATAACCCAGAAACCAAATGCAGAAAAAACACCAAACACTCGATCTTTATTTTCTTCTCTTCTTCTCAGTGAGTTTCAAGATTCATAAAAAACGAAAAAGAAAAATAAAAATAAAAATGCCTTGTGAGATTGAGTTTGGAAGATACAAGGAAGGATGATTGCGGTTCTTGGAACCTTAGAGAAGAAGAAAATACAGAAACAAAGAGCCTTCTGCCCGTCTTTGGTCAGGCACCGGATAATCCTAAATCTTGATCGCGTTGAGAACGTGAGACCTGACAGGCTTTTAGGTTGTCTCCATATTCTAAAATTACAAAAAGACGGAAAGTAAATATATATTATGGGAGATTTTGATCACAGATTCGCAAGTCACCTAACTCGTTTTATTTATTTGTTTATTTTACCAATTACTTTTTCAAACTTCACTTTGATACGTAAAAATCGTCATTTCTGTTGTTGTTCAATCAATGAAGAAAATCAAATTAATATTTTAGTCATAAAATATTTCATAATAAAAAATTATTACCTCAGCATTTTATTTTAGGATAAATATGTAAAAATACCTTTAATATTTGTAAAAAAAAGCAAATTTATCCTCATTATTAGTTAAGTACGATATTATCTCTAAAATTATCAAAATGATATAATTTTACTCTTGAAATAACGGTACCTTTAATTTTATGTAATTCCGTCAAAATAGTATAATATGTTTACATCAACGATCAAAAAACAGAATATAATTAAATTAACGATATCGTTAAAGATAATATTACACGTAATTAACTATTAAGGATAAAATTTCTATTTTTGATAAATATTAAATATATTCATATAATTGAGTGATAGTGTGATACACACTGTACTACTCCCTCCATTTTTTTTTATCTGTTACTTTTGAGAAAAATTCGAATTTTATTTATCTGACACTTTTAAATTTTCAATGTAATTTAATTTACTTTTTCAATTTATTTTTTTTCAATAAAGTTAGAACTAATTAGATTTGATAATTTAGTCTCAATCATGTAATTTAATATTAAATTTAAGTTTATTTATTATTTTTTATTATTAATGAAAATAATAAAAGTAATTAATAAAAAATAACAGAAGAAGTATAAAATATGCATGAGATTAGACGGCATACGTGGAGGGAGTATAAAATATGCATGAGATTAGACGGCATATGTAGATGCACACCGTGGCGTACATGCATGCACACCGTCCGTTCATCAATCTGCTTGTAGATATGGATGATCATGATAAAGGAATCTTTTTATGGGAGAAGTGGGACCTAAAGTCCACAACAAATTCAAGAGTATGACGTAGAGTGCTTTCGTCATACATTACGTCACAGTGTTATCCATAAATTTCTTCTACCGTAACTTTTTTGGATATTTTTAAATATGAAAATATAATAACTTCGTTGACAAGTTGGATCAGAGTTCAATGTCATGGCCCAAAACTGTTAAGTAGGCTCAAGAGTGTTATGGGCTTAGAAGAAGGGTGGGCCTCTTCCATAGATGCGTTACTCCTTCCAAAAGACATGTCCTCGCATATAAACTGTAGTCCTAGTTAAATACTTCATCTGTTTTTTTTATTTATTATTTTTAAGTAAAATTTAAATTTTATTTATTTATTACTTTTAAACTTTTAATATAATTTAATTTACTTTTTTAATTTATTTTTCTTTCCTAATAAAGTCAGAACCATTCAGATTTAATAATTTAGTTTTAATCACGTAATTTAATACTAAATTTAAGTCTATTTATTATTTTTTAATCATAATGAAAACAATAAAAGTGATTGATAAAAAAAAATGAAGAAAGTAGAAGAGATTGGAATTCACGCCCATATCATAGAATAATTTAGCTCAGATCCCTATATCTGATTTAACTAACCCATCTTAGTAGTAAAATCTTCTTCTTGGTTCTTCTTCTGCTTCAGTGGATCGATCTCTCTCTTTCTTGTATGATTTCCTCTATTTTAAAAGTTGTTTCTATTTGTACATTTGTTTCTTTCTCCCTATCTTTTTTTTTTTAGAAAAACCCATAATTTAATTTCTGAACTTTAAAATTTTTACATATTAAATTTCTATACTTTCAAAATTACGCATCGAGTTCTTAAATTTTTCGAAAAAAATACATTAAGTTCAAAATTGACGATACAAACAATAGTGTAACACACGTCCTGTTAAAATCGTATGTATTTTAACGAAATATTATTATTTTAAATGCCCGTTTGAATTTAATGTATTCTAATAGATAAGTTTAGGTATCTAATATGTAGTTTTGAAAATATAATGATACAATATATAAATACGTAAAATTTGAAAGATCTAATATATAGTTTAAAAAGAATAATGATCCAATATGTCATATATGGTCATGTGTGACATTGGAAAATTCTAGAAAAAAATCTAATAAAATTGGGTGTGAAATAGAAAATAACTGTATTTAAGGCTAAATTTTGATGATGCATTTAGTAAAGCAGCGTCAATTAAATAAGATTCCAAACTCCACAGTGCTTCTCATTCTCTTTTAATCATAAAACAATAAAGCAAAAATAAGTGCGATAATTCAGAGCAATGACACAGGCAAGTAGAATGTTGTATTTATGCCGAAAATGCATGTGGAAGTTATGTCCCAAAAGACCCCACGATGATATTTTATTAAGGTAGAGGTGTTCATTGGGCAGATTCGGATTAATCCAATCCGAATAATTCAAATTTTGATTTTTTCTATATATTCTAATTCTACCTTACCCTACGAATAGTTCAGATCACTGTCCGAATAATTTGCAAAAATTTCCAAATAACCCAAACTTATTTTTTTAATTAAAAAATAATTTTTTTTTCTTCAAATTTATATGATAAAAAAAGTTGAAATTTAGGTTGTTCGGATTGGGTCGGGTTGATCCGATCCCTTCCAATGAATACAATCACACAAAATGTTGCGTTTTAAAGGAAATGAAGTGTGTTTGGACGGATCGGGTTTATACAGATTTAATCCGATCCGAAATTCAAAAATTTTAATTTTTTCAATCCTACCCGACCATGATAACCCTAACCGAATATCTAATTCGGATCTGATTGTTCGGATATGGTCGAATTTTGAACGCCTATGTATCAAGATATATGATAAACCATCATTACCTCCACTTTGTAACTGTTATACAACTATTTTCCTCGCTATTTTAAATTAAAAATTAATATTTATGACGCAGCAATATGAATCATACATATGACATCAGTGTTTTCCATAAACTTCAATTTATTTTGCATCTATGCTTAGCATGCAAGTTTTCCATGATTAAGAAAAAAAATTTCTTTCAAAATTTTTGTAAATCACTCCTTAAAGTTTAACAAAAAATAAAATTCAACCATTAAAATTTAATTTGGTGTAATATTATCCTTAATTTTTAAAAATTAGAATAATTTGGTCCCTAAAATGATGGTTTCGTCAATTTAACTATTCTCTATCTGTTGATAACTGATTTAACGATATGGATAACACGTGTACTTAAAAATTGAACATGTGCCTGCTAACGTGTTCCTTTTTAGCCACGTCATGTTTATGTATCAAATCATAAAGTATCACGTATCATCCACGTCGCCATATCAGCGGTCAACAAACTGAGAATGATCAAATCGATAGAACCGTCATTTTAGGAATTAAATTGCTTTAATTTTAAAATACTAGTAGTGATTGTAATGCTCCGATTTATGGATTAACCCTAATTATATAAGAAATTCATAAAAATATAAATATAAAATAATTTTGGGTGAAATTATAATTGATTTTGGGTGTAATTGAAAAGAATTAAGAAGTTTTGGGGTCGTTTCGCTAATAGAGCAAACTTGGAGGACTAATTAGGATATTTGACCAAAACTATGTAGTTTTGGCCATTTAGTTTCTTTTAATTCTTAAGGAACCAGTGGGTTCCTTTATTTTTCCCAAGAGCAACCCGACGCTCCCTCCCCTATTTCTTCTTCTCCTTCATTTGCTCGGTCTGGCCACCACCGTCTCCCTCTCCGACGCCGCCAGCAGCCGCCATCACCTCCTCCTCCTTCTCCTTCTTCTTCTTCTCCTTCTTCTTCTCTTCCTCACGGCAGCAGTAGCAGCCACCCTTTTTCTCTCCTTTTCCTTGGCTTGGTTCTCTCTACTCTGGCCTCCCTTGGTGTTAAGCTCCCTCTCTAGGAGTTGGGTAAGCTTCTCCTTGCCTCTAAACAATGAATGATGGTGATAATTGGAGGAATGTTTGCATAATTTTAGATCTAGGGATTTTTACTAATTTGGGAAAATTTTAATTTATGAAAATTAGAAGAATATCTAGTTGATTAATTGCCTAAGATAGTTATAATTTGTTGAATTACTCATTAATTGTTGAGGAATTTTTGTGAATTTTGGAATTGGAGGGAAAATTGGAAACTTAATATTTGATTGAATTAATTGAGAATTTAAGTATTTAACTAGAATTGCTGTATATTGTGTATTTGAGATATAATTAGTTAAGAAATTATGGTGGATTATGGGTTGCATAGAAAAAGGATGAGAGTTGCTGATGAAAGAGAAAGAAATGTAGGAATGAAGGTTGATTGAAGTTTTTGGGAAGAATAGTTGAAGAGATTAGCAACAAAACTTGTAAGTGTCAAGCCAATTTATTTTTCCTGTGAATATGCTTTATGTATGTAAAAAATTTTGGATTATAGTTAATTTTATTATGATTGAGGTTAACAATATTAAGTTTTAAATTAAATAAGAACTATGTTAGGATTGGTTGCGAATTTAAAGACTAATAGGTATACTTTATAGTTAGTAAAAATCGAGTAAGGTTTTACGATAGTTAAGGTGATCTTAAAGAAAAATTTTCAATTGAATCATAATAAGGATCTAAAGCTACTATGTCCCTTAGTTCTTGAAGAATTGTAAATCTTTGGTAAAGTATGCCTTAGGTGAAAGGAAAATTAAATGAGAGGTCGGAATGGCTTATTAAGTAGAAAGATTAATGAATGCATGAAACTTGAAGTAGGTCGTTTGGTAAAAGAATTGATGAATTGAAGTTATTAAAAGCTGAAATTAAAGAAGTTGACGCTAATTTTGATATGTGTTCATGCCTCTTATTTTCTTTCAAATTGTAAATTATGTAAGTATATGTTTAGGATTAATGAAGTAAGATTTTTTAAAAAATAATGTTATAAATTATTATTTAAGTATCAAATCAACGTATGAGCTTATTTAATTAAATTAAACGGGATTTAATTGCAAAGGGGTAAATAAAAGAAATTACATATGAAAAATTGAGATAGGTCGAGTAAGATCTTCATATGAGCCAAAGTCATATATGCATTTTTTTTAGTGTTAAATAGTAATAGTAGTATGAAGTAATTCAATTGAATTATAAGAGCTAAAAATTTCAAAGCTACTAGATAACCCCTATTATGCAAGTTATAGTTTTAACGAGTAAGTTAGGACTTAATAATACTTGCATTATAAATAAATTAGTTAAATATTGACGAGTGGTTTGTTCTCGGTCCACATATGTATGTATATAAATATATGTATATATATATGTATGTATTTAAATGTATAATAAATGTATTACATTAAATGGATTGTACGAAAACCTTGAGGGGTCGGCATGATCTCTAAAGCAGACATGTGACACCTAAAGAGGACAATATTGACTAGTGCTCCGGCATGATCTCAAAAGCAGACATGTGGAGGCACTGGAAGACGCGTTTGTCGCTGTGCAAAACAAAATCTTAAGGGGTCGGCATGATCTTTAAAGCAGACATGTGACGTTCAAGGAGGACAATATTGACTAGTGCTCCGGCATGATCTCAAAAGTAGACATGTGGAGCCACTTTTAAATTGAAAATAAGTGACTAGCTACCTCTTTGGACTATAATTTTAATTAAACCTTAATCTATAAGTGACCTATATGTGTCTAAATCTCTTGCAAAGGATTTATGACTTTTCTGTTAAAAGTAAATACAAATATTCATATTTGATAATTTATGTAAGTTGTATAAGGTTGAATTCCATATGATGGATTTATTGCTTTTATATTGCCTAAATTTCCTATAAATGGATTTATGTTCTATTTGTTAAAAGTAAAATAGATATTTATGTTTGATAGGTTCGTGGGTTATATAATTTAAATTCCTTGTGATGAATTGATTGTTTTTATATTTTGAAATAAGTGATAACTGTGGTGTTTTGATGATTTGTAAAACGCTAAGCATATTTTAACTTAATATTCTATATCTAGTGGAAAAAATAAAATTGCTTGAACACCAATAAGCAAAATGCTTAGCGTGTGGTTTTACTCCGCGCGTAGGTTTGGAGATAGTGAAGTGGATTTACAGCATATCTTGAGTCACAACAGAAAGGTTACAAGATTCTGAAGTGGATGCTCTACTTATTTCTTTTTGTTATCAATAAGATTATGTGGCATGTACATTGTATTTTTTAGGCCTAAATATCATGTAAATATCTATGAATATTATTATTGTAATTTAAAGTAAGAATATCATAGCTAAGTGGAATGTGTATAATTCTGTTAATTCGACTCATGAATTATCGAAGGAAGGGTAATGATTATGTGTATTGGGGTTTGAATGGAGGTTGGATAATGGAATTAACTTGGATAGAAGTGTTTGAGATACATTCTTTTCAGGAGGTTTCGTGAATTTTTGGAGAAATTTTGCCAAAATTTTTACAGAAAAATGAATAGAAATTTGATAAATGATCAAATCTTTAAACAGTTGTTTATTTTGACCCGTATTAAAGGAATTTAAACCCGTGTGTGACATTCTGTATCCGAGTCTTTAACTGACCGGGTATAAGGTGTTACAGTGATATTGTATCAAATTAAATTTCAGTGCTTGAATTGCAATTTTTGTTAAATTGTAGATGGCGATTTGCACTTTCGACCTATATATAATTAGTAATTTAAATATTCTTTGATATTATTTTAAGTGTATCTTTATAAATTTAAGAATAAAATTTATATGTTTAACAATATTTATTATACATGCATTATTATATTTAATAGAGTAAAATCTGATTATATAAATATTATTTAATTAATTTTCGTGTTAAAGTAATGTTGATGTTTAATGTGTTAATCCAAATTATTGGGACACACAAAATCTAAGTGGGGACATATTACACGTGATGAAGAATCTATTAACAATCACAATCCCCTCAAGTCGTTGTTTCACCCAATGTTATTAAAAATGGATAGGATAAAAAATCGAAGAGGCCAATAATTTTTTGTTTGGTCGGTACGGTTTAACAGGATTCAATTGAATTTTTTTTAATATTTTTTAAATAATATTATTTTTAATTTTTTTATAAATATTATGAAAATATAGCAATATAAAAAAAATAAAAAATAGTTTAAAAAATATATTGATCATCAAAATATTAATTATAAAATAATATTTTCAAGTTATTCACTATTTATAATGAATATTTAAGATAAATATAGTAAAAAATAGCAAATATTTAACAATATTTTTTAATTATAAATTATAATTTTTAATTTATTAATAAAAATATATTAAAATTTTTTAAATTTTAATTATATTTATATTTATATTATATTTTTTCAGCAAAAAAATAATGTCATATGGATATTTTTGATAAAAAATGATTTTTTGGTTCAAAAAGGTTTTATATGATTATATCCGATTTTGATTCATTTTTTACCAATTTATACGATTTTTATCCGGTTTTATATCGGTTTCTTACAATTTTTTGTAAACCAATCAGATCAATTTTCGATTTACGGTTAAACCGATTCGGTTTTAATAACACTGTTTTCACTCAATGCCATCTCTCTTTAAAGTCATCAACTGTGACCATTGTTTTGTTTTTTTTTTCCCCCGAAAAGAAGTAAAATGGAGTAATTACTAATTAGAAGTTATTGACAAGAAAATTAGAGAGCCAATCCAATATTAATTTTTCTTCCCAATTGAGTTTAACGTTAAATTCCTCATAAACAATCCAAAAGTGAGGCACTCTTCTTTTCCAAGTTCATGCATTGGCTATCCTTAAGATGCCTCTGAATTCATTTGGAAATGAGTAAGTGGCAGCTGGATGATGTTGATGGTTTTCCCCTCGTGGCTTTATCTTCGCCAATTAATTAACGTTGTGTGGATTGCGATTAATGTCCTAATTAATCAAACTTCAGCAAGAAGAATGGAAGTGTGATTCCGGCAAACGATGGTCTTTGATCGAGTGGGGTTGCTTTTGCTTCAATAATGAGAAGAACAACACCCAACTACTATTCCTGCTTTCCTTAACCAATTATTAACGCACCCATCTATTTTCCTCTCTGCTCATTACCAGAAAGTCAGATTGAATAATTCAAGGCCAATTACAAGAAAACCCCCAACATCTGGGGTCATGTGTTTTTAAATTTAACACATGATGTAATTTTCCTAGGACATATCCCTAAATTATAACAGGGGTATAATTATATTAAGCGATTGGAAAGCATATTAAAGGGACCAATTTTAACTATTTATTATATATTTTATTAAATATTTTTTATCACTTTTTAATTTTAATTAAAATTAATTAAAATTTTAAAAATATATATATTTTTTTATAAAATTGAGGTATTTGCGGAAATGAGTATTTTGTTAGTTAGAATTAAATGAAGTATATGAAAATTAAAAAAAATATTTTTATTAATTACGATAATTTTTGTATAAAATCAAGGTAATATAGTTATTTTTTTTTAATTTTAATTAAAAAAGAGAGAAAGTGGGAGTATATCACCGGGCCGTGCTCTGGCACAGGAAATGTCTTTAAATTTTAGTAGGGAAAGTGACACTTTTAAATTGTGTTTTCCTTCTTAAATTGGGACCGACTATTAAATTTTCACTTGCTCCACTTTTGGAAAGAAACAAAACCGGTTGAGGATGAGCGGATCCGGCAGCAATCAAGGAATCACCTACGGCGGAGCAACTGGCCGAGATGACGGCGTGGATCGACCTGGGCAGGTGGTTCGTGTCCCGTTGGGAGGGCCGCCAATGAAACCGCCCAAGAGAGGAGCTGTGAAGGAGAACATTAAAAATGATATCAAAGCCTGGTTCAAACCTTCCTCTTCCAGTCGCAGTACTGCTGCATGATTATTTAGTTTCTTTAGTACTAATTTAGGTATGTCGTCAAGTCCGTGAGGCTGGTTTTTTTTTTAATGTATTATCTGATCCACTGCTTCTATTAATCTAAATTTAAGTAATTTCTATTCAGTAATTCTTATTTAAAGATGCTATTTATGTTTTTAGGATTTAAATTCAATTTGTGTCATCCTGTTTTATATGTTATTCAAAGTGAAAACATGAACTTGATTAGATCCGTCGGAATGGAGAATATACTTATTCACAATAATGTAATTTACTTATTTATTTATTTATTATAATTAGTTCGGGTACTTGACGCTATGGCGCTGAATTAATTCATGTTATACTTTCGGTAAAAGATCGAACAACCTTAAATAAAATGGTATCTCTATCTGAAATCGACACGAATGGATAGACAGAGAATACTTAAGATTAATATTTTGATTAATGGTTGAATCGATTATCAAAAGAAGAATTAGGCTAAAAATTAGAATATATTCTAAAAAAATAAAACTTCCATTAATTAAAGAGAAGCAAACAAAATTAGGCTTTCATAAAAATTTTCTTAGAATAGAGAATTTTAGTAAATTAAGTTTTAATTAGGAAATTTCGGACTCCAATTAGTTACTTATTTATCCCAAAATTCCAGATATTTGAAGTTGTAGAGCATCTATGTACTTTAAAGCAAAACCGAAGCAAAAAAATTGAACAATTGCAAACGCAGGTTTCTTTTTTTTTTTTGATAAAAAAAATGATTAATATACGCAGTAGAGAGTGTTTTTTTTATGACTAATGTAGATAATTTTCAAAAGAAATTGCAATTAAAATAATCATATAAATGAGTGACAGTGTGATGCGCACTGTGAGATAAAATATGCATGAGATTAGACGGCATACATGCATGCACACCGTCCGTTCATAAATCTGCTTGTAGATATGAGTGATCATGATATGGGAGAAGTGGGACCTAAAGTCTACAAAATTCAAGAGTATGACGTAGAGTGCTTTCGTCATACATTACGTCACAATGTTATCCATAAATTTCTTCTCCTGTAACTTTTTTGGATATTTTTAATTCATAGTTTTTTTTATATGTAAATATAATAATTTCGTCGACAAGTTGGATCAGAGTTCAATGTCAGGGCCCAAAACTGTTAAGTAGCTATATAGGCTCAAGAGTGTTATGGGCTTAGAAGAAGGGCGGGCCTCTTCTATAGAAGAAGAAGTTAATTCTAAAGTTCCTGTGTTACTCCTTCCAAGAGACATGTCCTTGCATATAAACTGTAGTCCTAGTTAAATAGAAGAGATTGGAATTCACGCCAATATCATAGAATGATTTAGCTCAGATCCATATATCTGATTTAACTAACCCATCTGAGTAGTAAAATCTTCTTCTTGGTTCCTCTTCTGCTTCAGGGGATCGATCTCTCTTGTTCTTGTATGGTTTCCTGTATTTTAAAAGTTGTTTCCATTTGTACATTTGTTTCTTTCTCCCTATCTTTTATTTTTTGAAAAATCCATAATTTAATTTCTAAACTTTAAGATTTTTACATATTAAATCTCTATACTTTTAAAATTACACATTAAATTCCTAAATTTTTCGAAAAAAATACATTAAGTTCAAAATTGACGATACAAATAATAGTGTAACACACATCCTATTAAAATCGCATGTATTTTAACGAAACACTGTTGTTTTGAATATTCGTTTGAAATTAATATGTTCTAATAGATAAGTTTAGAGATTCAATGTGTAGTTTTAAAAGTATAATGATATAATGTATGAATACGTAAAATTTGAGAAATCCACTGTATAGTTTAAAAAGAATAATGATCCAATGTGTCATATATGGTCATGTGTGACATTGGAAAAATAGAAAAAAATCTAATAAAATTGGGTGTGAAACAGAAAATAACTGTATTTAAGGCTAAATTTTGATGATGCGTTTAGTAAAGCAAAGTCAATTAAATAAGATTTCAAACTCCACGGCGCTTCTCATTCTCTTTTAATCATAAAACAATAAAGCAAAAATAAGTGCAATAATTCAGAGCGATGACACAGGCAAATAGAATGTTGTATTTATGCCGAAAATGCAAGTGGAAGTTATGTCCTAAAAGACCCTACGATGATATTTTTATTAAGGTAGGGCTGTTTACAGGACGGGTTCGGATCAACTCGAATCCCGATTTTTTCTATATATTCTAATATTACCCTATCCAACGAATAGTTTAGATTTCTAGTAAAAATTCGGGCCCCGTCCAAATAACCCGAATTTATTTTTTAAATTAAAAAATAATTTTTTTTTCTTTTAATTTACATGATAAAAAATTGAAATTCGGGTTGTTTGGGTTGGGTTGACCCTGTTAAATCCATATCCTCTCAAACTGCTTCTTCTTATCCCTGCTATCACTTATCCTGTTCAAGAGTAATTGTACATCTAAACTACCTCTAACACTTATCTTGCAGTTCTAGGGAAACACCAATATATAACTCTATTTGTATTACTTTGATCATGGTGAAAAACAACCAGTAAATCATTTTCCTATATTCTTCTCATTCAATAATTTATAGACCCGAACTTGTTCCATTAATACAAACATACAAAACGCTGCATTTTAAAGGAAACGAAGTGTGTTATTCGGACGGGTCGAATTTATAAGGATTTAATCCGACTCGAAATTCGAAAAATCTTAAATTTTCCAACTCTATCCGATTCTAATAATCCTACCCGAATATCTTGTTCGGATCGAATTGTTCGGGTTTTGAACACCCCTATATTAAGGTATATGATAAACCATAATTACCTCCACTTTGTATCTGTTATACAACTATTTTCCTCGCTGTTTTAAATTAAAAATTAATATTTATGACGTAGCAACAATGAATCATATATATGATGTCAGTGTTTTCCATAAACTTCAATTTATTTTGCATCTATGCTTAACTTGCAAGTTTTCCATGATTAAGAAAAAAAAATTCTTTCAAAGTTTTCCTCAATATCCTATCATATTTATAAGGTTAAAGGTGTAAATCGCCCTTTAAAGTTTAACAAAAAGTAAAATTCAACTATTAAAATTTAATTTGGTATAATATCATCCTTCATTTTTTAAAATTAGAGTAACTTAATCTCTAAAATGATGGTTTCATCAATTTAACTTTCTCTATCTATGGACTACTAATTTGATGATATGGATGACACATGTACTTAAAAATTGAATATGTGCCTGCTAACGTGTTCCTTTTTAATCACATCATGTTCTATATATCAAATCATGAAGTGTCACGCATCATCCACATCGCCATATTAGCGGTCAACAGACAGAGAATGGTTAAATTGATTGAACCGTTATTTTAAAGATTAAATTACACTAATTTTAAAATATTAGTAGTGACATTGCATCAAATCAAATTTCAGTGCTTGAATTGCAATTTTTGTTAAATTTTAGATGTCGATTTGCACTTTCGACCTATTTATAATTAGTAATTTAAATATTCATTGATATTATTTTAAGTGTATTTTTATAAATTTAAGAATAAAATTTATATGTTTATCAATATTTATTATACATGCATTATTATATTTAATAGAGTAAAATCTGATTATATAAAAATTATTTATTTAATTTTCGAGTTAAAGTAATGTTGATGTTTAATATGTTAATCCAAATTATTGGGACACACAAAATCTAAGTGGGGACATATTACCCGTGATGAAGAATCTATTAACAATCACAATCCTCTCGAGTTTTTGTTTTACTCAATGTTATTAAAATAAGATCGAATAAAGAACCGAAGAGGTAAATAATTTTTAATTTGATCGGTTTGATTGGGTTCAATTAGTTTTTTTCTGTTATTTAAATAATATTATTTTTATAATTTTCTATAAATATTATGAAAAATATAACAATATAAAAAAATAAAAAATAATTTAAAAAACATATTTATCATCAAAATATTAATTATAAAGCAATATTTTCAAGTTATTCACTATTTATAATGAATATTTAAGATAAATATAGTAAAATATTGTAAATGGTCAACAATATTTTTCAATTGTAAATTATAATTTTTATTTTATTAAAAAAAATTTATTAAAAATTCTTAAATTTCAATTATTTTATATTTATATTTATATTATATTTTTTTAGCAAAAAAAAATATCATATGGATATTTTTGATAAAAAATAATTTTTTGATTCAAATTGGTTTTTATTCATCCAACCAACCAGATCAGCTTCTGATTCGCGGTTAAACCGATCCGAGTTTAATAATATAGTTTTCCAAGTTCATGCATTGGCTATCCTTATTATGCCTTTGAATTCATTAGGAAAATGAGTAAGTGGCAGCTGGATGATGTTGATGGTTTCGCCCTCGTGGCCTTATCTTCGCCAATTAATTAACGTTGTGTGGATTGCGATTAATGTGCTAATCAAACTTCTGCAAGCAGAATGGAAGTGTGATTCCGGCAAACAATGGTCTTCGATCGAACAACACCCAACTACTATTCCCTTAATATTCCAGCTTGCCTTTACCATTTATTAACGTACCTTTCTATTTTCCTCTCTGCTCATTATTTTGTGCACTTCAAAATCTCATGGATCCTTTCCAAAATACAATCTAAACATTGGAGGTCACGCCTTATGGCCACGTGCCCAGACAGTCAGATTGAATAATTCTAGGCCAATTGCAAGAAAACCCCCAACATCTGGGTTCGTGTTTTTAAATTTAACACATGATGCAATTTTCCCAGGACATATCCCTAAATTATATAATTACTCATTCCCTTTTTTATATTCTTTTTAAAAATTTTAATTAAATTTAAATTTAATATTAAATTATATAATTTTGACTGAATTATCAAATTTAATTAATTTTTATTTAAAAAAATTTGAATTGAAAAAATAAATTATATTGGAAGTTTAAAAATAATAGATAAATTAAATTTAATTTTTTTTCAAAAATAATAAATAAAAGAAAAAACGAAAGAATTATATTAAGTGATTAAAAAGCATATTAACTTGACCAAATAGCCAATAATAATAAAAAAAAAACAAAATAGACCCAATAGAGCATTAGTTCCCATTAATTAATTAATTACTACTCTCTTCCATCTGTTTTAAGAGGTTGAAATTAAAAAAAATTATATATTTATTTTATTTATTATACATTTTATTAACTTTTTTTTTATTATTTTATTATCATCAATTAAAATAAAATGAAAAATATGAAAATTTAAAAAAATATTTCATTAGCTACTATAATTTTTGTATAAAATTAAGGTAGTATAATTATTTTTTTAATTTACATTAAAAAAAAGAGAAAGGTGGGAGTACAGGACAAGGGCGTGCTCTGGCACAGAAATTGTTTTCTACTTTTCCTTCTTAAATCATGGGACCGGCTATTAAATTTTCACTTGCTCTATTTTTGGAGAGAAGAAAAAGCGGTTGAGGATGAGCGGATCCGGGAGCAACCAAGGAATCACCTACGGCGGCGCAACTGGCCGAGATGACGGCGTGGATCGACCTGGGCAGGTGGTTCGTCCCCCTTTAGGAGGGCCGCCAATGAAACCCCCCAAGAGAGGAGCTGTGAAGGAGAACATTAAAAATGATATCAAAGCCTGGTTCAAACCTTCCTCTTCCAGTCGCAGTACTGCTGCATGATTATTTTCAATAATAATCGGGTATATGTTTTCTAAGCATACATCTCGTGCATTTCTTTTCTTTCTCTCTTTGAATCAGTAGCTTGTTGCCTTATCGGCATACCCTAGTTAGTGTTAATCGACTTATGGTTTCCTTAATTTGCCGTCGCGTCCATGTGGCCGGTTTTCTTTCATGCAAGTGCTTGGGATTATCATGTGTTATCCGATCCACTGCTTCGGTTAATCTAAATTTAACTAATTTCTACTGAGTAATTTTATATGTTTTTTTTATCTATTCTAATACATAGTTTGTTTCAATTTTGAGGTAAAACCTTTGATTGGATTAATGTTAGTAACATGGTTATAAAACTCGGGTTGACTCGGATAGTCGGACCGTGATTCGGCAAGCAATCCGAGTCGATTCAACATGAAAATCGGAAAAGGGTAAAAACTCGGATTGACTCGGAAAAAATCGGGTTGAACCGGTGACACGGACTGAATTCCGGTTCAACCAAAAAAAATTTGCATTTTAAGAAATTAATCCCTAAATTTCCAAAAAATACAGTGATATAATTAAAAACATAAAATTTAAAGATCATATAATGTGTTCTTTTAACTAAATCCATAACAAATTATTATATATATTCAAAATATACAAAAATAATATCTATAATACATAAATAAATGTAGAATTGAATCACCATAAAAAATTTTTTTATGTTTAATCCTAACATTAGATAATTTTTTTAATTATTATTTTTTATATATAAGAGTTTATTTTATATAGATCGAAAAAATCTTTTGATAGTAATTACAACTAATGAATTGATAATTATGATTGAAAATTTTGAAACGATAGAAATCTTTGAATATATAATTAGTTTATAAGGAATAAAAAGCTGGTAAAAAATTGGATTAAGTTTTGATTGCTTAAATTGCATGTTAATGGAGCTGCAATTAGATATTGATAAGTACCATCCAATGACAATTAATGTTGACTAATTAAGCATCATCATGTTGCAATTGATATATAAATAGCATACAAATAATTTTAGAAACACAACTAACTTTGTTGGTCTTAATATTTTTACATTGATATTTATTAATTAATAAAATTTTCAATGTCTTTTGATATATTATATTTTTATTTTTTTATAAATAATTATATTTAATAAAAAGTAAAAATTTCGAGTCGACTCGGTCCAACCAATTAACTCTTGACTTAATTGGTAGACCGAGTCGATCTCCAAACCGATTCTGAAAACATTGGTTAGTACGGTATTTGAAGTGAAAACATGGACTTGATTCCGGAAAAAACTCGAATGACCTTAAATAAATGGATATTTGTACCCGACACTGACATAGATGGATAAATAGAAAATACCTAGGATTTCCATTAAAGAGAAGTAAACGAAAGGATTTCATAAAAATTCCCTTAAAATCTAGAATTTTTGTAAATTAAGTTTTAATTAGGAAATTCAAACTCCAATTAGCTAGCTACTTATTTATCCCAAAATTCCAGATAGATCTGAATTGGTAGAGCATCTATGTACTTTAAATCAAAACCGAAGCAAAAAAATTGAACAATTGCAAACGCAGGTTTTTTTTTTTGATAAAAAATGATTAATATACGCAGTAGAGAGTGTTTTCTTATGACTAATTTAGATAATTTTCAAAAGAAATTGCGATTAAAATAATCATCTAATGGAGTGATAGTGTGATACGCACTGTACTAGAAAATATGCATGAGATTAGACGGCGTACGTAGATGCACACCGTGGCATACATGCATGCACACCGTCCGTCCATAAATCTGCTTATAGATATGGATGATAAAGGGATCTTTTTATGGGAGAAGTGGGACCTAAAGTCTACAACAAATTCATAGTTTTTTTTTTTAAATATGACAATACAATAACTTCATTGACAAGTTGGATCAGAGTTCAATGTCATGGCCTATAACTGTTAAGCAGTTAAATAGGCCCAAGAGTGTTATGGTCTTAGAAGAAGGGCGGGCCTCTTCCATATATCTGTTGCTTTAGTGGATCGATCTCTCTTGTTCTTGCATAGTGCCTCTATTTTTTATTTGGAGATTTCTTAATAATGAGTGGCAGCATGTAGAAAATACTAAAAACTCTCTCTGAATCATAGAATTTTCCAATTATATATGACATTAGGTACTTACTAGACTGGGTTGAAAGTGCGTCCCCCTTCATATTTCTTTCGATAGTAAATAGCTTTGCATTGAAGAGTATGTGTTTGATCATAAGTTCATTAAGATTATAATAATCCAATAACATTGGGTATCAAATAGAAAATAGCTCTATTTAAGGCTAGATTTTTGATGAAATTGAAAATACCTTTATTTATCCAAGAAAAAATTAAGATATAAAGGATATGTAATTCCTAGCTAACCCTTCAACATTATGAAGCATTTCTCCTCTCTTTTTTCACATTTAAATATTTTGGCATGGCGTCCAGTTCTTGGTTGGTTGTTTCGCTTAAGAACTGATAATTCTAAAATTGTTAAAATGAGAGAACACGAACGAGCTGGTTGAGGTTATGAAACAATTTGGAACCTACAAAACGATTAACCCTATCGGTCCGAACGTTAACATTTCAAAACTTAAATCAATGATAGATTTAGAGAGAAAAAGTAGAGAGAGAATTTCAGGTACGCAATACTTGAAGCTTTTAAAGATGGAGCTATTTATAAAGGATTAGGCCTACTAGATAGAGATGTTAGAGTGAGAGCAACAAATGGATAAAGGATATGGTCTGACAGTAATTTGATTGTCTATTCCCTGTAAAGTGTATTAGTGCAACTGATATGGCACGGTTTTGTCAATTGATTGGATTTGACAGTGACTGACTATCCAGATGTGACACACCACGCATCTAAAGGGACTTGCCTTATGCGGGCTTTTGTGTGAGATAGGCCTTGGATCTGTGGACCTTATAGAATGTTGGACATTATCAAGAACCAACGCAAAATTTCAAACTCCGCAGTACTTCTCATTCTTTTTTAATCATAAAACAATAAAAAAAGCAAAAATAAGTGCGATAATTCTCAGCAATGACATAGGCAAATAGAATGTTGTATTTATGCCAAAAATGCAAGTGGAAGTTACGTCCCAGAAGACCCCACGGTGATATTTTATTAAGGTATACCACGAACCATCATTACCTCCACTTTGTAACCGTTATACAACGGACTTAATACCCGGCAACCAAATTCAAAACATCTGAAAAAGGAGTTAGAAAGCAAATTAAAGCCTTTCTTCACTTTAACCATTTTCTACCTCATAGGCTTCTTTATATATAAAAAAACAAATCCCACAGCATTATACTGTCATTCTCATTTACCCGAATTCGAAAAATGGGGTGTTGCATTAGCAAATGCAGGCCCAAGACACATTCCATTCAACCATCCAACGTTGTTCGAGACAAGACTGTAATATCTCAACAACCTCAAAAAACTCCTAAAATTAGACCAGTTCTTTCTTCCAACAGAATATCCCCACTATCTCCTTCTTCTCCTACTGCTTCTACTTCTTCTTTTTCTTCTTTCTCTTGTTCTACTAACAGTAACACTACCACTGCTACTGCTATTTCCTCATCTTCATCCATTTCTAGCACTGGATTCAGTTCTAAAGATCGTTCTTTCTCCAATGAGTTTTTATTGTCATGTGTTAAGGAAAATCCACACGTAATCCGAATCAATTCCATCAAAGAATGTTCCCAATCGGTCGTTCCTCGGAAACTAGATTCGCCGCCGCTAAAACACCCAATTCAACCGAGATTAAATGCATCAACGCCCCAGAAAAGGATTCGTTCTAACTCACCAACTGCTATTAATCGGCAGAAGAGCTTTCGTAGAGAAGTGGAGCGAGTTAACTCGTCGTATTCGAGTAGAAGTTTGAGGTCACCATCTCCTAGTAGGAGATTTAGTAATGGAGATAGTGGAAGAAAAAGCAGAGGTAACGATTCTATTGGTTCATCTCTAAGAAAGGAGAATTTGAGTCCTTGTTTGGTGAATTCTAGTCATCATGTTCATTCTTGTTCAAGGAATGTTAACAGAGAGACTTGCATTCACCGTATAAGTTCTAAAATTGATGAAGTTGCAGTTGAAGAAGCAATAGCTCATCACCACTCCGTTCCCATGGAAGACATTGACAATCCTCTTATTTCTTTGGATTGTTTTATCTTTCTGTAAATTTTGTTTTCCTGCATATTGAATTGTTTGTGTTGTGCATAATTATTCATTCATTCATTCACAGGTTTGTAACTGATCAACTAGATCAGATTTTCAGTACACAAATGCATTGGTTGGATTTCTTGTTGGTTTATAACTGAAGTTATTTTTGGATTTCTTGTTTTTTTTTTTTCATAATGTTTGGTGATACACAACTTCTTTGTAAAGGTAACAAAGCAAAACAGATATATTATTATTATTATTATTATTATGACAAAACTTCTGCAATCATGATGATTAATAATATATTACCATGACAGAATAATACTTAGTTGTCAAAATTTCTTGTTACATATCAAAATTTTACAAATGAAATTAATCCTTCTGCAGACAACTGAATGAATTTAGAGGAGAGAAAACCGAAACTCCGCAAGGAGCAGAGGCAAAATGACAGGAGAGAGCGGTAAGATGTAACATTCCAATCAGCCCAATATAGCAACCAAACACCAACAAAATCTATGTCTATATTTATATTATCGTTACAGCGATGACCTTCTAAATCTTTTTGACTGCTTTCTCTAAATCCATGCCCCCGCAGATCCCAAGGTCTTCAATCCACCACTGCTTATTTTATTCAACCACAACTGCACTTTTTTTCTTGAAAAATCAGAGTATTATGAATCACTATGAAGCATAAAACAGCCAGCAAAAGAGAACAACTTACACACAAACCCAACAAAACCAGAACTGCACAGCACCCTTGCATAACCACAGTAACAAAAAAACAGAGGAGATACGACCACAAGAAAAGAGTGCAGAAGCAGAAATGTAGCATCCCAAAATAACTCAAGCAGAATTGATGAACCTTAAGAAGGTGAGATTGCTTACAGGGGATGAGCTTGACGAGAGTTTTCCAGTTATCCCTTTCTCTTACCTCTGATTCAATTAGATCCTCTAAAAAAGATTCTTTATTCGCAGGTTGAACAATGCCCAGCTGATCTTGCCACTTCAAGAATTTTTAAAGCTTCGTTCATTGGTGAGTTAGAATCCGTCTCCCCTTCCTTAGCCAAACGATGATTCACATTAACAATGTATCCATCGGAAATAGACTCACCTGCAATATTACCTGACCTGCTGTTGTCCTCCGAGTTCGAATCAACCGTAGTAAGCACTTTCAATAATTGGTCCACTTTTCCTTTTCTGCCCTTTTTTTCTCAATAATTTATTATTTAATTGAATTTGGCAATCCGATATTGATAAAAGTATATCTATTATCCCGTAAATTCTTTTGACATATGCATTTTATTCGTTAAATTCAAGCGATTCTAACAAAAAATTATCTATTACTTCTTAAATTGGATCCAAAATTAAAAATGCACGTACAAAAAAGAAATTGAAAGCAATAGTGCGTAGCACTTTTGGTGTGCAAATTTTGAAGTTCAAATTTTATTTTTCTAATTTTAAAATGAATAAAACAACATTCTTGAAGTGATGATAGGTTGAAAATGTAGTGAGTCCCGTACGATCACCTGCAAAAAAGAAACAAAGGACCGGGAGGTTTCCGACTAGGAAGTCTCCGACGGTCAAGTTAGAATTTTTGATAATAAGAATGTATTATTCTGAAAATTAGATCTCAGCCCCTGGTTTACCTGTTTTTTCACCTTTTATAAGCGTGATTTTCATCATTTGTGGGAAGTGGGATGAAATACCACTTCTCTAGGCCACTCTTTTCACTACTCCTATTGTTGGGGAGAAGTGAAGGAAGAATAACCGTTTTATCCTGTCGTGGCAGTTATATTTCAGCTATTGGCCAAACTATAGATGGGTTCCTTGGAGTTCGGTTGATCCGGTCTCTTGATTGGTAAATGTTTATCCGAACTATGTCGACTTACCTAGCTCCAGTCCGAACTCTGTCAGCTTACCTAGCTCAAGTCCGAACTCTGTCAGCTTACCTAGCTCCAGTCCGAACTCTGTCGACTTACCTAGCTCCAATCCGAATTCTGTCAACTTACCTAACTCCAGTCCGAATTCTATCAACTTATCTAGCTCCAGTCCGAACTCTGTCGACTTACCTAACTCCAGTCCGAACTCTGTCGACTTATCTAGCTCTAGTCCGAACTCTATCAGCTTACCTAGCTCCAGTCCGAACTCTGTCAGCTTACCTAGCTCCAGTCCGAACTCTGTCGACTTACCTAGCTCCAATCCGAACTCTGTCTATTTACCTAGCTCCAGTCCGAACTCTGTCGACTTACCTAACTCCAGTCCGAACTCTATCGACTTACCTAGCTCCTGTTATCATGAAGTATATAGCTTATTACAATATAATTTATACTGAAGGCCTTACAGAATTAGATCTGATAAGGACAAAAACATAAATGCAGAGTAAGATGACAAGACCGATCTATAAAGGCCCAGATTATTCAATTCTGCACTCCACCTGATTCTAATGCTGAAAATTGAAATTCTTATTCGGAAGATGTTAAATATAGCAAAATAATCTGTTTACCATATCCATATCCATATCCATTGAGATACGGATATTTATTAATCAAACCTTTTTTTGGTATGGAGTATCCGCTACTCATAAAAATAAATGGAAAGTCTGATGCAGTACTGCCATCTTAACATAAATGCTTGATGCAGTACTAGCTAGGCTATAAATAAATGGTGAAATCTCAGATATTGAACAAGACAAAAGAAAATATATTATTGTCAGCTCTGGACAAATTCTAGTTTCTCCCCATCTTTCTCAATGGATTCTTCTTCTTCTTCGTCTTCACTTAATTCACAAAACCAAAAAGATAATTCAGTATACGAATGGTCTTCGCTTCAGAAACAGACCAATTTACCATCAGGATTTGTCTGGCCTGAAGATGTGTTAGCCAGAGCCCAAAATGAGCTGAAGGAGCCATTAGTAGATCTTGAGGGTTTCTTCAAAGGTGATGAGGAAGAAACCCAAAAAGCTGCTAATTTAATCAAGAATGCCTGCACGAAACATGGATTTTTTCAAGTCATAAATCATGGGATTGATCTTAATCTCATTAGTATGGCACATGATCATATGGATGATTTCTTTAAGCTTCCTACTAATGAGAAATTAAAGCTTTTGAAAATGAAAGGAAGCCTTTCTGGTTATTCTAGTGCCCATGCTGATCGCTACTCATCCAAATTGCTTTGGAAAGAGATGTTATCTTTTCCATATTACAAAAATCCTTCAGACTCAGTTGTCCTGAATTTCTTCACTTCTAAAATTGGGAAGGATTTTGAACACACAGGGTGAGATAATTTCTTCATTTTGTAATTGGTTCCATGCATGTCCCAATTCATTGTTTATATGATTGATTTTAGATACTATAAAAAGATTGTTAATTTGTTTTTGCAGGATGGTGTATCAAAAATATTGTGAAGCAATGCATGAGCTATCTCTTTCTCTTATGGAATTATTGGGAATCAGCTTGGGAGTGGATAGGGTTTACTTTAGGAAATTCTTTGAGGATGGGATGTCTTTGATGAGGTGTAACTCGTACCCACCTTGTCAAGAGCCAAACCTCACCTTCGGCACTGCCCCTCATTGTGATCCAAATTCTCTAACCATACTTCACCAAGATCAAGTTGGTGGTCTTGAGGTTTTCTCAAACAATCAGTGGCATACTGTTCAACCTCTTCCTGGAGCCCTAGTTGTCAACATTGGTGACACCTTTGAGGTACCGGATTTAAATTGTAATTTGCCTTTGATGATAATATTGAAAATGGGTACTTATGTATGGTAATTGTAGGCGTTGTCAAATTGAATATACAAGAGCTGCATGCATAGGGCAGTGGTGAACAAGTTGAAGGAGAGAAAATCATTGGTGTTCTTTGTTTCTCCAAGAGAAGACAAAGTGGTGAGTCCACCTGAAGATCTGGTGCGCATTAAAGGGGAAAGAATTTACCCAGATTTCACATGGTCACAGTATCTCCATTTCAATCAAATTTCCTATAGGATCGACCAATCCACCCTGCTTAACTTCGCCAATTCTCTCCGCTCTTCCGACTCACCAAATCTCTAGCTACCTATTATCTCAGTGTCAACTTCATGTCTTTTGTTTATCAATTTCCCTAATAAGAAACTATATATATATGGTTTGTGTTCTTTTTTCCCTTTTTATGTTATTGATCAAAGATAATCTCCATGAGAGTAACGAGATTGGCAAGTAAAAAAAAAAAAGTAATTACAAAAAAGGTAAAAATTTAAGAAAATTAATATATAATTTACTTGTTTCGGCATAACTTTGCCACACGGATGAATGAGATCAAAATTCACTAATTAATTGAATGGTTCCAAATAGACACAGGCCGATTTATATATAGAAAGGGGGTTAATTTTTGTGTTCTTTGAAAATTAAAATTGAAAAACTGAATAAAAAATCAATAATTCTCTTCTTATCTAGAACATATTTAAATTTTTCTCCACTTATAAAAGTATTTTAAAATTTTTTCCTTTAATATTAATTTCTAGATTTGCCTCTAATATAAGAATGAAGCGAGCAACTTTTAAAAAAATGTCGGATTACCATTCTTTAGAAACACATGGCATTTCACAAAAGAAGCTTGGACAAAGAGATAATTTGATATTTTCTGATAAGTTTATAATGATAATTTAATATTTTTAATAGTATAAGAATATTATATTTTAAATAATATTAGTAGTTTAATATAATATTTAATTAATTTAGAAAAATAACATGCGAAAAGGTGATTGTAATTATGTATTAACGTTTTGTTCTTTTATCATAAAAGCAAAATTTGCACCTTTCAAACTACAAATAAGTTCAATGTCTTATCAATTGTAATTGATATGTAACTGTAACATTAATATTACACCATCTGGAATTAGATAACTAAGAAACAATACGATTTTGCACTATCTGTCGTGTATAACTCGTTTCCGTTTGTACATACATATATTTTTTTTTTTGATAAGCTGAAAATTTATTGAAGCAGCAAAGCCGAAAGGCTACACAAAGGCTAGAAAACCATCCTCTGCCATAGGAACAGAAGAAGAACTCAACAGAAAATCCATAGCAGCGGACAGAAGCAGCGCCTAGGAAGAAAACCAAAAAACCTAAAATTGAAAGGTAACCAGAAACAACCAAAATCTAAAAGGAGTAAAAAAAAACAACAAAAGGTTCCCATGAAGGAGGAAACTGATAGACGCTTTGCCTCGATGATGCAACCAGAGAGACAGTGGAGCTAGAAGCTGAGATAACCAAAAACAGAGCTTTACAAAGAAGGTGCAGGAAAGCGTAACTGAAGAAATACCCCGACAAAAGCAAACCTTGCAACCTGAAGAACGAGACCAGAGGCCTGACAGAAAACCGCCGACAATGACTTGCACCACCTAGAACCAGGAAAGGCCGGAGAAAAATGCACCCCGCTGATAACCATCCGAAACTGAAGAGTGAAAGCTTTCCGGAACCACTGTCAAACTCCTGCAAGCAGCAGTTACACCCTCCAGCAAAACAAACAAGCAGCAAACCAGAAAGAAGAAGACAGCAGGAACAACAGCTGAAAATAACAGACACAAGACTTCACACAGCTCCCACAGAAACAAATAAATCGACAGAGACCAGACAAAAAATCCCAAAATCAGAGCACAAAAATAACTGTCACTGTCCCTCTGTAAGCCAAGCAACTAAATCAGTGGAACGAAAAGCTCCTTGTTTAGCCAAGCCGTCCGCCAACTGGTTTGATTCTCTCATTTGATGAATGAAAGTGATCTTGTTAAAAATTGCTAAGCAATTACTGATGTCATTAAAAGTGCTATTCAAACGCCAAGGTCTGGTAGCAGCAGGGCGGTTTAGCCAAGCCACAACCGTTGAGGAATCCAGTTCAAAAGAGACAGGGATGTTCAGCTGAGAAAGAAAATTGGCTGAGACCATGAGAGCTTTGTGAACAGCAAGTAGCTCAGCTTCCACAGCGTCTCTTTTTCCAACATTACAAGAGAATAGGCACAAAATTGACCCAGATGAGTCCCTAAGAGCTCCACCGATACCTGCAGGTCCCGGGTTGCCAAAGGAAGAGCCATCAGTGTTCCACTTAAGATGGCCCGGACTGGGAGGATACCATACTGCTTTCGGTCTGTTCTTGGGAACCTGAAAGAGATTTCTAATCCCATCAGAAGCTAGAAGAAGGTGTTGACCATTGAGGAAGCTCAGGTCTTTGTGAGCTTTAATCCAAAAAGCAGACCGAGCCAAACAGAGATGGAAGAGGGAGGAGACTGTCAGCGATTTTCCAGAATAAAGCAAAGCATTCCTTTCAAGCCAGATTGTCCAGATGCAAGCCAAAAAAAGAATACTCCATACTTTACGGCGGGGCCCGCTACCAGCATAGAAAGACCATTGTAGAATCATATCTGATAAGCTAATCGGAATACAGAAGACGTACCCCCACCATCTAAGGATGGAATACCATAAAGAAGAGGAAAAACTGCAGGTTAGAAGAAGATGATCCATTGTCTCTGGCGCGAGTTTGCAGAAGGGGCAGAGACAGCATCCAGAATCGATAATCCCACGATCAGCCAGGAACGTCTTTGAGCTGATTATGTTCTTAATACACATCCACAAAAAGAGTTCAACTTTTGGAGGTGCCACATTCTTCCCTAGTACCCAAGAGAATTTATCAAAATTGTCATCAGCGAAAGAGGATTTGCCCAGAGCCTTACACGCAGATTTAACCGAGTAGACCCCTTGTGAGTCGTGGACCCAAATCTTACGATCAGGGCGACCAAAAGAGAGGGGAAAGGAGATGAGAAGCGTCATCATATCCTCAAGCATTGTTAACTCCCAGACCAGAAGGTTCCTCCTCCATTTTAACTGCCAATACCAAGAGCCTCTTGACCAGTAACCACAGCCCGAAATATTCGCATCTCTAAGGAGAGAAATGCTAAATAGACGAGGGAATCTTTCTTTTAGAGGCAAGACTCCAATCCAGCGATCATACCAGAAGAGGCATGATTCACCTCCACCCACATCAATTGCGAGACTGTTTTTAAACAATGGGACGTTGCTGATCTTCACAATGTCTTTCCATATGGCTGAAGGATTATGAACAAGGGATGCTCCTGGGCTTTGAAGAAAGTTGGGCTTGTATTTGCTGAAAATGATTTTCTGCCAAAGAGAGTCACTTGAGGGATTGAGCCTCCATAGCCATTTGAAAAGCAAACTTTGGTTCCTAAGTACCAAGGAGCCAGCCCCAAGACCGCCAAGTCCCTTTGGTTTCATAATGTTGACCCAGCTAGTTCTACAGAATGCTTTCTTTTCATCAGTTCCACCCCAAAAAAACTTCCTCATAATGGAATTCAACTTATTTGCAATCCCAGCCGGCATTTTGAAGAGGGATAAGAAATAAGTGGGCAAGCTCATTAAGGTGGCTTTTAAGAGGGTTAAGCGGCCAGCAATAGATAAAAACTTCCCTTTCCAGCCACTCAGCTTCCGCTGAAATTGAAGGATTAATGGCTTCCACGTGTCCTTCCTCCCAGGATTTGTGCCCAAAGGCAGGCCCAAGTAAGAACAAGGTAAATGTTGGACTTTGCATCTAATCATATTTGCACACTCTTGCATCCAATCCTTACTAACATTAATTCCTATCAAGCAGCTTTTGTGAAAATTAATCTCTAGACCAGACATCAAAGCAAAGACTTTGAGTACCCTTTTCAGCTGTAAGATGAAGACTTGATGAGGTTCGAGAAAGATAATGGTGTCATCTGCATATTGTATATGGGATAGGATCAGATCACCCCTACCCCTGCTGATAGGCTTTAAGCCATTAAAGAGGCCGAGATGCAACGCTTTCTTGATGAGAACTGATAACCCTTCAGCTGCTAAAATGAAAAGAAGAGGGGATAGAGGGTCCCCTTGCCTCAGACCACGACCCATCTGAAATTCTGGAGTTGGAGAGCCATTAACAAGAACAGAGACATAAGCATTTGAAATGCAATTTTTGATCCAGAACCTCCATTTGGCCCCGAAATTCATCTGTTCCATAACCAAATCCAAGTAGTTCCAGTTTATTGAGTCAAAAGCTTTATGGAAATCAACTTTGAAGAGCACTCCGCTGAGATTACCTTCCCTCAAAGAGTGAATGATCTCATTAGAAACAAGAACCCCGTCAAGTATTTGCCTCCCTTTAATAAATGCACATTGTTCCGGAGAAATAACCTCTTCGACCACCTTTTTCAATCTGTTTGCCAGCAGTTTTGCTATAATTTTGTAAATGCTTCCAATTAAACTAATGGGGCGAAAATCCTTGAGGTAGCATGCTCCCTCAATTTTTGGAATCAGAGAAATAAAAGAAGAGCTGGCACCTTTAGGAAGCACCCCATTGACAAAAAAAGCATCCACCGTTGATACAATATCCATCCCAATAATATCCCAAGCCGATTTAATGAATGCAAAATTGAAACCATCAGGGCCAGGAGCTTTATTGCTAGCGCAGCTCCAAACAGCAAGTTTAATTTCCTCATGAGAGACCGGGGATTCAATGAAGATAGACGATGAGGAGGACAACCTGGAGAAGGAGTTTTGAGGGAAAGAAGGCCTGATGGGTATCTTTTCTTTGAATAAATCACTGTAGAACTTCAAGACTTCCTTTTTAATGAGGACTGGGTCTGAGATGATGCCTACATTGGTGCTAAGCTTAGTGATTTGATTACGACAGCGACGGAAAGATGCCGATAGGTGGAAGAAATGAGTGTTCCGATCTCCTTCCCTAAGCCACTTCAACCTGGATTTCTGCCTCCAAATCGATTCCTTGGCTTTCATCTTACCCCAAAGCATATTCACCAAATGACCCCTTTTCGAAAGCATGAAATTTCTGATGGTTTCATTGATATCTTCATCTTCTAAATCACAATCAAGGCTGTCAATTCACCTTCCAGCTTAGAAATAGACTGATCTACCAAACCGAAGCAAGAAACATTCCAATCAGCAATGTACTTTTTGAGCAGTTTCAATTTCAAACTAACCTGCCTGTTCTGAACAAAACTGAGCTTGGACCACCAAGAGCGAACATGATCAAGAAAGCTTGCATTTGACAGCCAGGCATCGAGGAACTTGAATGGCCTAGGACCCCAATTAATTTCATTACAGGACAAGACGATAGGAGTATGATCAGACAGTCCTTTCGGGAGCGAAAACTGAGCCAAATTGCTGATGGAGAGGAGCCAAAGATTATTCACAAGAAACCTATCTAACCTGCTTCCGCTGATGGAATTGCTCCAAATGAATTTTTTCCCGGTCAGAGGTAAATCCAATAGTCCGGTTCGATTCACAAAGTCTAAGAAAACCCTGTCTTTTGAAAACAAGCTTTTATTCCATCTTTCTTTTGCACAGAGGACAGCATTAAAGTCCCCCCCAAGAAGAGAGGGGATATTGCTGTTTAATAACTTCTCCAACTGAGACCACAGATCTGATTGATCTGAGTCACCAATGGGTGCATAGACCCCTACAATAAGGCAATCCAAATTACATTCCGCTAAACAGCCTTCAATTGCAATCCACCCCTTTCCTTTAGTAGTGTTCTTAAGAGTAAAAAATCCCGAGCACCAAGAGATCAGGATACCCCCGCTATTCCCATCTGCGTTTAGAGAGACCCATTCAAAGCTTTTATTACCCCATAATTTCCTGACATGACCAGCGTTTATCTCCTTAATTTTCGTCTCTTGCAAGAGCAACATACCAACGTTCTTCTTACTTACCAAAGACGCAACATGACTCTTCTTAAGGGCTGAGGTTAAGCCTCTAATATTCCATGAGAGAAAAATCATAGGAAACAATGAAATAAAACCGAACCGTACCTCTGTTAAGCAGGGACAGCTTAATGGTCTTTTAGAGACTCCCATTTTGCCAAGTCTTCCTCTTCAGACCTGATGAGAAAATCCAGCAGCTGCTCCCTGTTATCAGACGTTGCAATACCCAGCGAGTCTGCAACCTCCAAGATCTTGAGAGCTTCAAAAGATGCAGAGTTAACTTCATCAACTTTAGGTCTGCTGAGGCGATCATTGACATTCAGAAAGCAGCTGTCGGAGATGGAATCGCCAGCAATATTCCCACTGTAGTTGGAGGTTGCTGGACTAACTTCTGCCATAGCCCTTGCCTTCCTAGATTTGCGTCCTTTGTTACCCGACTTTCTGTGTAGAGCAGCCTTAACTGGACGAGAAGAGTAGATGGATCGGATAGCCTTAACTCTTGTCTTCCTTTTTTCTGATATAAACCCAGAAGATAGTTTACCGTTGGTGCAGTTACTAACATGTTGAGCGTTGAAACTGGGCCTAGTACTCCCTGAAGGTAAATCTGACTGGGTTAAATAGGGGACCAACTCCCAACCATTTGGTATTGAGCTGAGTTCCACAATGGGCTGAGACAGATTAGAATTAGTAGGCCCAGAGGGAGGGATACCAGACCCATTAGCTGGAGAGGCGACAGGAGAAATTAGTGGGGAGCAGGAGGCATCTGCTCGATCTGGGGAAAAGCCATATGCCACTTCAGTCCTCTCCTCCAATGTTGCAGAACAAGAATATTCTTGAGCATTGGAGTCAGTGCCGCATGCCTTCTGTCCTTGCTCCAAACCCGAGGATTTGATGACGCAGAACGAGGATGAAGATGTTTCCCCAGTTGATTCTACGAGGATTTTATCATTGACATTTGTAAAGATGCATGTTAATTTCCATTTGTTAAAATAATATAGGCTCTTAAATCTAAATTGTTATTGTAATTGTACAAATTGAAAAACTTTCTTGCATTAAAAGAAAAAAAAAATTCTGCAATAGCTCAAGGAGTGAAATAGATTTTTCACACCACTTTGATTTTAACTTATTATCATTGGCTGGATTATTTATTTTATTTTATGCGAATATATTTTTGCATTATTTAATTGATTGTAAGTATTTATATTATAATTTTGAAAGCAATATATACGAGTACGGTAACATCATCATTTTAATAAAAAGTTAATTATCAAGATAAAACACAAACATTTCGTTTTTTTTTTTCAATTGTTATAGCAAGATAATCCAACTTTTAATTTTATGATAATTAAAACCTTGATACAATTGTTAATTCTTTTAGTTTTATTATGATAGTATTTTTTCGAAAATGAAAAATTTTATAAAAGTAGGTGAAGTCAATTAAGCTCCATATAGAGAAAGTTAAAAAGATGGTGTAAATTTATATTATTGTTGTTGTATCAATATTTAATTTAATTTTAAATTTGATTTTATTAAAAATATTTTTGTACACAGATAATTTTTTAAATACTTCAATTAATGATTTAAAAAAATACTTCAATTAAAATCATTTGAGGAAAAAAATCATAATTTGAAACTAAAACTCTAATGCAGCAATTTACGGCAATTTGGAATATTTCATGTGGCATGCTATGAAAATTATTATATCGACACTGAATTCATAATTTTATGGTAAAAGTAATTTTAGTTGAAATGTTTAAGAAATTGAGCAAATTTATGGAATAAAAATTTCTTTCTGACCATATGTTTATTTTAATATAAGTTTAATGGCATGTATGTAAATTCTCATGTATGCCAAGAAACATGTAAGCATCAGGAAAGGAAATGCAAATTAATATACGTGTGTTTTTGCAGAATTGGTGTATCAAAAATGTTGTGAAGCAATGTATAAACTCTCTCTTTCTCTAATGGAACTATTGGTAATCAGCTCGGGAGTGGATAGGCTTCATTATAGGAAATTCTTTGAGGATGGCTACTCGATAATGAGGTGTAACTGGTACCCATCTTGTCTGTTTGAAGAATTGATTAAAAATCAATAATTTTTATGAGTAACTAAATTAGTGAATTTTATTTTAACATGTTTATATTGTTTCTGTTAATTGTGTTAGTGGAGTTAGTGGATTAATGGGATTATAAGTTAATTGTTTAGTGGAATTAATGGGTTAGTGGTCTAAGTTTATAGTTGAAATGTAAGCCTATAAATAGGCATGTGTAATTTGTTTTGATGGGAAAATTGGGAAATGAAATTAATGTGTTCTTGATCGAAAAAATTTTCCCCAACATTGTCAAGAGCCAAATCTTACTCTTGGCACAGGACCTCATTGTGATCCAACTTCCCTAACCATACTTCACCAACATCAAATTGGTGGTCTTGAGGTTTTTCAAGACAATCAATGGAATTCTGTTCAACCTCTTCCTGGAGCTTTAGTCATCAACATTGGAGACACCTTTCAGATAGCCTTAAATTAAATTTCAATTAGAATCTTTATGTTGCTAACAATTGATTTATTGGTTATTTATATAGGCATTATTATCAAATGGGATATATAAGAGTTGTCTGCATAGGGCAGTTGTTAACAAGTTGAAGGAGAGAAAATCGTTGGCATTCTTTGTGAATCCAAGAGATGACAAAGTGGTGATTCCACCAGAGGATCTTTTGAGCAAGAAAGGGGAGAGAATATACCCAGATTTCACATGGTCACAGTTTCTCCATTTCACACAAAATAACTACGGGGCCGATGAGTCCACCCTATTCAACTTCACCAATTGGCTTCTCTCTTCCCAGTCAACCAATTTCTAGTAGCTATCATAACGGAAAATCTTTCACTAGGAAAGACTGCATGAGGTCCCCATGCATTTGGTTGTATTGCTGACAGGAATCCTGGTAATCCGGATATATTCTTGTTTAAATGGTGTGTTTGTGCTTTATTTTATTAATCGTCGTATTGTTTTACTGAAGAATAAATGAGATGGTGTGTTGTTAATTGGAATCTCTTGTGTCATTCTTGAAATTAAAAAAAAAACGAAACTTTTTCTTTCTTGTCATATAGGTGCATGAAGAAAACCTTATTTAGAAAAAAAAATCATATTTTTATTAATTTAAATGGAAATATTGCAAGTTTGATTTTGTATACATCAATATTTGATTGGATTCATTTTTTTTTTGTTTTAAAAGTTCGATCTTCCTAATACTGATTTTAATGTATAAAAAAATTTTGAATTTAAATATATATCTCTCTCTATATAGTTCTTTCAAGTACTTATGAGCAATTTATATAATATCTTTTAAGGCTCTTAATAATAATGAACTTAATTTTAATTATAAGTAAATAAAAGTCCGATTAATTAACTAGTTTATAGATATATGTATAATTGTAAATATCTCATTTGAGTTAAATTTCCAGGAATCGTGAACTCTCTCCATTGAATTAAATTTCATCAAATCTTCAATTCCTTTTATTAAATAAAAATATACGGAATGTTAAACTATCTTGACCGAGTCAAAATTCATGAAATCGAGTTTCCCGATGCTCAAAATAATGAAATAGAAAATTCTACCAACCATGTAATTGCACATAATGAATTAAATGTAGCTAAATTAACGAACCATTTAATTTTTTTTTGATAAGCTGTGGTTTTATTAATTAAAGATAAGTGGGAGCTAAAGGCTGCCCAGCAACAAACAACGAGAAGCAAAACCCTCCGGCTCCCATAATAACTGCAAACCGAGGAGCCAAAACACTAAACCAACCAGGAAAGGCCACAGCAACCAGTAACTAAACCCAACTGAAAAGAAGCAGACAGCTACAACAACTGAAACGTGGAACACCACAAAAGCACCGGATCAAGGCTGAAAGCACAAAAGAAACTGAAGCTGAACAGTAGCTGAAGGAGCGTCCAGGTGAAGGGAGACGAGCCAGAGAACGGCACAAAAGGTCTGCATCAAGCGCAGACAGATCACCCCAATGTGCCCAGATTTAGGCTCCTACACGGCCACGTGAAAACGCCAGTTTGTGCATCACACGCCCACTCCTGAAGAATCTGCCTGGGATCCCATTTTGCGCGCCCACGCAAGCTGCTGCCTTCTTTGGTGCACGGCGACGTGAAGGGCCACTGCCCTCTCGTCCAGATGATGCACGCCCACGTGAATCACCTTCCTCATTGCATGCACGCCCACGCAAGAAGCCACTACATTTCCGCCCCAAACAAGCACGCCAGCGTGTTTCTTTGGCCATACACCCCCGCTGCCGTGTCTCCTCATCCCTTGTCCATTACGCCCCCACGCATTTTTCTCCTTCAGCCTACGAGTGGCCACGTGAAGGGCCACTGTCTCTTTCTACCTCCCCATGCGTGGCCGCGTGTGGGTGTGCCTACTCCCATGCGTGGCCGTGCATCACTCTACTACCCATCTTTTATTTTTTTCATTCTTCCTTCTTTCATTCTCTCACACACCCACGCCTCCTTATATAATATATACAATTTCGGTTCGGTTTGATTTTTCTACGGTTTTTTCTTCAAAAACCGAATCGAAAAACCAAATATTTTCAAAATTCAAAACCATACCGAAATTTTGAAAACCAAATCAAATTAAAAAAATCAGGTTTGGTTCAATTTTTCGGTTTGAACCGAAATTTTCTCACCCCTATCTCCATGTATATTCGGTTAAGATGACTTTTTTTGAAAAAAGATGATAAGTTCAGTGACATTTAAGTTACGAAAAATAAGTCAGTTATTTTTTGGTGATAAATCGTAAGTTTAGTGACCGTGACTGAAATTGACCCTAACGTGAAACGTGCCACGTGTGTTCAGGCATATGACGTGACATGCCATATCATCAATTCGGCAAGGGTTCTCGCCGAAATCTGGTGACCGTGATTTTTATGCAAATATGTGATAAATTCAGTGATTTTTAAGCCTAAAAAAAGTCGGTTACTTTTACGCGATATATGATAAGTTCAGTGAACGTGAATGAAATTGACCCATCGAATGATCCATAGTGAAGATTAGAAAACGAACAACAAATACATATAGCAACTCTAATTTGAATGCTGATTTAGAGACATTCGATCATAATTCAATTGCAGTGAGCAATTATGTGAATCAACCATTTTTATCATGTTAAGTTAAATTATCATCACAATATTGTCTTCAATAGAGTAAAAGTAACATGTCTAGCTATAACAATTGGGTGGTTAATGGCATTTTTTATTGGGATAAAGGTTAAATTAGCTTTAAAATATTAAAAATTGTATAAATTTGTTTTCAATTTTTTTTTTAAATACTCCTAAAATATTAATACATATATAGCCTTTTTTTTTTGCACTGGCCCCTTATAAAATTGATTTTCCATTTACTTAGGTCCTTGTAGCTGATGTGTAGCTTATATTGAGTGCTAACTCCGCGTCAACAAAGAAGACGCTAAATAAGAAAAAAAGGCCCAACAAAGGGTGGTTTATGAAAAGAAGAAGAAGGAGGAGAAGAAAAGTGCATGGAGTTCAATGGAAAATCTGTGCAAGCATGAGGGTTTATACATGTATTAAGCACTTTACTTTTTCAAATGCAAAAAGAATTATACTTTAGGTATACGAACTATATATTTTTTATTCAGCCTCTCAACTTTTATACTATTGCATTGAAACATCTCTGAAATTTTATGTAATAGCATTATTTTTATGTATATTAATTAACTCTCTAAACTCTGATTTTCTATTTTATTAGAATGTAATGTGCATCAAAATAAGTATTTAGAAATTAAATATAACACATAAGAATTCAATATAAATAACGCTTTCTTGAATAAGAATTTTGAATTCACTCTATTATCACTAAATTAAAACAAAGTTTTATTGTTACGAGGTTTACATAAAAAATTCTTGGATGCTACCGTGTGTTAACTGATAAGGAGAAATTGTCTGGCACACTAATTACAAAGTGGAGGACCCTTGTATGCTTTTCCTATGCGAAAAAGATCTTTCCCAGTAAAAAAATTCTTGTATGCTACCGTGTGTTAATTGATCATGACCTGATGTTCCATGTCATCAATTCGGCAATAGTTTTCGTCGGAAATTGGCGAACATAATTTTTATACAAATATGATAAATTTAGTGATTTTTAAGTTATAAAAAAAAGTTAATTATTTTTTAATGATAAATCATAAATTCAATTACAGTGAATGAAATTGATCCTATTTCTTTTAGAATGGATCAACTGTGTATAATTGTAAATATCTCCTTTCGAGTTAAATTTTATGAAATTTTGAACTCTCTCCATTGGACTAAATTTTATGAAATCTTCAATTCCTTTTATTAAATCAAAATATATGGAATATTAAACTATATTGACTGAGTCAAAATTCATGAAATCGAGTTTCCCGATACTCAAAATAATGAAATAGAAAATTTTACGAACCATTTAATTGCACATTATGAATTAAATATAGCTAAATTAATGAACCATTTAATTAAAGTGCATAAAGAAATGATGGATAATTTATGCTCCATTCAACAGGTGTAAATAGATTATTTGTTTCTCTTTCCTAGCATAAGAAATCATGTACGGCATGCTTGAAATAAAAAAAAAATTAAATTATAAAATTTATTTACAAATTAATTTCATATAAAATTTATTTATAAATGAATTCCTATACTTAAAATAAAATAATAAAAATATAAAATTAAAAATAATTTTTTTATTTTTATTCTTGGAATAAATAAAAAAATTATTTATATTTTTATATTTTTTTTGGTAATAACTTCCAATAATAAGCAAAAAAAACTATATAAAATTTACATATCATAAAGTTAATTATACATATATGAGATAAACTGCAGATATTTTTAGCATTAAATCAAATTTATAATATACAAATGAACTACTATATATTAAAATAATACATCATCAAAATTTTATTAATTTAAAATGTAGTAAATTAGACATTTAATGTCTGCAAAACATTTTAATTAAATAAATTTATTCATAATTAAAATACTCATTTGTTATTAAAAATTAAATTTTATGTTGTTATATTAAAAAATTAATAATAATTTGTTGTTGTTGTTGTTATTATTATTATTCAACAGAAATACTTTGATTGATTTTTACTGCTTTGAATAATAATAATAACAATAAAAATGATGTCTATTATAAATAAAAAGGATTATTATTAAAATTTAAATATACGTATTTGAAAAAATTTTAAAAGTGAAATTATGCATGTGCATGACAAGTGAACGCGGTTCTGCCACTGATAATGTTCATAAGCATACTTACCTTGTATAGAAAGACCCTATCCCAATGCAACTTCACTTTTCTTTCCCTCATCTTTATTTTTCTCGTTTGTATATGTGCAGCCGATGTGTTATTTTTTATTATTTTCGTTCTCTTTTATTTTACAAGGAAAATAATTTAACTTTTACATACGTGTGTATATTTATACATCAGTATACACACATTTCATCCTTTCATATAATTACATTTTAACCTTTATCAGATATCACAAATGAATCTTAACCACCAACAATGGGTCATATCACCTTGATTAAAAGTATTAAAAATAATATTTAAAATTATAATTAGACATTATGATGCAATTAATTATTTAATATAATGTAAACTAACTATAGAGTATTTTAATTTATTTTGAAGTAGCAGTGTTTAATTTTTTTATACCCACAAACAAATTTCACACGCTATTAGGGCTAGCGAGTAGACTAATTTTTAGTTGGATGAAAATACGTGGTTTATTACATATATATTAACGTTTATTAATTTATTACTTTTTGTTGTTTGTGAATATCTTCTACGTAGTTGGATTTCTTCAATGTTGAAAATTCTAACAGCGTTGCTTGCACGTATTCCTCGCAAGACCAATCTCCTCCACAGGTTTATCTTTCCGTAGTGATAGTGAAATTAATGATTGGGGCCGTAAATTTGTCATGTTCCTGGAATCTCAGCATTGACTTGACTCTTGGAGTATTAATTGTTAAATGATATTTTCTGAAAAATGTCTATAAAATAAGAAGTGCTTAATCACTGATCAGAAAACCACAAGTCTCCATGGAAATGTCGAAGGTCTTTGTGCATTGTTTAGTTGGGGTACTATCTTTTAGCATTATAAACCAAATAGCAGGTTATGAAGCCAATTCTAGACATTGCGCCTCTTCTAAATGTGGCAATCTAACCATCCCATTTCCATTTGGTGTACAAGGCTGTAACTTAAGCAGCGAGTTTCTCATCACCTGCGATAATAGTTCAGGTCAAGAGCAAGCATTTTTAACGACTTCAAAAATCAATGTCACGAAGATCAGCTTCGATGGCGAACTAGAAATCATGCAATCAGTAGCTGCGAGTTGCTACGATCAGTTGGGTAATCCTGACGAGGCGACCAATGTTCAGTATTTTAATCCATCTTGGATAACGCTGTCCAAATTTAAGATTTCCAGTTCACGGAACAAGTTTACTGTGGTTGGTTGTGACAGTTATGCATATCTACAAGGTAATCGTAGTGAGAAATTTTACTCTGCGGGGTGTATGTCTACTTGTTCCGATAGCAAATTTGTGGATACCACATCTTGCTCTGGCAGTGGATGTTGCCAAATCGAAATTGGTGATGGGCTAGAAAAAGCAAGTGTCACTGCATATAGCTTCAAAAAACATACAAAAGTGTGGAGTCACAGCCCCTGTACTTTTGCATTCGTCGTGGAGGAAAACAATTTCAGTTTTTCCCTTGAAAATCTCAAAAAATTGCCTAAAAAATTACCAGTAGTCCTTGATTGGGCTATCGACAATACCACAACTGAAGAAAGATTGATCAAATTAAGCAATGTGTGTGGAGATAATGCCTTCAGTTATCATCCAGTACACAACAACAAGTCACGTTATCTCTGCAAATGTGAAAATGGCTATTCCGGGAATCCATACCTTGGTTGTGAAGGTAAATTACTTCGTACTTCATACATCATCTGGATTGTCCATATTCTAATTGGTTTCTTTATTAATATGAAAAAGCTGATATATGCAGACATCGACGAATGTAGCACTAATAATCATACCTGCACTCATATATGCATTAACTTGAATGGAAGTCATACCTGCGCTTGTCCTCCGGGTTATATTGGTAATGGAAGAAAAAATGGAGCAGAATTAGGTTGTGTAAAGAAAAGCATTCTTCTCAAGATCATGATTGGTAATTATTTCTTTTCTCATTTCAATATTTTAATTTTCCTTTTAACCATCTCTATATCTGACCAATAATCGAAATTGCTTTAATCACAGGTGTTGGCTTAGGCCTTGTATTTTTGCTTGGTACTATCTCCTGGCTTTACATTTTTATAAAGCAGAGAAAGCTCCTAAGGCTTAAAGAAAAGTTTTTCCTGCAAAATGGTGGAATTATCTTGCGCCAGAAACTCTCCAGTTCCACACATGAAGGAGCCTCTGCTACAGCAAAAATATTCACTGCAGAGGAACTGAAGAAGGCCACGGATAACTTCCACAGCAATAAAATCATCGGCAGAGGAGGCTTCGGCACTGTTTCTAAAGGAATTTTATCAGACAAGAGAGAGGTGGCTATCAAGAAGTCCGTAAAAGTAGATGAAACCCAAAACGAGCAATTTATTAATGAAGTAGTTGTCTTATCCCAAATCAGCCACAGAAATGTGGTCAAGCTCTTGGGTTGTTGTTTAGAGACAGAAGTTCCTTTACTCGTTTATGAGTTCATCGACAATGGTACCCTCTGCAACCACATCCACGATCAAAACATTGCATCAAATTTGACTTGGCCGATCCGCCTGAGAATAGCAGCAGAAACAGCAGGAGCTTTATCCTATTTGCATTCCGGAGCTGAAATACCCATCATTCATAGAGATGTAAAGACAGCCAATGTACTTTTAGATTCTAATTACACAGCAAAAGTGTCTGATTTTGGGGCGTCAAGATTGGTTCCTGTAGAAGAAATGCATTTGACTACAATTGTGCAAGGAACTTTGGGATATCTAGACCCAGAATACATGCACACAAGTCAGCTCACTGATAAGAGCGATGTCTACAGTTTCGGCGTTGTTCTTGTTGAGTTGCTAACTTGTAAAATCCCGCTTTCATTTTCTCGGCCTGAGGAGGAGAGAAATCTAGCGGTGCTTTTTCTGTCTTCACTGAAGGAAGGCCACTTGTTTGAGATTGTTGATAAGAGTTTTGTAAATGATGAGAACAAGGAGCAGATCATGGAAGTGGCTATGCTAGCAAGGAGGTGTGTGAGTTTAACAGGGGAGGACAGGCCTTCTATGAAAGAAGTAGAAATGGAATTGCTTGGGCTACAAAAGGAGATGCATCCATGGGTTCAAGAATATTCAGAGGATACAGAGTACTTGCTGAGGGAGCAATATTACAGCAATGCACTTGGTTATGGAGAGGCTCACACTTCATCCAGTTGTGGGTACGACAGCATCAAGGATCATCTGAGTCTATCCGTTGGTGATGGTAGATGATCTTTTCTGCCTTTACGTATGCTTTAGTCGAACTCGGTGCAATAGAAATTTGTTTCTAGTTTCTAAATTAATATTGTCTTGCTGTAATTATCATGTGTTCGAAGGAAAAATGGATTGTAAAATTAACTTGGATTGATGTAGGAGTGTGATCTCAATTAACTCGTATATGTCAGAATTCTGAAGTTTGCTATTTTCTTTTGTTAACATAGATTTAAATTACTCAATTTTCACCAACCACATTTGCTGTGTGGACCTCACAAATTTTAAAGACCAAAGAGTAGGAATAGGTCAAAGGTCCACCTTAGTATAATATATTTTAAGCATGAGTTTTTCCTTTTCTTAAGCCAGCCAATTTTGGACACTACGTGCAGATGTATTTAATGTTCAAAATTAAGTAATATATAATATTTATTATATAAATTACTAACCAAATTTGTATAATAATGAATCATCTAATTAGTTTTTGAATTATCTAAAAATTTTAATATATTACTAGCTTTATTTATCTACCTACATATATAATTGAAAAAGCAAAATTTACCCGTTTAGCAAAAAATTTACAACAAAATTAATGAAACAAACACATAATTGTAGAAATGCCAGAAATATGATTATAAGTTTAAAACTCAAGCAATAATGCATCTGACTTGTATTCCTAGATACAGCTTTAACTCCATCTCTATCCTTTGAAGTTGCTATTGAACTGAAAGTGAAATCATTGAACAAAAAATCACTAATATCTTGAAATAATAAAACAATGGCGTTATTTTGGGTATCTATAAAGGATCAGTTAGTGTGCACAAATAATAAAACAATAATTTTTAAAAATATTTATATAAAATCTCCATATCTTGATTGATATTTCTCAAAATATCTAAAGAGAGAAAGAGAGATTGGATGAGAGAGTGATGATCTGATTGAATCGAGAAGCTAAGTGAGACCTACAAGAAAGAAAAAGAGTGCCCAGTCAGACAGGGATAAGCACTCCGAATTCTAGATCAGAAAGACCTTTAGAGAGAGAAAATGTAGGGAGATAAGATCTCAAAATTGTATTATTTAGAGCTTTCAAGAATGTGACTATTTATAAAAGAAGATGGTTGATATGTATCTTATATACTCAAGTATGTAGCCTAATAGGCTGACGCCGGTGGTGATTGAAAGCATAGGCAAAGGGTGCGTGTCAGGGATGTGATTGGATAGATGCCGTTGTTGATATCAATTGTCGGATCGGACTAACACCTCCAAGCAAGTTGACGAGTTAACTGACTATGGGCTTTTTCGTTCCCTATACCTTGGATTTGAAGTATTGGGCAGAGATAATTAAATATTATCATTGATGAAGCATTTATTGTTACACTAACATAAATATGTTATAGCAAGTCTCTAAAAAATATCAAGTGGAGAAAACGCAGAGAGAAATAGAGAGGGAGTGAGTATACTATTTTGTACTTTTTCTCACTAATACATTTTGATGTGAAAGTTACAAAAATTATAATAAAATAAATAAATATTGAGTTACAAAATAATAAAGTGAGGGAAGTTGTAAGGTTAGGAGTTATGACATCCATTTTAAATGTTTTAATCAATAATTTAATAGTTAAAAATACCCTTAATTCAATAAGTATTGAGTTATGTGACCATTTTTTTCTACGACAAAGTGAGAGTACTCTAAAATCTTGCCATGTCAACTATTTAATAAAAAATTTATCGCTTTGTGACATAAACTTCAAAAAATACTCTTGATTCAAACTTATTATATATATTTTTTTCCAACAAAAAAAGTGAGAATTGAGACTCAAACTTAAATTTTTTCAATATTTATATGTCTAAATAAGATTTTTTTAAATTCACTATATATGTTATCACTAAATAAGGACCGAATAAAAAACTAATTAAAGGAAGTCATAATTGCATTATTGTTGAATAATTGATTTCTTATGGGGATTAGATTTTAAAATTAATTAGGAAATGTGAAATATGAATTAATTAATAATTTTTATCTTTTTTTTTTACATGTCACATGAGAATCACTTGAATCCAAATATGATAACATGTATCCGTTATGTATTCAATACAATGCTAGTTGTATAACTCAATATAGATGAAAGATGGTCAAATTTAAATTTATGCTCGAGTAGTGGTTGATTTGCTCTAATTTTTCAACTTAAGTGATAAAATTGCTCTTTTGAGCAAAAATGAGGGATAAAATTGCTTCTTTAGCAATTCTAATATGTCAACACATGTCATTTTTAATCTACATCAAACTATCAATGGACTAAATTCAGTTAAAAATAATAAAAATGACTTAAATTTTTTAAGCTATGATCATAATTTGATTCCAACGTTTGATTGCTTTTCTTGCAACCCTGATCAGATCCCACTCGGTAAGTAATATTTATACACATTACAAATAAATGTTTTTATTGACGGATGAACACTTAAATGAGACACCTTTTAATATATAATAAATAACTTTATTCATCAATGCAGAACATTTCACGTATGAAGTTCCGAATGAATAAGAAATAATAATAACAGAAAACGGGTATTATATTGTCTCCGATAATCCTGACATATATGATGGAGATGAAGTTGTTGGGTCAGTACGAACACTGGATTTTTACTATGGGAAACCACCATTAGGAATTGAATCTCAATGGAAGATCGAAGAATTTAGAGCTATTGTTGGAGATATGGTAAATGCAATTATCTTTATATTAAAGTTCTCATTTATTCTTGTAAGAGTAATGCAGCTCTGTGTTCTCAATAATGAAGATTACAATTTATACAATAATACTTAGAGAAGTATAACAGAGAAGAGATATAAACAGAGTAGAACTGTACACCTAAGAAACTACAAATGGTGAAGAGTTCTACACGAGATAAACTTGTACTGAAGAAGAACTCTATTCTTACTATATCACTTACTGTAGAAGTATGTGATTGAGCTTGCTGTAAACAGCAAGCTATTTAGGGACAAGAAGAATGTTGGGTAATCCCATGCTGAGCTAAGTAACTAGACAGAGCACGAAATTCCCCACCCCAATCAACCTGAAATAATTTAATAGGCAGTGCGAAATTTAATGAAAGTGGAGAGCACCTCAGACTTTTGTTTGAGAAAATAAATCCAAGTGTATCAACTAAAATGATCATAGAAAAGAACATAATACGAGAAACCATCACGAGATTGAATTCTAGCAGGCCCCCATACAGTAGAGCAAATAAGTTCAAGAGGCTGGTTTGCCGTAAAATTGGAAGTAGGAAATGGCAATTTATGAATTTTGCTTACAGAACAAGCATAACATAAAGACTTATTTTTATTAAATGAAACAGAAGCAACAATCAAATTAGAGTCTATCAATTTCCTAACAGTAGATATAGCTGCATGGCCAAGACGAGCATGCTAGGTGGAGAGCGAAGCTAAGTGTGCCTGAATGGGAGGAGAGGATGAGAAGGAAGGTAGTAGAGTCCATCCTTATTCTGGCCTCGGAGTAGAACTGCCTTCATTGTCAAATCCTTAACCAAAAATAGTCAAAAAAAAAATCAATAGAAACATTATTAGAAGAAGTTAAGGAGCGAACTGAAATCAAGTTTTGGGCTGCCGGATTAGTACCATTAAGAAAGCAGTTAAAAGAACCAGTAGAATGAATGGAAAGTTTAGAACCATTACCAATTGTGACTTCTTCAGGCCCTTGGTATTCAGAGTGAAGAGTTAGATTTTCTAGATTTGAGGTAAGGTGATGAGTAGCACCGGTGTCCATGACCCATGGCTGAGAAGAAGGGGAGAAAACGGATGCAAGATGGGAGGTCGGCTTTGATGGTTGGCGATGCTCTTTAGTGAGTCTAAGAGATGGCCATACACGAAAAAGATGGCCTTGTCCCTTGCAATTGTGACAGATCACAAAACTAATGTCCAAGGGAGCTGAGTATGTGGTAGAAGAGGTATTATGAGAGGAAGAAAAATTACCAGTTGATTGGGAGGAACGGCCTCCTCGATTGTGTCTCCCCCTACCCTGACCCCTAGAGTTGGGAGCTGTTCGATTGGCATAATGAGCGATAGGAGGGAAATCTTCCACCGGATTATCTCGAGCCAATTATGCCTCCTCAATGAGCAAAAACCCGAATAGGTTATCAACGCTAATAGACTCAAGACGAGCCTCCAGAGTACGAACAAATGGTCTATAACTGGAACCTAGGCCTGCCATAATGTAGTCAATAAAATCATCATTGGCCATGGGATTCTGAAGGGCTGCTAATTGATCAAACAATCTCTTAGCCCGCTATATGTAAGCTGTGATGCTATCATTCTCACGCTTGAGTGTTAACAGTTGTTGTCGAAGACTTCATACTTGAGGTCAAGATCCAATTGAACATGTATCATGAAGCTTATCCCAAGCTTCCTTAGCAGTAGTGGCGCCAATGATTTGTGGCAGCATACTCTCTGAGATGGACGAAAAAATCCATGATAGAATTTGATGATCTTGTTGCTCCCATAAAATGAAGTCATCACTACCAGCAGCAAGCGTGTCACTGCTGTCCACATGAGAGAATAAACGACAACCCTTTAAGAGGAGTGTGAGCTGTGTCTTCCATAATAAGAAATTACTGGGGTTCAGTTTGATGGAGAGATGATGAGATAAGTTAGAAGAGAAGGAAGGTGTGGGCATGGCTGCCATAGAGGCGGAAGAGAGAGCTGAATCAGTAGACATATTCGATTAGGTGTTTAAACCAATATTAGCTCTGATACCATGTAAGAGTAATGCAGCTCTGTGTTCTCATTAATGAAGATTACAATTTATACAATAATACTTAGAGAAGTATAACAGAGAAGAGATATAAACAGAGTAGAACTGTACACCTAAGAAACTACAAATGGTGAAAAGTTCTACACGAGATAAACTTGTATTGAAGAAGAACTCTATTCTTGCCATATCACTTACTGTAGAAGTATGTGATTGAGCTTGTTGTTTGTAAACAAACAGCTTGTTGTTTCTATGAAGATAAAAGAACTCTATTCTTGCTATATCACCGACAATTCTGAGATTTTTATTGTGAAATTCTTGACAATAATATCATCAATTTAAAATATTACAAGTTAATCATTAGCTTTATTAAATTTTATAAAAAAAATAATATTAAATATATTAAAATGTCTTTATCTTAAATTAATATAGATGATAATTTTAATTGCTCAGTTTCACCAACCTTATTTACTATATATGTGGACCTCATAAATTTTAAAGTCGGACGACTTGAGATGAGACAAAGTCCACTTTATTATGATTTTTTTTCTTTATTTTCTTTATTTCTTTGCGAATTGAAAGATCAAGCCAATTTTCATTCTGTCTTTTTATCCAAACCTAAGCTAAATATATAGCTAAAATCCTCGAATTTCAGTCCAGCTGCAACTAAAATTTGTCATATTTTCTATGTCAAAGTGAGAGTACTCTAAAATTTGGCTATGTCATTTATTTGATTAGAAATATATCACTTGAAATATTGTTGCCACATAAGCTTCAAAAAAAGCTCTCGAGTCAGGCTTATTATACATATAGATAAGATTTTTTTTAATAGGAGTAAATGGAAATTAAAATTTGAATTTAAAATCTTTTAGGATATATATATATATATATATATATATATATATATATATATATATATATATATATATATATATATATATATATATATATGACTAAATAAAATTTTCAAATTCACTCTATTATGACAAAATAAGATTAAGAAGAAAATTAATTAAAGGAAGTTATAATTACATTGTTGTTGAAAAAATGAATTAATATTTTAACAATAAATTAATTAAATTTTAATATTTTAAAAATAACATTACTTTATTTGGAATTTTAAAAATAAAATTACACTTTTTTTGTTTTTAAGTGTAATTTTAGAGATAACATAATGAAACCTCCAGCAATTAGAATTAATCCACTACAGAACAAAAAAAACTGCCAATTAGCGACGGATTAGCGACTGTTTTCTAATTGCGTCGTGAGAATGATATTTACTTTTTTTGCGACGAAATAGCGACGGGATTAACAAACAGTCGCTAATTATTGGCGTGAATAGTACGCGCCCTGTTTTGCGACGAAATTAGCGACAAAATTTCCGTCGCTAAATTTTATAATCTTTTATTCAAGAAATTTGTTTCAGATATTTTAGCGACTAACATTTTAGTCGCTAATTTTGGCGGGAAAATTTAGCGCCATTTTTGCGACGAAAAGAATTAGTATTTTTTACGTTAATACGATTAGCGACGGATGTATGTAGTCGCTAATCCGTCGCAAATAAATTAAAAAATAAGTTTTTTAATTTCACTTCCATGGTTTATGTATAATTTCAAGTAATTTTAATATAGACCATATAAAATGAATATTTTCTTTTGTAACAGAAAATTATAAATTATTTTATAAGTTGATAATAATTGTTTATCAATTATACCAAAATCTAATGTTATTTATTTAGAAAATTTATATTTTTAATCATAATAATAAACTAATTGTTATGATTATTATATATTTGCGTGTTCAAGATTAATAAAAATAAATATTTATAAAATTTATTATTTCATTTAAAATAATAATAAAAAAAATTTGTAATTTATTTTTATTTTAAAAAATTTAAATCAAATATTAAATTATTTTGAATTAAATTGATTTGTTTATCAATTCTCCCAATTTTGAAAGTGTCCAAAGACTATTGAAAATGAAATTCGGGCTTAGTCAGCATGAAATATTTTGAAAGACTACGAGACATAGTTTCAATTAAAAATTTGTATTGTTCGCACAAAATTATTAGTTAGAATTATTCATCGCTATTTGTATCAATTTAAAAAGATGACATAAAAATTTTGAACTCTTATCCAAATAGGAACCTTAGGCCTAATTGAATATTGGATTTAATAATGAATAAAGGATCATGATTAAAGAGAGACCAAAATAAAGATCTCCGAATCTAAAAACGGGTTGCACACCATTAGATAAGATGTTATCTTTCAATACGACCGAAAAAATCACTCGTATCGCCATAGTTAAAATATCTTTAAAGTATAAATACTTTTCCTATTAATTTTCTTTTCTATGATTTTAATACTACTGCGGTTACCTAATTGAGTGGTATGGAAGACTGAGAAAACTTACTGATTTGAAAATGGAGAAATGGCTTTGAAATTCTAAACATGGCCAGATTAATAAATAAGTTAAGATATTATCTGATAAATCCAAATATATAGTCCATTTGAATCTGCATGTTTACGGTTTGGTTGGATCTTCAAATACAAATTGAACAGCTTTTATACGGAATATTGTAAGTAAAGATTTAACGATTAAGTATTTACCGTTAGATCGGACTGATTTTTGGTGAGTACATTTGAAACTCCTTGTTGTTAATTTTGAATGGTAAAGATTAGTTTTTAAGGTCTGTAAGTTCAATTTTTGTTGCAAAAAAGAGGCTGTTTTTTAGATTTTTTACGTAATGATCAGTTTTGTATATGAAAACGATCGGATAATTATTTGCCGTTAGATTGACCTGATTTTTGGTGAGAACGTTCAAAACTCCTTGTTGTTAAGTTTGGACGGTGAAGATTAGTTTTTAAGATCTGTAAGTTCAGTTTTTGTTGCAAAAAAGAGGTTATTTTTTGAATTTTTTACATAATGACCAATTTTGTATGTGAAAACGATCGAAAAATTATTTGCCGTTAGATCGGCCTAATTTTTGGTGAGTACATTCGAAACTCCTTGTTGTTAATTTTGAATGGTGAAGATTAGTTTTTAAGGTCTGTGAGTTTGGTTTTTGTTGCAAAAAAAGAGGTTATTTTTGTGATTTTTTACGTAATGACTAGTTTTGTATACGAAGACGATCGAAAAATCATTTGCTGTTAGATTGGCCTGATTTTTGGTGAGTACGTTAGAAACTACTTGTTATTAATTTTGAACGGTAAAGATTAGTTTTTAAGGTCTGTAAGTTCAATTTTTGTTGCAAAAAAAAGTTATTTTTTGGATTTTTAAGTAATGACCAGTTTTATATACGAAAACGATTGAAAAATTATTTGCCGTTAGATTGGTAATGTATTATTTGTATTTTATATATTATTATTAGTAATGTATTATATGAATTCTTAATTATTATATTTTTTTAATTATTTTTAAAAGATAATACTTTTTTATTCATTATTTCAAAATATAAAGTAATTTATTTAAAAAAATTACATTTTTAATAATAATAATAATAATAATAATTAACTAATGATTGCAATATTATATGAATTCACCGGTTTGATTCAAAGATTTTGAAGGATCTGTAAATAATAAGTTATTATATAGATTTTGTAACGCTCCAAAAATTTAAATCGCGCGAGAGTATTTTTTTAACACGTGCAAAGTATTTTGATACTAGGTACAAAGGCCGATTTATTAAGGATATGATATAATTTTGCATAATTTCAAGAATTTTAAATTAATAATTATTAAATAGAGTAAAATTTAAGAACAAACCATAAGAAAGGATAAATTTTAATTTAATAACTAACAATTATAATATATATATATATATATATATATATACACACACAAACACACACACATATAAATGTCAAAAATCTCTAGAAAATCCTAGAGAAAGTGCCCTAGTCACAGCGTCCTTGCCCTCTCCCTCTGATCGGGGATCGAAAACGAGAGAGAGAGAGTCTGCGTCGCTGTGAGAAGCCGGTCACTAACATCAGCCTCTTTCCTCAGCCATCTTCGTCGCACTCCATCATCTCTGTCGCGATCTCTACTTTGCAGTTTCGCTCTCTCAAACCGAAAGCTTCTCTGACCGATTCCAGCAGCGAAAGACGATGCAAGCAACACCGAAGGACTCATGGTGGTCGTGCTATCATTTTGGTGTCTTCAGATTTTTCTCACTCACCGGTGATAGCCATATCGAAAAAGGGGTATGCTAACTATTCCAACGGGGATTTCGGCCAGACCACGATGCGTTGGAGCACGTGAATGCTTCCAGGAGATTACCGATAGCCCCAACTCTGTTTTGGCAGTAGCGGTGCATGGCCAGCGAAGCTCCAGTGACCAGCGACCTAGGGACAGGTTTGAGAGAGCTAGATATTTGTTTTATTTGCTATTTAATGGTGTTATTATTTCGTTTGTCTATCTTATTTGGCTTATTAAGAATGAATGTGGTTTAAAGGCTATGAAATGAAATGCTAAGTGCTGTAGAATGGATAATCAGATTCTTTATTCTTGAAAAAAAAACTTTGGGTTTAAACCTTTAATCTTGATGAAGTCAATACCTGTTCATTTGACAGAGCTAAATAAATATTCACTTTTTTTATATGATGTCTGTTCCCGTTAAAACAGAGATAAGTTTTTCACAAGTGATGGGAATCACTGAATATCATTTGCTTTGAACCATATGTTATTATTGCAAGCACAATCCCAGAGTCTTAATTTGGCCATCTTTTTTTTCTTACACAGGCACAAATGCGGGCTTAAATATCTATGCCTTCTAGCTGCATTGTGGTCCCCTGAGGGAACTTAGACCTCAGCTTCTTGTTTGTCAATATTGATGAATAACATCCTTGGATTATTTTCTATTTTTAATTTAAATCTCTATTTTCAGTTAGGCCTCATAAGAGGAAATGCTTCAAGCCATGTTATTAAATGAGGCAGCAACACGACATTATGATGTTTTAGTAGGTAGCTATGTTACAGATTGAAATCTTCTTCAATATTTTTATATATATGTTATTAGTTTTAGGCTTGGAGAAGATGATATTTGTTTGATAGAAATGGTAAAAGAGAAAATAACCAGAAAATATAAACAAACAAAAGCTCACTAACTTTGATATAACAAAAGTGCAAAAGAATATATGAAAATGCATTTATACTGTTCATATTAATTGATATGTAATAATATTTTTTTATTAAGCTATTTGCGTGAATGATATATGATTGGCTTAAAAAAAATAAATGGGTTTGTGTCAGTCTGAGCAGTCTGGGTCTCAAGGACAGTTGGGTACGTTAGTTGTGTTTGAGGTTTGGCTTTGTATTGCTTTTACTAGTCATTCTTACATGTAATTCTATACTTTGGGAATAAACATAAAGAAAAGAAATTTTCAGGTTCCTTACGAAAACAAGGTCAGTTGGCCCCAGTATTCAACAGAACCAAGAGTTCAGCATCCAAAATGAAGATTTTCCAGCTTTGCCAGGATTTAAAGGTTCTCGATATTCTTTGTACTTTGCAGCATATGCTAATTTTCACGTTGTTGGTTGACCATCACATTAGATTTGCTTCAGGTGGTAATGCTGATTATAGTATATATGGATTTGCATCAGAAGGAGCAACTGCATGACAATACCATGTCAATGATGTAATCTCAGCACTTCCCTATGAGTCTCAACCTAAAACATAGAATTCGTGCAATGTTACTTGTTATGTACTTCTCAAAATTTAGTTGTACTCTTTGCAGATGGGCAGGTAAGCTAGTTTCAATTTAGGAGGAACTTATTCCTCCTATCGTCCACAGCTCCAGCAGCAACATGCTCCAGTGAATACTCAAACTCCAATGTTTACATGTACAGGTTTGAACTCTAGGATAAATCCCCCTCATTGCCTATCAAAAGTTGCTGCTTAGGGACATCTATGCAAAAACATAACTTCTTTTTCTTTCTACCTTGCTTCTTCGGACTTTGGGAAAATGTGTTATATATATGTGTGTGTGTGTGTTCCATTTTTAGTAAATAGATTGATATTAGACTTAGTCTGTAAACACGACAATGGCTGGTGATCTTAATTTTTTTAATTCATTTGCTCTGTTGAACTTAACTCCGATTATGCTTGATAGATTCTGTGATTTGGTTCCTGGTTTAATTAAATTTAGATTGGTTTATTTTAATTGTGAAATTTCATTCGTTAATTAACTGTTTCTCAGTTTATGTCTTTGAATTAGGTGTGTCATAGATCCTATGAACTTTACATAAATTATTAGCCTTTTGACTGAAGTTTGATAAATATTTTTGATATGAAGCTCACAAAGTTTGGCCCAATCCTTGTGAGTGGGCATCCATCTCCTTTACTTGTTCTCTACAAGCACAATAAAGTGTGTTTGATTATAAACTACTAAAAAAAGCTGTGGACAATGTAGGATATGTTACTTTTTGAGATATCAAATCTTTTAAAATTAAATGAAACATGCAGGTACTGATTAGGTATGGAAAATTTTCAAATGCTGCCCTGCTCTTGGACTTTGGGTTTTCACTTCCTTATAACATCCATGATTAGGTTAGTTGATTGTAATTTATTGAAACTATATGTGTAAAAGCTACAAGCACAATTTATAGTTACATTATTGTTGATTGCCTGAAATTTGTGAATTGAAAAGCATAATTCTCTTTCAGACATTTATCTGTACAACAGGATTGCAAAGGTGCTAGATTGTTTGTCTTTCGAAGGTTCTTGGTTGCTTAAAGAAAAGGGTAACAAAAAAACCTAAGTAGTTTAAACTTTAAACTGTCCCTTGCTGCTATTTTTTTCACTTCCTCGCCATTAAATTGAAAGTGTGCATCTGTGTGCATATGACTTGAGTATATATGTGCCTTTGCCATGTTCCTTGATGCTGCAGCTATTTCCTAGTTCTTCATAAGATTTTGATTGTCAACTACCTCACTTTTAGTTGATTTTGGTATACCTTTTTAAGTCGATGCATATGATGAAGAACAATGATAGGTGTTTCCATCTTTTCTTTTTTGCAAGATGTGATTGGTTGGTTGTTAGTTTTTGCAATAAATGATTTCATTTCCTTTTTAAGCAGCTGCTATCCTTCAAACTTTTTTAAATATTTAGCCGTTAATTGGCAAATTTGCTGGTTTATTCATATACTGCTTGTTCAAATAGGCTATGCTTTCTGGAGAACCAAGTATAGTGGAGGCTGCTGCAGCATTGTTGAAGGCTGTTGTTACCAGAAATCCGGCGAATCTCCGGCGATCGGTAACAAGGTCAGTATTTACTTTTAATTATATACTAAAGAGTTTTATGGACTAAAAGAAGTTTGATCGAATATTTAAGTCATAATAATAATAATAATAATAGTAGTAGTAGTAGTAGTAGTTTAGAGTTAATTACAATCCAGTTGGCTGCCAATAATACTACTTAAGTCCTTTTGTTTTTTAATGGAAATAATTAAATTTGAGGGGAACTTCAGTGCCAAAAAAGCAGTTGCTTTTGTATATGTAGGACATGATAATGTGAATATTCAATCATGGATGAGCAAAAGGGACTGATAGTTTTAGGTATGTGAATGTGACCGATGATGCATCTGATGTGTAACTCAATTTTTTTCCCGTTTCCATAATATTTTTTTTCTTCTTCAAATGATATTATGATTAACTAAAATCATAATGAGCTCAAAAGAAATCTCTGTCTTGCTTTTGGTGTTCTTTAAGAAATTAATCTCCAATTGAATAGACTATTAGTAACCCAAGGTACGTAAAATGAACATATCGTTGTTGGATATTCTTATTCTCCTTCTGGACCTTTAATTTGACTAGGAGCTCTATCATTGAGGCTAGAAGAATCAAGTAATGGTGGAAATGAACAACAAGAATCAAGAAACCTGACACGGCAACCTTCACAGAAAATATCGTGTACTGGAGATGCTAAGGAAGAAATTTTCAGCCTTATGGCGGACTGTCTTCTTACTGCAGTGAAGGTATTTTCTGCTCTGCATGTGAATTTCTTCACATTCTTCCTTTTGTATGTATGCGTGCGTTTTTTTTTAATTAATAATATGATATTCTTGGCAGGTTCTAATGAATTTAACAAATGACAACCCTATTGGTTGTGAACAAATTGCTGCATGTGGAGGATTAGAGACAATGTCTTCTTTAATTGCTTGTCACTTCCCTTCATTCAACAAAACATTATCCAACTTCAGCAAGATGAAGGAGAACATTTCATGTATTGATTTGACAATCAGAATGATGATCATCTTACGGATCAAGAGTTGGATTTCCTTGTTGCTATATTGGGCCTTCTTGTGAATTTAGTCGAGAAGGATGGACACAACAGGTTAAAATCTACTATTTTCTTGTACCTGGGTTTGCTGCTTGCTTGAAATATTGGAATTATTTGGCTGCTGCTTGTTGCGCATTTGCTTTTGTATTACCTTCAAGCATTTTGCTGTGACAAGTTTGATTTGTCTTCTTCTAAATCTTGCTCTCAGGTCATTCTGTCATTCACTTAAATTAGATGCTGTACGAGTACATGTTCTTGAAAACTCTCTAACAATTTTTATGGAACAAAGGCATATGATTATAGGAAATTGTTTGGTGTTGCATACATTTCTGCAGCAGCATTTTTTTAAGCAACATTCTCATTTGCATGACTCAGGATATTTGTGCTTTTCTTGGATGCTATCCTAATGTTGAGTATTCAAAACCCTCGTCTGTTCACATCCAGGACATTTTAAAACACTTCTATACTTTCCATACTAAAACCTACATTTATATAAAAATTAAAGAATAATGGATATGAAGGAAGGGTTTTAATTGCTGAAATGAATGGAATGTTGCCTAAATATTGCGTGAAATTGGCATTGCTGAAAAAGGGAATTGTTTAATAGATTGAACCAGGAAGTATTGCAATGGTTGCCATTAGGTGTTAAAAAAAGAACTTGGGACTTATTATTGCTAAATGTATATTGTGTACTTTAAGACTCATATGTAGTGATGTATGGTAGAAAGGGCAAAAATTCTTGTCTCTAATTTTTTATAATGTATTCAGGTCTATTAGAACAAGAAGGCAAGTGCTTGGTTGATCCTTGTGAAGAATGATGAAGACTACAAAGTTTTTTTTTTGTAGCATATTGTATAAAAATTTGTTAGTAGTATTATTTAGTTTGAATTTTTTTCCAATTATTTGTAAAGTATTGTTTATGATATTATATTTTTTAAATTAATAATATTTGAGAAATTTTATTTATATAAATTAAATTCTGAATGTTATAATAATAATAATAATAAAATATTATAAATGAATTGTGATGAAATTTGCATTATTCGCGATGTTAATTTGAGTTGTTAATTTTCATTTTTATTTGCATTTTATGAATATTTATTAGCGACGGTTTAGTGACGAAAAATTGTCGCTAAAAAATTACTATTATATTTGTAAATTAAAGTTTTTATTTAGCGACGGATTTAGCGACGTATATTTGCAATGATGAATAAATTTCAGAAGTATATTTGCAACTTTGGCTTAATATTTATATGCATACATAATAAAACTAGTAGCAATTAGAATTAATCCACTAGCAATGATGATCCATCAAACCGAACTCTGTATGCCCGCAAACAAATTTCACATGATATTAAAGCTTGCAAGTGATCTGATTAATCAATGAAATTTTTTCCATCTCATCCTTATCCATGGGTTACAATTTTTTTTTCACTGCATGAAAATATGTGGTTTATTATATAGTAAAGTTCATTTGTTACTGCATGAATATATATATATATATATATATATATATATATATATATATATATATATATATATATATATATTGGCATCTATTATGGATGAACGAAATTTGATTAAAATCGAATCAAACCAATAGATTTTTTTTAATTTAGTTTAATTTTTCGGTTTTTGATTTTAAAATTATAGCAAATTCTATTAATACGGTTCAATTTTAGAACGTAAAAATTGAAAAATAACTGAACCAACCGATGTTTATATAAAACAACATCATTTTTTATATTTGTTCAAAACACATCATTTTATATATTTGTTCAAAAAGATGTCATTTTAATTTTTTTAATTGATAATTTTTAAATTTCAATTATATGGTTAATCAAATCGAATTGATCGAAAATTTTTATTAGATTTGAATTGGTTATCTTATGATTTCAATTCGATTTGGTTAACTAAAATTCTAAAATTGTAATGTTATATTTGTGCAAGGACCCACGATTTGTGCAGGGTATTACACTTCAGCTCTTATATATATATATATATATATATATATATATATTATTTTTCTAATATTGAATGAAAATTGGGATGATAATTTATTGTGGGTATCTATTTTATTTAATAAATTTTTATTTTATTTAAAAAAATAAATTAAAATATAAACTAGTTTATTTATGGTAGGTATGTATATAAATAAAATAATTCAATGAAGAAACCTGTAAGAAATTAAATTAATAAGTCTACTTATTAAATTAAATTTAATATTAAATTATATAATTAAATTTAAATTATTAAATTTAATTAATTTTAATTTTATTTAAAAATTATATTATATTATATTATATTAAAAATTTATTAATTTAATAATTGAGGGGACAAAAAACTGAAATTTGAAACTGCTGCACAGACTCTGAAACCGCTGCACAGTGTAGCGATTTCAAAAGAAATTTTCAGAATCTGACAGTGGGTCTCACATCTGAAATCGCTACATAGTACAGCGATTTCAGAAAAAATTCCATTTCTGTAATTATTTTATGACAAACCCTATTTTTGTAAATATTTTTTAAAAATACATTATTTAAAAAAATGTCCCGATAATTTAAAGACGACAAAATTTTACATATCAATTATAAAAATAAATATAAGTTCAGTAAGTAATTTAGATATTTATCAGAGTTATAAAAAAATTAAGGATGGTGAGATAGTGGCGTGAAGGAGTTAGGGTTGAGAGCAAAAAAATTAACCAGTCCATTAATATCGGTTTTTCAAAATTACTAACCATTAACTAGTCCGTTACATTCGGTTAATCAATTAATCGATTTCGGTTTTTCGGTTTGGTTAACCAATATTTTTCGGTTAACCATTAAAATTTATAACATAAAATTATATAAAAAAATTAGATAAAGTTTAATTCAATTTTCAATGTGTAAAGTAATTAAATATAAAAATTACGCAACAAACATAATTTAGTAGCTAAAAGTAATATTTTATAAATTAATAGCTAATATTATAAAATAGATTTGATATTTATTGAAAATTACTATGTTTGATTCTAAGTCAAATAAAATTTTGGATAATAATGTAATTAAATGCTATTAAATAAAATATGAACACCAATATATATATATATATATATATATATATATATATATAAAGCTAATTGTATACTATATATAAATATTTCTATATAATTAAAGATAATGATATAATATAAATTTAGTTTAAAGTATTATATAAATTTTATAGGAAAATATAAAAAATTAAGGTATAAAAATAAAAATAAAAATATATTTTAAAGCATTATTTATGTAAATTTTAAAGAAAAATAGAAAAAAATTGAAGATATAAATAATAAATAAATATATATATATGAACCGGTTAATCATGGATTTACAATTAATCGGTACTTAAAAACCTAAACCGTAACCATTAACAAAAAATATAAAAATTAAAATCCATAACCGAATCCTTCAAATCAAACCGATTTTTACGATTAACCATATTTTCGATTTTTTTTGATCATCCTTATATGGAATACTATCAAGTTGAAAATTCTAACCTATGTTATGTTGCTATTTGGGTCAAGCACATCAACAGTTGACTTAAGAAATTGACATTCATTACACAAATCATTAATGTTAAAATAATAATTAATTTTTATATAAAATTATATGGAATAAATTAAAATATCCTTTTTAATTTAATTTATTATAGTAAAATATGAAAAAAAAGAACATTAATTAAGCTATTAAATATTTTATTTACATTATATGGGAGCAAAATCCAAAATAATACATTAAGGTATATTTGGTATGATGTAATCAGTTGTAATATAATGAATTATGTAATAGATTAAAAGCGCATTTGGCATTGATTTTGGAAAGATAAAAAACTGATTATTGGATTAAAAAGCTGATTATAGAATAAAAATATGTATTTGGTAAATGCTAATTTTTGAGAAAGCAATTTTGTAAAAAGTGAAAAAACTTTCTATTAGAAAAATCTAGAAATTAAAGTTTTTCAGAAAATCTGAATTTTAATTTTTAAGAATAGCTATTTTAGAAATTTTTTAGATAAAAATATCCTTTATTTTATTTCATAATGACAATTATTTATTTTATTTCACAATGACAATTATACCTAATATAAAAAAGGAACAATAGAAAAATATTTATTATTGATTTAAGACAAATAAAAAAATTATAAAATAATAATTTAAACATTTATTGTAAAAAAATATTTTTAATCATATCATTTACCAAACAGTTGATAAATTACTTTTGAATTTATAAGTTATTTCGAATTTTATTTACCAAATAATTATTTACTTTTTAGAGTATAACTTTTTGGAATACAACTTTTATCAATTGAAAAAACTATTTTCATAAATTTTACCAAACTGATCCTAAAAAACGTAATGGAATAAAATGAAATTATAATTAAATTATCATGTTTGGTTGCAATAATAATATAATGTAAATACTAATATATATTTTATGTTTGGTTATATTATATACATGTATCAACTTTTGCATGGAGATGTAGGCATCCACCGAGGCTAAGAAAGGTCATCCAAAGATTGCATTGTATGATAGTGGCATATTCACCACCATAAAACAGGTTATACAGGTCCTTACTATCGAATCATCTCCAAGTTGTATGGTTAGGTTGACCAAACCCTCCACCTTGACAGGTTGTCCCAAAATACCAATCAATGGTACAATTACTTCCTTTAGTATGCTCGGCATTTTCAAAGCTTTAAAGGCTTGCAAAGTAATCAGGTTGATCGCACTACCCCATGTCAATTAAGATTCTTTGTACCAAGTAATCTCCAATTATCACTTCAACCATTAGTGCATTGTTGTAAGGCTGCCGAATGTGTTTTCTATATTGAGATGAAAATTGGATGATCCAATTTAAAATAGGCGAGCTAGTCCCAAGGGAGAAAACTTCTTTTGCCTTGCGCTTTTTGGAATTATCAAACACATTGTAATGTTTTCTTCCTAAAATTACACGAATAACTCATGCCAAGGCTTTCTTGCTGCCACTATCTTCCTCCCTATAATATTGTCAAGGTGGTGATCATCTGCCCTCACTCTTACTTGTTTTAACAAACTACTGTAGTTCGCCTTTCTTAATTTGATACTCTATCTCCTTCTTGAGCTATCTGCAATCATTGGTTTCATGCCCATTGTCTTTACAAAAAGCACAGTAAAGACTCTGGTCTCTATTTGGATTTTCTTTCATGGGCTTTGGCTAGGTGACTTGATCGTTTTTCTTCATCCAAAATAAAATCTAAGCGGGGAAAGTGGTCAATTTGGTGAACTGTTCCTCACTTCAGCTATTTGAGTATGACTTTATGATCACATATGATCTATTTAACCCCTTCATAGTTCAGGAATCACACCTTCTTGAACTACTTCTAGCTCAACCTACTTCCTTGGAATTCTCGCTATCTTCTCTTGCTTGCATGCTATACCTCAGCCACCGAGCTTCATCCATTCGAATGTACTTGCAAGCTCAGGTCATTAGTTTGGTGAAATCACATGAGGGCTTTTTACTCAACGAATCATTAAAATCCTAGCACCTCGTATTTTTGCCAAGCACATTAATAACGACCTCCAAGTTTAGATTTTGAATATCCACTATTATGACATTAAACCTCTCCATATAACTACATAAAGATTTTAAGTGACCTAATATAAATCAGCTGAAACCTTTGTTGGCAAGATAACAGCTACTAACTTTGCGACAAACATGCCACTAAATTGCTGAAAATTATCTATTGAATGCGTTTTGATAGGTTTCTGAACCAGATATGGGTAGACTCGATCAAAGTTTATGGAAAAACTTTACAGAGGGCAACATATTTAATCGTGTGGATTAACATAGTGTGGTGAAACTTGTAATGGCATCAACGTCGGGCTAATCATGAATAGTAATTTCCAACGATAAATAGTATTTTCGGGCTAAAAATTTACACCCAAAAGTGAAAAATATTTTATTGGAATATTGAAAAGTATTAGTCACGGGTAGTCCGGAGTTGAAGTTTGAAGTGAATTTGAGGTCAAATAAGCCTCTGAAAGCCAAAAGAACGAAAACCGAGATAATTAGGGTTTAGGATTTTTAATTATTTTTTATCGTTTTGGCTATTAAAAATAGCAAATGAAGCCTAAAAAATATCAAAAATTACATATGTACCTAAAATAATATGTAGATTATTTGGGTAATAAAAAATAAATTTTTCGGTAACACCGATATTTTTGAATCGGACCGATAAAATTGAATCGGACCCGAAATGAACTCCGATTGGACTGAAATTTTAAGTATAGCATATTTTTAATATGATATGAATAATGGAATTAAATTTGAAGAGAATTGAAGTTGGAAAATGGGAGAAATTAATTAGGGCTATTTATCGGGTAATTATTGGGCTTAAACAATTAAATTGTCCAAGCCCAATTAAAGCCCAACCTATAGCCCATTAACCAACCATATTTAAGCCCTTCTTCTTCAGAAAACTCCAGCAGCAACTTTCTTCTTCTTCAGCCTTCTTGGTGGCCGAATTACACCTCTCCTATTTTCTTCTCTCGTTCTTTCAATTTTTCACCAAATCTCACCAAATCAAAGCCTAAGAAAGTGATTTAAGCCCCTCTAGAGTATCCGAGCCAGCTCTAATCTTTGATTCAAGGAAGAGAATCAAGAGAAACCAAGGGTTAAAGTTTAGGTGTCAAATTTAGGTAAGTGAATTAATTGATTTTAATTTGATTTCTTAGTGTCTACTACTAGTTTTGGGTACCTAGAGTTTTTTACTGTTAAATTTAGCATTTGAAGTCAAAATATTAGAGTTTATTTTGATAAAGAATTCAGCCATTGAAGGAAATCAAGAGGAGGAGCAAATCTCACAAGCCAAAGGCAAAGGAAAGGAAGCTTAGGCAAGGATAATTACTAGAAAAAGGTTTGTGACTAATTAATCCTTTTATTTCCCTATTAATTAAGTGAATTTCCTTTAGATTTATTAAGGAAAAATTAATATATTGAGGTATTATTGAATTAATGTTATACTCATGTATTAGGGACTTAATTATGTTTATTAGAACCGTTGAATGAATTTAAAATAATTTATATGGTAGAGTTTTAGTGTAGACCGAATGGTAATTCAAGAGAAAATAATGTGATTTGAGTTATTTTAGTGATTTTAAGCTTTCTAATGTTAATATTAATGAAATTTAATATCCATAAATTTTTATAGAATTTATGGGAATTAAATGAATATTTTTGAAATAAATTTTAGGTAAGTATTAATTGAAAAATATGAAATTATGATGAATTGTTGCATAAATTAGAGATTAAATGGTGAGTTATTGTGAAATAATTCACATACTATGTAAAGAAGACAGATTACAAATAAAATACACCGGTACAGTATTGACAAGTAATGAAAAGTAGTGAAAAGAAAGAAAGATTAAATAATAAAATGAAAATTATGAAAATATGTGCCCTTAGAAAGAGTCAGGCAGTAAAACCTAGTTCAGGATATAATTGGCTGGCCATAGGGATACCTATACCGCGGTGCAAGTCATGGCAACTTGCTTTACTATGGTTGGATCATTGATCTCTATAGTATTTATCATATGTACTGTCATATGTTTATGAGGGATGATTTTTGGAGGTCATTTTTCATTCTGTTGTGGCTCTGTGGGGTCCACGTCCCATATATCCGGTCTGAGAGTTTTCTGTCGGATCTGTACTTGGGGCATAATGATAAGAAAATATTAAAATTGTAAAAAGAAAGTTAAAACTGAAGTTTAAGTTGAAAAATGACTAAAATGGAAAAAAAAAGTTTAAAAGTTTAGGGGTAAAATGGTAATTTTAATAAAAGATGAAGTTAATAAGTCAAAGTGAAAAGGAAATAATTAAAAAGGGTAAAATGGTAATTTGATCAACTAACTGTGTAAAAGTTAACCTTATAAAGTTAAAGGACTAAAATATAATTTTACATGATATATATATATAATGCTTTTAAATAAGAAAAACCGATAATAAATAACTTAATTGAGATTAATTAAGAAAATGTAATTATAGGAAAATGCTATGATTTTTAGTCACCACTGGACATTTTAATGCTTAGCACGTAGGATTTACTGCGTGTAGGTACGGATGTTTTGGGAGCATAGGTATACAAAGGACAAAGAAGATGCTGAAGAACTATAATATTACTTTTGATGGCATGTATATATTTGTTTTACATTTAAGAAGATTATATTGTAATGATAATAGTATTATACCGTATTGTAAATAGAAGTGTGGGTAAGGATTTGCAAGAAAGGGATGGTATGTTTGAATGATGTGATGGAATAGGTGGATATGTTATGTGATTGGTTATATAAACTGTTGTACCTCTGAGAGGCTGTATTATTGTTTGCTTTTCAGAGGGCTAGTTAAAAATATAGCCGTTATATTGCCAAAATTTTGTTAAATGCATAGTAAATTCCGGACAGTTATAAGTCAGCGATTTATGAAATTAGGTATGCAAGATGATTGTTAAGTAAAAAGGATATAAAAAAATATTCCAACCAATTGCTAATCCGTTAAGACTGTTACAGTAAGGGTGTTACAAAACTGCTCCAAATGAGCTCGGGGGTCAGTGCTTCCGTTATACCTTGGCAAATTGGGTAACCATATGCTTGGGAAAGGTGTCACCAAAATTCTTTAAACAATGGAAACGAAAACTCCCTTGCTATTGCAGGGTGTTTCGATTTTGGTGCTTCAACAGTCTTTCTTCAAAAAGCTTTTTGAACTCATCCATGGTCATGGTGATTGTGGGAGTTGGGGCAGGTGGGGGGTTGTATTTTGAGTGTCAGTGTTTGGGTTGATATTTGCTGCGATGGTTGGGGTGGCATTTGAGTTGCTAAGTTTGATTGTGTTACTAAGAGGGCTTGAGCAATCAACGAAGTAAAATCGGGTAGGGGGATTGTAGAGGTCACATGATGAGATAGGTTAGTGATGGGTGAGTTGGTGGAGGTACTTGGCGGAGTAGGTTCTAGAGGGAAAAAAAATAGGTAAATGTGGAGGCAATGTGGTAGTGTTTCGGTACGTTATTTTCGATCTGAGTGTCTGGTATGTCTCGATCTTGAGGATTCATAGTGTTGGGGGATGAAATCCACTCTCATCGTACCAAATGATAACAATTTGGATTTTTGAACTGTTCTTTGAGATGAAACTTCCTTCACAGTTACATGAATACCTAAAAACAAAGAATTATGGCATAGTTTCCGACGAAAGAAAGTTTTGACGGTCAAATCAGAATAATATTTTAGGAACGATTTACCGAAAAAAGTGGCTAAAAAAGAAAAATATCTGAGATATCATGCCTATTTATAGATATAAAATCCTACCTCGGATAGGATTTAGTTTTCCAGTTATGATGGATTCCTATCTTAAACAAGAATTCCACTTATTGGGAAGACATTTTTGCTGATTAGAGAATTGAGCTGAAACTTACAAATAGGACTTTTATCCACTTGATGTAACTGAGTGTTCTTGTCCAGATGTAAGAAAATGAGTTTGAGCCTGAGTATGAAATCAGATTCGGGATGAATAGGATAAACAAGTGACCGACTACTCGAGGGCGGCTGATACTTATAGAATTTAGTTATCACAAATATATGCTAAAATAAAAATTTAAATACTAAATATAATGCCATAAAAATTTAGAGATTCAATTAAAAATATTATAATTCAGATACCAAAAAATGTTTTTTTAACCTAAAGTTAATTAATTGTTATACCGTCCAATCATGTCTACTCATCATATATATATATATATAACTTGGTTTAGTTTTAGTTTAATACATATATTGCGTTTTTGTTTTCTGTTGTTTTTTTTTCTTTTTTTTTTCTTTTTTTTTTTTTCACTGGCCTCTTATAAAAGTGATTTTCCATTAACTTAGCTCCTTGTAGCTGTTGTGAAGCTTATATTTGGTGCTAACTCCGCGTCACAAAGAAGACGCTAAATAGAACTAAAGTTGGCTGTATAGGGACTAGGATGAGAAAAAAAGGCGGAAAATTAAAAAGAAAGACCAAATGTTAACTTATTATTAGAATTTCTGATGGATTTGGAGAGTTAAACTTGTTAATTATGTGTTGAGAGTTATCTTAAAATGACTTAAAATTCTGGAGTTGGTTTACTATAATTATAAACTTTTATTTTGTTCCTATAAATAAATAAATCTTATACATGTGATTCTCTCCAACATTTTTCTTAAATAACATTTGCGTCAAATCCCTCCTTAGCCGGCCGGCCTAAATAACATTTGTGTCAAATCCCTCCTTAGCCGGCCGGCCTTGATATAGTTGTCACTTGTTTAATCCAACAGTTTTTTTTTTTTTCCTTTTCATCTAAACTGCAGGTTTAGGCAATCTTTGATTTGGGCCTTTTGTCTTTCTGATATGCACAATATTTTCACCTCCAAAGTCTACATTTATGCTGCAATTAATTATATGTAAACTAATTCTAGAGTAATTTAAGTTATTTTGAAGCAGCAGTATTTAATTTTTTATAACCACAAACAAATTTCACATGCTATTACAGCTAGCGAGTAGACATTTTTAGTTGGATGAAAATACGTTGTTTATTACATATATATTAACGTTTATTAATTTGTTACTTTTTGTTGGCTTTGTTGTTTGTGAATATCTTCTATGTAGTTGGATTTCTTCAATGTTGAAAATTCTAACAGCGTTGCATGCACGTATTCCTCACAAGACCAATCTCCTCCGCAAGTTTATCTTTCCGCAGTGATAGTGAAATTAATGATGGGGTCCGTAAATTTGTCATGTTCCTGGAACCTCAGCATTGACTTGACTTGGAGTATTAATTGTTAAATGATATTTTCTGAAAAATGACTATAAAATAAGAAGTGCTTAATCACTGATCAGAAAACCACAAGTCTCCATGGATATGTCGAAGGTCTTTGTGCATTGTTTAGTTGGGATACTATCTTTTAGCATTATAAACCAAATAGCAGGTTATGAAGCCAATTCTAGACATTGCGCCTCTTCTAAATGTGGCAATCTAACCATCCCATTTCCATTTGGTGTACAAGGCTGTAACTTAAGCAGCGAGTTTCTCATCACCTGCGATAATAGTTCAGGTCAAGAGCAAGCATTTTTAACGACATCAGACATCGAGGTCACGAAGATCAGCTTGAATGGAGAACTAGAAATCATGCAATCAGTAGCTGCGAGTTGCTACGAACAGTCGGGTAATCCTGACGTGGAGACCAATGATCAGTATTTTAATCCATCTTGGATAACACTGTCCAAATTTAAGATTTCCAAGTCACGGAACAAGTTTACTGTGGTTGGTTGTGACTGTTATGCATATCTAGAAGGTTATCGTGATGGGAAATTTTACTCTGCGGGCTGTATGTCTAGTTGTTCCATTAGCGAATTTGTGGATAACACATCTTGCTCTGGCAGTGGATGTTGCCATATCGAAATTGTCGATGGGCTAGAAAAAGCAACTGTCACTGCATATAGCTTCAAAAACCATACACGAGTGTGGAATCACAGCCGCTGTACGTTTGCATTCGTCGCGGAGGAAAAGAAGTTCAATTTTTCCCGTGAATATCTCAAAAAATTGCCCACAGAATTACCAGTAGTCCTTGATTGGGCTATTGACAATACCACAAGTGAAGGAGAAAGATCAAGCAATGCGTGTAGAGATCATGCCTTCAGTTATCATTCAAAACACGACCAGTCACGTTATCTTTGCAAATGTGAAAATGGCTATGACGGGAATCCATACCTTGGTTGTGAAGGTAAATTACTTCGTACTTCATACATCATCTGAATAGTCCATATTCTAATTGCTGTCTTTATTAATATCAAAAAGCTGATATATGCAGACATCGACGAATGTAAAACTAATAATCATAACTGCACTCATGTATGCATTAACTTGAATGGAAGTCATACATGCATATATATTACTTTTGTTCCATATGAAAAAAAAAAAAATATTACTTTTGTTCCAGCACTACATATTAATTATGAATTCTTGTTGATTTTCAGATATTAATGAGTGCGAGGATGCTAACCTCAATGGCTGCATAAGTGCCAAAAATTGTCAAAACTTTGGGGGGAACTACACATGTTTCTGTGGCGAAGGCTACCATGGGGACGGGAGGAGAATGGGACAAGGCTGCGTTGCTGACGTGGGGAACGCTACCATGGGGACGAGAGGAGAATCAACACCAATCAAGATTATTATTGGTAAGTTGGAAACTAAAATCTAAAAATGTTCTATAAATAAGACCACTTCAATAATTTATTATTATTACATTAAAATACTCCTTTTCTTTTTTGAACATACATATGAAAGACTATTATTAGCTCAGTGACAAATAGAGACATGAATTCAGTCCAACTAAGAAATCCACATAATAAACTTATTTTTTTTTCATATATATTCTATCTAGTTCCCCTATAAAACATAATTCAAATTCAATTTAATCCGTCAATAGTGAACCAATTCATTCATTTATATTATTTTTAATTTTATAACCGTTTTTTACATAATGATTATTTTTTATGTCATAACTCCTATGACTCAATTTATTTTTTAAATAATGTGAATATAAAAATATTTATTTTTATAGATTATATATGCATAAATTTTTTATATATAATTTATTCAGTATATATCCACAGCTTTTTTAATTTAATGAATTCTTTTAGAAAAATATTAAAAAAATCATAAATCTTAATCCATTTATGACTTGACTAATCAGTAACCCAAATTGGGTATGAATCGTTTAAATTGACTTATGATTTCAGGTAATCCGTTTGTAATTCGCAAAATTTTGATCACACTTAACTCAGTTCTGACTCCTTTACACTTATAGACTCATATAAGTGAGCTTTGGCCTTTGTATAAAAACGTGTATTGTTCAATGATATTTAGCAGCTAATCTAATTGGTGAGTAAATTTGTTGCCTCGAGTTTGGATTCTAAAACCCATATAAGCAAATTAAATAATTTCCAAACCCGTCGGTTTCCAAACTGGTTACCTAATTTGTATGGTAAAACCCATAATTTAATCATTCAATTCTGATATTTTTATACATTGTATATCTATACTTTATATAAGCAAATTAAATAATTTCCAAACCCATCGGTTTCCAAACCGATTGGGTTACCTAATTTTTATGGTAAAACCCATAATTTAATCATTCAATTTTGATATTTTTATACATTGTATATTTATACTTTCAAAATTACATATTAGATTTATCAAATTTTACGTATTTATATATTAGGTTCATATACTTTTAAAACTATATATTGAGTCTCTGAACTTATTTATTAGAATACATTAAATCCAAATAAACGTTAAAAATAATAGTGCTCCGTTAAAATACACACGGCTTTAACCGAATTTGTATTACATTGTCGTTTGTGCCGCTCAGTTTGGACTTGATATATTCTTCTTGAAAAGTTTAAAAGCTCAATGTGTAGTTTTAAAAGTATAGGGATCCAATGAATAAAATTGTTAAAGTACAGAACTAAAATATGATTTTTTTTCAATTTTATCAATTCATAATGTTTTAACAATACTGTTTTTGATGCACGTAGGTGTACTTGTGGGTACTTCTGTTTTATTTATGATCATGACATGTGGGTTACTTGGAGTTCAAAAGAAGAAAACAAACCAGATTAAAGAGAAAAACTTCGTGGAAAATGGCGGATTGTTGTTTCAACAGTTGCTCTCCAAGACTGAAGGATCGGCAAATAGAGCTAAAATATACACAGAGAATGAGCTCAAGAAAGCAACAAATAACTTCCATGAAAGTGAAATCGTTGGCAAAGGAGGCTATGGCACAGTTTACAGAGGAATCTTAGACGGTAAAGCAGTTGCAATCAAGAAGTCCAAAGTGATGGACCCTGATCAAGTAGATCAATTTGTAAATGAGGTAATGATTCTTTCCCAAATAAGGCATCCTAATGTGGTAAAACTAATAGGTTGTTGCTTGGAAACTCAAGTTCCTCTATTAGTTTATGAGTTCATAACCAATAAGACGCTGCATCACCACATTCACAATGAAGGCAATATATCCTCATTACCATGGGAAGTTCGGTTGAATATCGCAGTGCAAACTGCAGATGCAATTGCGCATATGCATTCTGATGCGCCGATACACATCATTCATAGAGATATTAAGTCTGCAAACATACTTCTTGATGAAAACTTCGAAGCAAAAGTGTCTGATTTTGGGGTTTCAAGATTGGTTCCTTTGGATCAGACTCAGCTACCTACCTTAGTTCAAGGAACATTTGGATACATTGATCCAGAGTACTTCCTTTCAGGTTTATTGAACGAAAAGAGTGATGTTTATAGCTTCGGAGTTGTCCTTGCAGAGCTATTGACGGGAAAGAGTGTAATTTCTTCTGATAGGACTGAAGACAAGAATCTTGCTGCCTTACTCCTGACTTCAATTAAAGAGGACAATTTGTTGGCAATTCTTGACCAACGAGTGAAGAATGAGGCACGTCCTGAGCAGCTTAAAGGTTTTGCTGAGATAGCAAAATGTTGCTTAAAAATTCAAGGAGAGAAGAGGCCAACAATGAAGGAAGTGAAAATGGAGCTTCAGGCACTAAGCATTAAAATGGTCTCTGATTTTCAGATTGTTGCTGATTTTGAAGAAGTAGAGCCCCTGCTCTGTCCACTGAACAATATCTGCAGCACCTGTATACAAATTGAGCCAGATAGCATGAAGTATCAAGCAGCTCTGGAGATAGAAAGTGGTCGTTGATCATCTTTGGCTGGCGATATATTGTTAGAATTGTCTTTCTAGTTTTTACTTTTTATTAGCCTTTGTGTTTGTTCCCAAGTACGAATGTTCAAGTGTAAAAATAGTTTCTCTGTTTTCCATTCCATATGAAAGGAGATCGATGATAGCCATAGACTGACCTTATCATTTTTTATTCGAACTCTGACTTTTTCGAACAAATTAACAAAGCAGCCAATCAAAAAGTCCACTTCAAAGTAATTACATTGTTGTGTCAACAAAGAAAAGAAATCATACATTCAAACCAATATATTAAAAGTGCCGGCTTATAGCTTTCAGCAACTCATTACATGAAATTAAGCCATCTTGCCAATAGAAGATGTCCAAATAGAATATTCATATTTGCAGTTCTTGTCTCCAGTGAATTAGACAACTTCAGCTTTACAAGATAATCATTCACATTCTGGAATCAATTTCAAACATTTTTAAATCCATGTCTGACTTCATTCAGGTTTAACTTTTTCTTTTTGTCATTTTCTATTAATTTGATGAATGCAATGAAACTCATGACTATCGGTTTCAATTATATATTGAAAACCCAACCACAACGAAATCATCACAGGAGAAGAACAGGTTTTAAGCAAAATGAAAATGGCAAGCAGCTTCTTGCTTGGAAAAATTCAGCATTTTTTGCTGGTTGCTGGATTATTATCAGCAGCAGGAACAGTGAAAGCAATGCCTGAGTGCTCAAACGAATGTGGCGATTTAGTTATCCCTTTCCCATTTGGAACAACGGAGAGATGCTCCATTAATCAAGACTTTCTGATAACATGCAATTCTTCAAATGTGGCCTTGTTAGGAGAAACACAAATAGAAGTCGTTAGCATATTAATTGATGGCGAACTACGAATCTTAGCACCAGTAGCAATCGACTGCTATGATCAATCTGGGAACACGACGAATCGTGAAAGATCATATCTTTCAGTCCCCAAATTCCCCCTTTCCTACAAACAGAACAAGTTCACTGCCACTGGTTGTGACAGCACTACAATTATTCAAGACTCAATATCAGCCACTTTCGCCACAGGGTGTTTATCCTATTGTACCAAGCAAGAAGATGTTGTTAATGAATCATGCAGCGGAATTGGGTGCTGCCAGACCTCCATTCCGAGAGGAGTATTGAAGTTTGACGTGAGTGTTGTTAGCTTTTACGATGACACATATGTGTGGAAATTCAATCCATGCAGCTACGCCTTCGTGGTCGAGCAATCCTCGTATAATTTCTCTGCACTAGACCTAGCTGACTTGCGAGGCGTGACAAAATCTCCAGTGGTGCTTGATTGGGCGATTGGGAATGAGACTTGCAATGAGGCTCAGAAGAAACCGGAAACCTACGCTTGCAAGAGCAATAGCATATGTTATGATTCTGATAACGGTCCAGGTTATCGCTGCAATTGCTCCGCCGGCTATAGGGGTAATCCTTACCTTCCAGATGGTTGCGCAGGTACCTTTTTCAATGGCTTGGTGGTATTTTATTTGAAATATAATTGCAGTAACAATGGACTGATATTTCTTTGCTAGATATAAACGAGTGTCTAATTCCAGACCTCAATCTTTGCACACATGATTGTAAAAACTCTAATGGGAGTTATACTTGTCATTGCCCCAGGGGTTATACGGGCAATGGCAGAAAAGATGGAACCGGCTGCATTCGTAATCAAACATCACATAAGCTTTCCATTGGTAAGTGCTAGCTTCAAGATCTGAATGGAATTTTCCAAATATTTTCAATTTCTCAAGAAATAATGCAAGAAATTTTTAATTTGGTTCAGGTATTGGTGTTGCCATAGGCTTAACGGTCATGCTTGTTGGTGGCTCCTGGCTCTACTTGGTTTTTAAGCAAAGAAAGCTCATCAAGCTTAAACAAAAGTTCTTTTTCCAGAATGGCGGTGTGATGTTAGAAAAGAAACTCTGGAGTTCACAAGGAAACTCAACTGCGACAAAAGTTTTCACTGCAGAGGAATTGAAGACAGCAACCAACAACTTCGATGAAACCACAATAATTGGCAAAGGAGGATTTGGTAAGGTTTATAAAGGAATTCTAACAGATAAAACAGAGGTTGCCATAAAGAAATCAATATTAGTTGATCAAACCCAGATTGAGCAATTCATTAATGTAGTTGTGCTCTCCCAAATCAACCATAGGAATGTAGTCAAGCTCTTGGGCTGTTGCTTAGAGACAGAAGTTCCATTATTAGTGTATGAATACATTACTAATGGTACCCTTTTCGAGTACATTCACAATGAAACCAATGCATTGATTCTTTTGTTCGAAATTCGTCTAAGAATAGCAGCAGAAACAGCAGGAGCACTATCTTATTTGCATTCGGCCGCTTCGGTGCCAATTATCCACAGAGATGTGAAGACTACAAACATACTCTTAGATGCAAATTACACAGCAAAAGTGTCTGATTTTGGTGCTTCAAGATTGGTTCCGTTGGACGAAATTCAGTTGTCCACAATGGTGCAAGGAACATTAGGATACTTAGACTCAGAATATTTGCACACAAGTCAATTAACTGAAAAAAGTGATGTCTATAGCTTTGGAGTGGTTCTTGTAGAATTGCTAACTGGGAAGAAGGCGCTGTTGGGGAAATTTTTTAGGATCAAGAACACATAAATTTCATTTCCCCAATTTTCCTAAAAATAAATTACATATGCCTATTTATAGGCTTATATTTTAACCATAAACTTAGGCCACTAACCCACTAATTCCACTAAACAATTAACTTATAACCCCACTAATTCACTAACTCCACTAACATCATTAACTCCACTAACTAAATAACAATTAATAAAACATTATAAACATGCTAAAATAAATTCACTAATTTAGTCACTACATAAAATTAATGATTTTGAATCAATTCTCCAACATGCTCCCTTGATTCAAAATCATACACATTTAATTTTTTTCTTGAAGCCCTTTGTCTTCAATTCTTGATGCACTCTGTCATCAATCTTCAATTCTTGATGCACTCTCTCATCAATCTTCAATTTTGATGCACTCTGTCATCAAACTTCTATTATTGATACACTCTGTCATCAATCTTCAATTTTGATGCACTCTGTCATCAAACTTTCATTATTGATGCACTCTGTCATCAATCTTCAATTTTGATGCACTCTGTCATCAAACTTCCATTATTGATACACTCTGTCATCAATCTTCCATTATTGATGCACTCTGTCATCAATCTTCTGCCATTTAATTTTTTTTTCTTCCTTTTTGGAGCACCTGTCTCCAACTCTCAAAAAAGAGATGCCTTCTCTTGTGCCAAATTTGCTCGATCATTTGCAAACTTCAAATCTTGTTTTATATGCCCATAATTGATAATTTTCTGCATTGAACATATGTGTAGCGAAATCTCACTTGTTTTCTACTACGCTTTTTTTCTCACAGACCCATGATCAAGAATGGCTCTGATACCACTGTTGGGGAAATTTTTTAGGATCAAGAACACATAAATTTCATTTCCCCAATTTTCCTAAAAATAAATTACATATGCCTATTTATAGGCTTATATTTTAACCATAAACTTAGGCCACTAACCCACTAATTCCACTAAACAATTAACTTATAACCCCACTAATTCACTAACTCCACTAACATCATTAACTCCACTAACTAAATAACAATTAATAAAACATTATAAACATGCTAAAATAAATTCACTAATTTAGTCACTACATAAAATTAATGATTTTGAATCAATTCTCCAACAGGCGCTATGTTTCGACAGGCCAGAGGAGGAAAGAAGTCTAGCAATGTATTTTGTTTCTTCAATGAAAGAGGGAAAGATGAGTGAAATTATTGATAAAAATATATTAAAGCATGAAAAGAAAGAGCGGATAGAGGAAGTGGGTAGGCTAGCAAAGAGATGCTTGAGTTTGAAAGGAGAGGAGAGGCCAACAATGAAGGAAGTTGCAATGGAATTAGAAGGATTGAGAATGAGAGAAATTCATCCATGGAGTCAAATTAATAACTTTGGGGAATCAGAGCTTTTGCTCAGCAAGCAATCTAATGCCTTTGCTCAGGTTGATGCCAGCGATGGTAGCTCAACTTTTGGTTTTGAAGACATTGGCAGATGACTATTTTTCTTGTTTCTGAGCTTACGTTGCATTTTTTGTTTCTGCTTCTGAGAGTTTTTGCTTTGTATCTTTTCGGTCGGTTATCAAGCTAGCTTATATGGGCATGAGTCTGGGATCTAACCAGGGTTTTAAAATAAATTTCTTGTCCAAATCCGCATAGATAAAATACGAGTTTGATTTGGATCAATACAGGCTAGTCTGTTGTAAAAAAATAATAATAAATAAATAAAATTAATTTTAATATATAAAATATATAGTATTATATTATATAAAATTATAAAAAATATAATACAAAAATAATTTAATATATCAATAAATATTTGATATGTCTTATAAAATTTTATTTTTTTATATTTTTAAATATTTTAAATTATGAAATCAATGAAAAACTATAAAAATGTATAAAAGAATACAAGATTGGACCAAACTCGCAATTTATATGTAAAGCTCAAATCTGCCCGCCAATAGAAGAAATTATCATGATTTAATCAAGTATTGTGATGGGTACGGTTTGATTATAATTCAGTTTGGATTCAGTTTATTATTTTCAATAAATTTCTATTTTTTTCATACTTCATTGTTTGTAAGAAATTTCATAAAATTTCTTAAATCATCAATTGGTGCAGTTTTCAATTTAATAAAATAAAAATGGTAAGATTATCATTTATTTCAAATAATACAAAAGTTTATAGATTCGGCTTATAATTTTTATTTAATTTTAATTTTTAATGATTTTAATTTAATTCAATTATATATAATTGAAAATGGAATCGCATTGACTAATGTTTTAGTAAGAGATCGCATTTTGGCTTTCTTCAACATACCATGATAGTGGACTGGGGCATCAATAAACCATAGGAAGTCCACATGGACAGGACACATTAGTTTCTCAGCTTATCTGGAGGGATTTTGTCTCTCGTCCTTCTCAATGTAGACTAACTAATTAATTAAAGCACGATTATAAATTAATTATTCAGTTAATTAGTCACATAACACAGTTCACCTATAAAAGGAAATATTTTTTACTTGAAATAGATCAAATTCATATTCGACAAAAAATTTATCATTAATAATTCAGCAATCCGATATTACTCCACATAAGCAATGACGGTATATAAAATTAATTTTCCGACTAATGCCTTTCATGGAATTTTAGTGGCCTGCCATCAGCCGATGCTCTATGTCCATTTGCCAAGCTTCTAATTATCCTCGCATTATTCACACTATACATTTAATTTAATTGATTTACTTACAAATTAATAACCATAAATAAAAGTAATCAGCTTAAATATTTAATTTAATTGATTTACTTGTAATTTAATTGATTTACTTACAAATTAAGTCATCCATGGAAATCTGCTTGAACCCATCAGCATCTATGGAATGATTATCTTTAACGTGTAGTTTTCAAAGCCATAGACTTCAAAGTTTTATCAGTCAACTAATTTGCATGTTAAATTAATTTACTTTGCACAAGGCAGCGAATTCATCATTTTTTTGCCCATAATTTTATATCAGTGTCAATGAGAATATATATATATATATACACACACACACACACAATTTGATGTAATTAGTAATAGAAAATATACCAGTAGACTATAAAAGAGCAAAAATGATGAGTTACGTACATTAGTCAAGTGATTTATTATTCAGTTCCAATCCTCTTTTTTCAGCTAATAAGCTGGCGACTTCTTCGAAGTAGGCTGTCGTGCTTTTGGTTCGATGAATACTATGATCATTGTTATAAAAATATTTGGTAATCAACAACGTAAAATCCATGCTGAAAAATTGTATAAATTAACACAAAGCAGCAAGGACAACAAAACAAGCCGCTATTGCAGAACTTGCATAGAATCATGTATAAGCTATATTTCTTGTCATTAGTAATAGCAGCAACAGAGGCGGCAATCAACGGTTGCCAAGATCACTATGGGAACATAACTGTCCCATTTCCATTTGGGACTACTAAAGAATGCTCCCTTGACGAAAATTTTCTGATAAAATGTGATTCGTCCCTGGCATTTCTTGGAGAAACAGAACTACAAGTCCTACATATATCGCCGGATGGCCAAATGCGAATCGCGACTTCACCCGCATACGTTTGCTGTAATGAAGATGGTAATTCCACCAAATATAAAGAATACGATTACACTATCCCCCACTTCCCACTTTCCTATACACAAAGCAAGCTAACAGCCATTGGTTGCGACACCAGCGCAATAATCAAAAGCAGCGATCCTACACCGTACGCCACTGGTTGCGTAGCTTATTGTGAGGATGCTGTAGACATGATGAACGGCTCCTGCACGGGCATGGGGTGTTGCCAAACCCCAATTCCAGCTATACCAGCAATGGAATTTTATATATATGCAGAAAGATTCTTCAATCATCGTTATGTTTGGGATTTTAATCCGTGTAGCTACGCATTTTTTGTTCAAAAAAGAATTCAAAAAACAGAGTAAAACAGAGGAGGAAAGTATATTCAGTAATTGATGAACTGATGTCATTTTATTCAGCTGTAAACATCTTAAATACATGTACAAACATAACTGAAAATACGTAAATAAAGGAACAATCCCACTACCAGCAAAAAACTCCTAAAATCAAGACACCTGCTAACAAACCCATAAGACTTGGACAGTTAGCAATAGATTTTGACTTATTAAAACAACTACTAAATTTAATCAAATTTTTTGCATTAGACCGTAACATTCGCTCCCTTAATGCAAAAATCTGTAACACCCAACTTTTCTCAAAAACAAATAAACTTTTCTGTAGACAAAGACTTCGTAAATAAATCAGCAACTTGCTCTTGAGAATTGCAATGCTCTATTTTAATGCTTCCTTCAATCACCAGTTCTCGTATGAAGTGATGCCGTGTATCAATGTTTCTGGTGCGATTGTGATGTACTGGATTTTTCGTCATTGCAATAGTGGACTGATTATCACAGAAAATTGTTGTCGCTTCCATCTGATGTTGCTTCATGTCACCCAAAATTCTTCTTAGCCATACAGCTTGACAAGCTGCCGAAGTGACAGCCATGTATTCAGCTTCCGATGAGGACAATGCAGTAGATGGTTGCTTCTTTGAACACCATGAAATGGCATTTGATCCAAGCATGAATAGATATCCAGTAGTACTCTTGCGATCATCGACAGAACCTGCCTAGTCACTATCCGAAAAACCCAATAATTTAAAATTATTAGAGTTAGAGTACCACAAACCATGAGAGTATGTTCCCTTAAGATATTTGAGAACTCTCTTTGCTGCACCATAATGCATTTTGCTAGGACTTTGCATGAAACGAGATAGCAGACTAGTAGCTTGCAGGATATCTGGACGACTGTTTGTAAGATAAAGCAAACTTCCAACTAAACTTCGATACAACTGAGCATCAACCTTTTCTTCTCCATCATCTATACTGAATTTTTGATTTGCAGCAAGTGGAGTTCTAACTGCATTACAGTCTCTTAAGTTGAATTTTACCAGAAGATCTTTCACATATTTCTGCTGAGAAATAAAAATTCCAGCTTCAGTTTGCTGTACTTCTAAGCCCAAAAAATAGCTCATTTGATCCAGATTAGTCATTTCAAATTCAAAAACCATAATCCTCTTGAAATCATTAATCAATGCAACACTATTACCAGTATAAATTAAATCATCCACATAAAGACATACAAGTAATACCTCATCAGTTCCTCTGGTTTTCACATACAAAGTTGCTTTGCTACCACTCTTATGGAACCCATTTTTGTTGAAGTGACTATCAATCCTTTCATACCAGGCCCGTGGTGCTTGCTTAAGGCCATAGAGAGCTTTCTTTAATTTGTAAACCTTCATTTCCTCTCCTTTAACTTCATAACCTTTAGGCTGCTGAACATAAACTTCTTCTTCCAAAAAACCATTTAGAAATGCTGACTTAACATCAAATTAATAAACTTTCCACTTGTAGTTAGCAACAATTGATAAAACAGTACGAATAGTATCAAATCTAGCTACTGGTGAGAAGGTTTCTTTGAAATCAATACCTTCACGTTGCATGTAACCCCTTGCAACTAAATGGGCTTTGTGCTTTTGTATTGAGCCATCCGGTTTGAGTTTTAGCTTGTACACCCATTTCAACCCGATGACTTCCTTCTCTTTTGGCAGGTTGACCAGCTCCCAGTCTGATTTTTCTCCAATGCCTTCATTTCATCATCCATTGCGTTGCACCATGTAGCATTTTTAACAGCTTCATCAAATGAACTTGGTTCAGCAACTTGTACAAGCTGGCATCTTTCAGTCTGCTCATACATCTCTGTTAGTGATCGCCATTTTCTTGGAGGTGTGCTTGAAGAAGAAGAACTTGGTGATGTTGAACTTGAGGAACCAGAGCTTGATCAGGTGTTGGCGGGTAAGAGTTTCCACCATCATCATCCCCATTTCCTTCCATTGCATTCTGGTTGATAAACTCATCATCCTCTTAAATGATTGCATCATATTTCTGCATTTCATTCCACTTCCATGCAATCTTCTTATCAAATATAACATCACGACTGATTAGCAACTTTTTAGTTTTAGGATTATAAAGTCGGTATCCTTTTGTTTCCAAACTATAACCCACAAATATACATTTGACACTATTATCATCAAGTTTACTCCTCTTTTGAGATGGAACAAGGACATGTGCAACATAGCTAAAAATCTTAAAGTGAGTTACCTTTGGCTTTCTACCATGAAATGCCTTAAATGGTGTTTGACGTGACAATGCTGAAGTTGGGCTACGATTGAGCACGTAAGCTGCTGTATGAGTTTCCTTTGCCCAAAAGCTTCTAGGAAGATCTTTGGCTTTCAACATGCATTTTGCCATTTCAACAAGACTCCGATTTTTCTTCTCCGCCACCCCATTCTGTTGAGGGGTGTAGCTTGCTGTCAATTGCCTTTGAATGCCCATCTCTTCGCAAAAACTATCAAATTCTGAAGACACAAATTCACCTCCACGATCTGTCCTCAAGACTTTTATTGCATTTCCACTTTGATTTTCAATAGATGATTTGAATTTCTTGAAGGTTGGGAACACCTCAAATTTTTCTTTAACAAAATAAACCCAAGTCAATCTACTGAAATCATCAACAAAAACCACAAAATACCTGCTGTTGTTGAGAGAAAGAGTCTGCATGGGTCCGCAGACATCAGCGTGAATCAATTTTGCTGGCTTTGAAGCTCTCATGTTGCTACTTTTTGGAAAAGAGTCTCTATGCTGTTTTCCAACCACACAGCTTTCACATACAGCATCAACATGCCTTATCATAGGTAACCCATCCACCAAATGTTGGTTAGATAATAAGCTCAAACTTTTAAAGTTGAGATGTCCATACCTATGATGCCACAACCAACTATCATCTTCCAATGAGGCTGCAAGTGCCTTCTTTTCATCATCGATAACAAGTGAAAACATGTTATTTCTCGCCATTGGAACTTTGAGCAGCAATTTCTTCTTAGTTTTATCGGTGAAGATAGCACATGAGAAATCTTCAAAAAGTAATGAGTAACCTTCTCTCAAAAATTGCCCAACACTCAACAAGTTTGAGTCTAAATTTGGAACATAAAGAACATCTTTAATGCTGCAACCTTGGCTAGAATTTAGCTTTATCACTCCTTCTCCTTCCGTGTTACGAATCGTTCCATCAGCCGTTTTGATCCGTGTTTTAGCTGACCTGTTCAAGCTAGTAAAAGCCTCTAAATTTGCAGTCATGTGATTGCTACTACCACTATCCATATACCACACATCTGAATTGCAAACGTTAGTAGCATAACATGCAAGAAATAAACTTTTTGTTTCATCCTTTTCCTCAACAAACTGTGCTTGCTTTTCATCCTTTTGTTTTATACGACAAAAATTTCTCTATATGACCAGTTTTGTGACAATAATAACACTTAAACTTACGATTTTGGGTTTGGCCATCATTTGAGTGTTGTTGTCTTTCACCTGATCGTCCACCTCCTCTATAGCCTTTGCCACCTCTTCTTCCTCGATAAGAGTGACCTCCACGATTGTAGTTGCTGCTACTACGATCATGCCCAGCTTCATTGTCCTTTGAAAATTTCAGTTTGGCCTGAAATGCCTTCTTGGTAGTATTCTCCTCATAGCTTTTATGCCTATCTTCATGGGATTGCAGAGATCATAAGAGTTCATTAATAGTTAAGACTGTCAAGTCTTTTGATTCTTCTATGGCAGAAACAATAGACTCATATTTCCTTGTCAGATTGCGCAGTAACTTCTCCACAACCTTTTGGTCTGTTATCTGTTCACCATACTTCCTCATTTGATTGACTATGACTATAAGGTTGTTGGAGCAGTCATGTATGGATTCTCCTTCCTCCATTCGAAAGCTTTCAAACTGTCTACGAAGTGTTTGAAGCTTGACTGTAAGCACCTTTGTTGTGCCTTGATACCCGTTCTTGAGTGCATCCCATGCTTCTTTTGCTTTTGTTGCTGCTGAAATTCGAGAAGAGAAAATGGCATCATCTACGGCTTGTTGGATGAAGAAAAGAACTTTGGCATCCTTCTTTTTCTGATCCTTCAAAGCTTCAGCTGCTACACCTTCTTCGTTGTAGCCATTCTTTACCAGCTCCCATAGGTCTTGAGAGATAAAGAGAGTCTTCATCTTTGTGCTCCAAACATCGTAATTACTTCCTTGAAAAACTGGGATCGCAGGTTGAGAGATGTTCACTCCATTTGAATTGTTTGCCATTAAAAAAAATGGTTCACAGACCTCAAAGAGGCTCTGATACTAGATGTTGAAAAAATAATTCAAAAAATAGGGTAAAACAGAGGAGGAAAGCATATTCAGTAATTGATCAACTGATGTCATTTTATTCAGCTGTAAACATCTTAAATACATGTAAAAACATAACTGAAAATACGTAAATAAAGGAACAATCCCACTACCAGCAAAAAAACTCCTAAAATCAAGACACCTACTAACAAACCCATAAGACTAGGACAGTTAGCAACATATTTTGACTTATTAAAACAACTACTAAATTAAATCAGATTTTTTGCATTAGACCGTAACATTTTTGGTTGACGTAAATTCATACAACTTCTCCTCATTGGATGTTGCTGGCTTGTCGAATTCAACTAAGTTCCCTGTGGTTCTCGATTGGGCTATTGGAGAGAAGCCGTGCGATGAAGCTCGAAAAAACAGCCATACTTTTGCTTGTAAGGCCAATAATAGCATATGCTATGATTCTGAGAATGGCAGTGGATATCTTTGCAAGTGCCTTCCTGGTTATCATGGCAATCCTTACCTTGTTGATGGATGTGATCACAAAATAAGACCGAATGAAAACTGATTAGAGGAAGTCATAATTGCATTATTGTTGAATAATTGATTTCTTACGAGGATTAGATTTTAAAATTAATTAGGAAATGTGAAATGTGAATTAATTTAAAATTTTTATCTCTTTTTTACATGTCACATGAGAATCACTTGAATCCAATCATAATAACATGTATCCTTTATGTATACAATACAATGCTAGTTGCATAACTCAATATAGATGAAAGATGGTCAAATTTAAATTTACGCTTGAGTAGTGGTTGATTTGCTCCAATTTTTCAACTTAAGAGATAAAATTGCTCTTTTGAGCAAAATTGAGGGACAAAATTGCTTCTTTAGCAATCCTAATATGTCAACACATGTCTTTTTTTTTTATAAGCCAAAATGAATTATATCAGAAGAGATACAGAGCTGGGCTTTAGAAGTTAAGAAAAGTATCAGTGCCCAACAGAACCAACAAGAATTGAAACAACTAAACCCAAAAAACCAATCCAAGTAAACGGAAACAAAGAGGAAAATCATAGCCCCAAGACATGAGCAAAGCCAATCCACATATTTTCATCTCATCCTTATCCATGGGATACAATTTTTTTTTCACCGCATGAAAATATGCAGTTTATTACATAGTAAAGTTCATTTGTCTTACCATCCAATCATGTCTACTCATCATATACATATAACTCGCTTTAGAACTAAACTTGGCTGTATAGGGACTTAGATGAGAAAAAAAAAGAAAAAGGCCCTATAAAGGGTTGTTTATGAAAGAAAAATAAATAAATAAGAAGAAGAAAAGTGCATGGAGTTCAATGGAAAAACTGTGCAAGCATGAGGGTTTATGTATGTGTTAAGCACATTTACCTTTTCAAATGCAAAGAGAATTATACTTTAGGTATATGAACTGTATAAATTTTATTCAGCCTCTCAACTTTTATACTATTGCATCGAAACATCTCTGAAATTTTATGTAATAGCATTATTTTTATGTATATGAAGTATACATATTTTATTTAGCCTCTCAACTTTTATACTATTGCATTGAAACATCTCTGAAATTTTATGTAATAGCATTATTTTTAGGTATATTAATTAATTCTCTGAACTCTGATTTTCTACTTTATTAGAAAGTAATGTGCATCAAACTAAGTATTTAGAAATTAAATATATATAACACAACATAAAAGTAAAAGAATTCAACATAAATAATGCTTTCTTGAATAAGAATTTTGAATTCACTCTATTATCACTAAATTAATACAAAGTTTTACTGTTCTGAGGTGTACATAGAAAATTCTTGGATGCTACTGTGAGTTAACTGATGAGGAGAAATGTTAGGACTACCAAATATCATCTTAACCCCACATTAGTATGATATTGTCCTCTTTGAGTTAAACCCACATGGATTTATTTTTGAATTCCTCCCAAAAGACCTCATACTAATGAAGTTAGGTGGATACTTTATATTCAAGGTGTTTATCCCTTAATTTTCCAATGTGGGACTTGAGTTGTACCCCAATAATCCTTCCCTCAAACCAAAGACCTTACAGCTTATATCATCCCCTTGAGCGATAATTCATTTGATCTGTCAAATCATCTTGCACCGCTGTTATCAATCAACGGGACATGCCACCTGCCTCTACAATACCAGGAAGACTTTCGACACAAGACACCAAACACAAATCTCCAATCGCGAGATCGTACCGAGGGCCCCCACACAACGCAATCCACTATTCCGAACTGTTTTCCAAACCTCCAAACTATGGTTTTTATACCACTTGTTAGGACTGTCAAATATCACTATAATCCCATATTAGTATGATATTATCCGTTTTAGAGCAAGTCTGTACGGATTTATTTTTAGATTCCTCCCAAAAAGCCTTATACTAATGGAGTTAGATACTTTATATTCAATGTGTTTATCTCTTAATTTTTCAATGTAGAACTTGGGTTGTACCCCAACAAGAAATTATCCAGTACATTAATTACAAAGTGGAGGACCCCTTGTATGCTTTTCCTAAGCAAAAAAGATCTTTCCCCGTAATCAATACTCCAAACAAGAAGAAGAAGTAAAACCATGAAATTCCGTAAAGATATGCAACTTTTGATTCCGAAATTTCAGAAGTATATTTGCAACTTTGGCTTAATATTTATATGCATACATAATAAAACTAGTAGCAATTAGAATTAATCCACTAGCAATGGTGAGCCATCAAACCCAACTCTTTACACCCGTTCACATGATATTAAAGCTTGTATGTGATCTGATTAATCAATGGACTTTTTTTTCATCTCATCCTTATCCATGGGTTACATTTTTTTTTCATCGCATGAAAATATGTGGTTTATTACATAGTAAAGTTCATTTGTTACTTCTTTTCATTTTTGTTGGTTTTGTTTGTGATCTCCCGTCTTTTAAGTTGGATCTGTTCAAAATTGAAAATTTCAAAATAGCGATGTCATGCAAATAAGTAACCCTCACGGGACCAATTCCCTCCACAAATTCATCTTTCTGTACTATGTTGGGAATTGAATTAATGGGCATACCAGTTGCCAAATACCAGCTGTCACTTCTGCATGATAAATAACCCAACTCTAAATTACAAGGTGGTGACAATAATATTATTAATAATTACTCAATTTTCACCAATTATATTTGCTGTGTGGACCTCACAAATTTTAAAGTCCGACGACTTGAAAGGGCCAAAGTCCACTTTGTTATCACTTTTTTCTTTCTTTCTATTTTAATTGAAAGATCAAGCCAATTAACGTTGTTGTCCTTTTATCCCAGCCAAAGCTATAATAGGGAAAATCCTCGAATTTTTAGTTCGCATGTAACTAAAATTGGTCGTATTTCCTTATATAAGAATTGGTTATATTTTAAATTAGGCGCAAAGAAAGTGGCAAATATACACTTAAATTTAAGACTTTAATGGCAAAAAGTATTTTTAGACTTACGGAATATAACATTTTTTTATATTTAGTATTTGATGTTAAAATAATACGATTATTTATTTTAAGTTTAGTAAATTGAATGCAAATATATGCTAAAATAAAAATTTAAATACTAAATATAATGCAATAAAAATTTAGAGATTCAATGAAAATATTATTATTTAGATACCCAAAAAATGTTTTTTAAACCTAAAGTTAATTAATGGTCTTACCATACAATATATAGCCTTTTTTTTTAATATTTTAAATTTAAATTTTTACTTCATCTTTTCTATTATAAAAATATATATATATTTACAAAGTAAACTGTAACAACATAATTATTCTTACGTATATATTATCTTTTTATGTTGTATGCATAGTATTCTAGCCATCATCTAATGAAAAATGTATTTTAAGACGGTCTATGCCCCAGTATTGTGTTTTTAGAGTTCGAATGATCCATACTGAAGATTAGAAAATGAACAACAAATACATATAGTAACTCTAATTTGAATGCTGATTTAGAGACATTCCATCATAATTCAGCTGCAGTGAGCAATTCTGTGAATCAACCATTTTTATCATGTTAAGTTAAATTATCATCACAATATTGTCTTCAATAAATAGAGTAAAAGTAACATGTCGCGCTATAACAATGGGGTGGTTAATGGCATTTTTTATTGGGATAAAGGTTAAATTAGCTTTAAAATATTAAAAGTTGTATAAATTTGTTTTCAATTTTTTTAAAATACTCCTAAAATATTAATACATATATAGCCTTTTTTTTTTCACTGGCCCCTTATAAAATTGATTTTCCATTTACTTAGGTCCTTGTAGCTGATGTGTAACTTATATTGAGTGCTAACTCCGCGTCAAAAAAGAAGACGCTAAATAAGAAATAAAGGGTGGTTTATGAAAAGAAGAAGAAGAAGAAGAAGAAAAGTGCATGGAGTTCAACGGAAAATCTGTGCAAGCATGAGGGTTTATACATGTATTAAGCACTTTACTTTTTCAAACGCAAAAGGAATTATACTTTAGGTATATGAACTATATATTTTTTATTCAGCCTCTCAACTTTTATACTATTGCATTGAAACATCTCTGAAATTTTATGTAATATAATTATTTTTATGTATCTTAATTAACTCTCTAAACTCTGATTTTCTATTTATTAGAATGTAATGTGCAACAAAATAAATATTTAGAAATTAAATATAACACATAAGAATTCAATATAAATAACGCTTTCTTGAATAAGAATTTTGAATTCACTCTATTATCACTAAATTAAAACAAAGTTTTATTGTTCTGAGGTGTACATAAAAAATTCTTGGATGCTACCGTGTGTTAACTGATAAGGAGAAATTGTCTGGCACACTAATTACAAAGTGGAGGACCCTTGCATGCTTTTCCTATGCGAAAAAGATCTTTCCCTGTAAAAAGTTTTGGTATGCTACCGTGTGTTAATTGATGACGTGGTGTGCCATATAATCAATCCGGTAAGGGTTCTCGTTGAAAATTGATGAATATGATTTTTATACAAATATGATAAATTCAGTGACCTTTAAGTTACGAAAAAAAAAGTCAGTTATTTCAGATAATAAATCGTAAATCCAGTAACCATAAATGAAATTGACCCTATTTCTTTTAGAATGGATCAACGGTGTATAACTGTAAATATCTCCTTTCAAGTTAAATTTTATGAAATTTTGAACTCGCTCCATTGAACTAAATTTCATAAAATCTTCAATTCCTTTTATTAAATAAAAATACATGGAATATTAAACTATATTGACTGAGTCAAAATTCATGAAATCGAGTTTCCAGATACTCAAAATTATGAAATAGAAAATTTTACGAACCATTTAATTGCACATTATGAATTAAATATAGCTAAATTAATGAACCATTTAATTGAAGTGCATAAAGAAATGATGGATAATTTATGCTCCATTCAACAGGTGTAAATAGATTATTTGTTTCTATTTCCTAGCATAAGAAATCATGTATGGCATGCTTGAAATAAAAAAAAAATTAATTATAAAATTTATTTACAAATTAATTTCATATGAAATTTATTTGTAAATGAATTCCTATAGTTAAAATAAAATAATAAAAATATAAAATTAAAAATAAATTTTTTTATTTTTATTCTTGGAATAAATAAAAAGTTATTTCTATTTTTATGTTTTTTCGGTAATAACTCCCAATATTAAGCAAAAGAATTATATAAAATTTACATATCATAAAGTAAATGCTACATTTATAAGATAAACTGCAGATATTTTTAGTATTAAATCAAATTTATAATATACAAATGAACTACTATATATTAAAATAATACATCATCAAAATTTTATTAATTTAAAATGTAGTAAATTAGATATTTAATGTCTGCAAAGCATTTTAATTAAATAAATTTATTTATAATTATAATACTCATTTGTTATTAAAAATTAAATTTTATGTTGTTATATTAAAAAATTAATAATAATTTTTTGTTGTTGTTGTTATTATTATTATTCAACAGAAATACTTTGATTGATTTTTACTGCTTCGAATAATAATAATAATAATAATAATAATAATAATAATAATAATAATAATAATAATAATAATAATAATAACAACAATAAAAATGATGTCTATTATAAATAAAAAGGATTATTATTAAAATTTAAATATACGTGTTTGAAAAAATTTTAAAAGTGAAATTATGCATGTGCATGACAAGTGAACGCGGTTCTGCCACTGATAATGTTCATAAGCATACTTACCTTGTATAGAAAGACCCTATCCCAATGCAACTTCACTTTTCTTTCCCTCATCTTTATTTTTCTCGTTTGTATATGTGCAGCCGATGTGTTATTTTTATTTTTTTATTATTTTCGTTCTCTTTTATTTTACAAGGAAAAGAATTTAACTTTAACATACGTGTGTATATTTATACATCAGTATACACACATTTCATCCTTTCATATAATTACATTTTAACCCTTTATCAGATATCACAAATGAATCTTAACCACCAACAATGGGTCATATCACCTCGATTAAAAGTATTAAAAATAATATTTAAAATTATGATGCAATTAATTATTTAATATCATGTAAACTAACTATAGAGTATTTTAATTTATTTTGAAGTAGCAGTGTTTAATTTTTTATACCCACAAACAAATTTCACATCCTATTAGAGCTAGCCAGTAGACTAATTTTTAGTTGGATGAAAATACGTGGTTTATTACATATATATTAACGTTTATTAATTTGTTACTTTTTGTTGGCTTTGTTGTTTGTGAATATCTTCTATGTAGTTGGATTTCTTCAATGTTGAAAATTCTAACAGCGACGCATGCAAGTACTCCTCACAAGACCAATCTCTTCCACAAGTTTATCTTTCCGTAGTGACAGTGAAATTAATGATGGGGTCCGTAAATTTGTCATGTTCCTGGAATCTCAGCATTGACTTGACTTGGAGGATTGACTATTAAATGACATTTTCTGAATAATGACTATAAAATAATTAGAAGTGCTAAATCACTCATCAGAAAACCACAAGTCTCCATGGAAATGTCGAAGGTCTTTGTGCATTGTTTAGTTTGGGTACTATCTTTTAGCATTATAAACCAAATAGCAGGTTATGAAGCCAATTCTAGACATTGCGCCCCTTCTCAATGTGGCAATCTAACCATCCCATTTCCATTTGGTGTACAAGGCTGTAACTTAAGCAGCGAGTTTCTCATCACCTGCGATAATAGTTCAGGTCAAGAGCAAGCATTTTTAACGACATCAGACATCGAGGTCACGAAGATCAGCTTGAATGGAGAACTAGAAATCATGCAATCAGTAGCTGCGAGTTGCTACGAACAGTCGGGTAATCCTGATGTGGAGACCAATCGTCATTATGTTAATCCATCTTGGATAAAGCTGTCCAAATTTAAGATTTCCAGTTCACGGAACAAGTTTACTGTGGTTGGTTGTGACAGTTATGCATATCTACAAGGTAATCGTAGTGAGAAATTTTACTCTGCGGGGTGTATGTCTACTTGTTCCGATAGCAAATTTGTGGATACCACATCTTGCTCTGGCAGTGGATGTTGCCAAATCGAAATTGTTGATGGGCTAGAAAAAGCAAATGTCACTGCATATAGCTTCAAAAACCATACACAAGTGTGGAGTCACAGCCCCTGTACGTTTGCATTCGTCGTGGAGGAAAACAATTTCAGTTTTTCCCTTGAAACTCTCAAAAAATTGCCTAAAAAATTACCAGTAGTCCTTGATTGGGTTATCGACAATACCACAACTGAAGAAAGATCGATCAAATTAAACAATGTGTGTGGAGATAATGCCTTCAGTTATCATCCAGTACACAACAACAAGTCACGTTATCTCTGCAAATGTGAAAATGGCTATTCCGGGAATCCATACCTTGGTTGTGAAGGTAAATTACTTCGTACTTCATACATCATCTGGATTGTCCATATTCTAATTGGTTTCTTTATTAATATCAAAAAGCTGATATATGCAGACATCGACGAATGTAAAACTAATAATCATACCTGCACTCATATATGCATTAACTTGAATGGAAGTCATACTTGCGCTTGTCCTCCGGGTTATATTGGTAATGGAAGAAAAAATGGAGCAGAATTAGGTTGTGTAAAGAAAAGCATTCTTCTCAAGATCATGATTGGTAATTATTTCTTTTCTCATTTCAATATTTTAACTTTCCTTTTAACCATCTCTATATCTGACCAATAATCGAAATTGCTTTAATCACAGGTGTTGGCTTAGGCCTTGTATTTTTGCTTGGTACTATCTCCTGGCTTTACATTTTTATAAAGCAGAGAAAGCTCCTAAAGCTTAGAGAAAAGTTTTTCCTGCAAAATGGTGGAATTATCTTGCGCCAGAAACTCTCCAGTTCCACACATGAAGGAGCCTCTGCTACAGCAAAAATATTCACTGCAGAGGAACTGAAGAAGGCCGCGGATAACTTCCACAGCAGTAAAATCATCGGAAGAGGAGGCTTCGGCACTGTTTTTAAAGGAATTTTATCAGACAAGAGAGAGGTGGCTATCAAGAAGTCCGTAAAAGTAGATGAAACCCAAAACGAGCAATTTATTAATGAAGTAGTTGTCTTATCCCAAATCAGCCACAGAAATGTGGTCAAGCTCTTGGGTTGTTGCTTAGAGACAGAAGTTCCTTTACTCGTTTATGAGTTCATCGACAATGGTACCCTCTGCAACCACATCCACGATCAAAACATTGCATCAAATTTGACTTGGCCGATCCGCCTAAGAATAGCAGCAGAAACAGCAGGAGCTTTATCCTATTTGCATTCCGGAGCTGAAATACCCATCATTCATAGAGATGTAAAGACAGCCAATGTACTTTTAGATTCTAATTACACAGCAAAAGTGTCTGATTTTGGGGCGTCAAGATTGGTTCCTGTAGAAGAAATGCATTTGACTACAATTGTGCAAGGAACTTTGGGATATCTAGACCCAGAATACATGCACACAAGTCAGCTCACTGAGAAGAGCGATGTCTACAGTTTCGGCGTTGTTCTTGTTGAGTTGCTAACTTGTCAAATCCCGCTTTCATTTTCTCGGCCTGAGGAGGAGAGAAATCTAGCGGTGCTTTTTGTGTCTTCACTGAAGGAAGGCCACTTGTTTGAGATTGTTGATAAGAATATTGTAAATGATGAGAACAAGGAGCAGATCATGGAAGTGGCTAAGCTAGCAAGGAGGTGTTTGAGTTTAACAGGGGAGGACAGGCCATCTATGAAAGAAGTAGAAATGGAATTGCTTGGTCTACAAAAGGAGATGCATCCATGGGTTCAAGAATATTCAGAGGATACAGAGTACTTGCTGAGGGAGTACTATTACAGCAATGCTCTTGGTTATGGAGAGGCTAACACTTCATCCAGTTGTGGGTACGATAGTGTCAAGGATCACCTGAGTCTATCCGTTGGTGATGGTAGATGATCTTTTCTGCCTTTGTGTATGCTTTAGTCGAACTTGGTGCAATAGAAATTTGTTTCTGGTTTCTAAATTAATATTGTCTTGCTGCAATTATCATGTGTTCGAAAGAAAAATGGATTGTAAAATTAGCATGGATTGATGTATGAGTGTGATCTCATTTAATTTGTCCATCAATGCTGTATGTTGAAATGTATCCATCTGAAAGCCCAAACTGTACGAGATTCAATGAATACTGAACGCTCCTATGTGCTCCATTATCCATTCAAGTTAAACCTTTTTGCTGGTTACCAGACTGAAGTTTTCTACTTTCTTTTGTTAACATAGATTTAAATTACTCAATTTTCACAAACCACATTTGCCGTGTGGACCTCACAAATTTTAAAGACCAAAGAGGAGGAATAGGTCAAAGGTCCACCTTGCTCTATTATCATTAAATTAAAATAAAGTTGTATTGTTCTGAGGTGTACATAGAAAATTCTTGGATGCTACCGTGAGTAAACTGATGAGAAGAAATTGTTTGGTACACTAATTACAAAGTGGAGGACCCTTGTATGCTTTTTCTACGCGAAAAAGATCTTTCCCCGGCCGTAATCAATACACCAAACAAGAAGAAGAAGTAAAACCATGAAATTATGTAAAGATATGCAAGTTTTGATTCCAAAATTTCAGAAGTATATTTGCAACTTTTGCTTAATATTTATATGCATACATAATAAAACTAGTAGCAATTAGAATTAATCCACTAGCAATGGTGCGCCATCAAACCCAACTCTTTACACCCGTTCACATGATATTAAAGCTTGTATGTGATCTGATTAATCAATGGACTTTTTTCCATCTCATCCTTATCCATGGGTTACAATTTTTTTTTTCACCGCGTGAAATTATGTGGTTTATTACATGGTAAAGTTCATTTGTTACTTCTTTTCATTTTCGCTGGTTTTGTTTTTTGTGATTTCCGTCTTTTAAGTTGGATCTGTTCAAAATTGAAAATTCCAAAACAGCGATGGCATGCAAATAAGTAATCCTCACGGGACCAATCACCTCCACAAATTCATCTTTCTGCACTATGTTGGGAGTGAAATCAATGGGCATACCAATTACCAATTGCCAAGTACATTCATCCTGTTCCTGGAAACTTAACATTGACTTGACTTGGAATGAGCATAATAATGTCTCTTTACACAGTTTTTAGGCTAATCATCAATGTTTAAAATTGTCACTTCTGCATGAGAGATAACCTAACTCTAAATTACAAGGTGATGACAATCATATTATTAGTAATTACTCAATTTTCACCAATTATATTTGCTGTGTAGACCTCACAAATTTTAAAGTCCGACGACTTGAAGGGGCCAAAGTCCACTTTGTTATCACTTTTTTTCTTTGTTTCTATTTTAATTGAAAGATCAAGCCAATTAACGTTGTTGTCCTTTTATCCCAGCCAAAGCTAAAATAGGAAAAATCCTCGAATTTTAAGTCCGCATGTAACTAAAATTGGTCGTATTTCCTTATAGAAGAATTGGTTATATTTTAAATTAGGGTCAAAGAAAGGGGCAAATATACACTTAAAATTAAAACTTTAATGGAAAAAAAGTATTTTTAGACTTACGGAATATAACATTTTTTTTATATTGAGTATTTGATGTTAAAATAATACGATTATTTATTTTAAGTTTAGTAAATTGAACGCAAATCTATGCTAAAATAAAAATTTAAATACTAAATATAATGCAATAAAAATTTAGAGATGCAATGAAAAATATTATGTAATAGCATTGAAGCATCTCTGAAATTTTATGTAATAGCATTATTTTTATGTATTGATAAGTCAAGGATTTTTACGAAGGCAAAAGGCCTATTTGTGTAGTAAGGAACGAGAGACTCGCTAACCAGAAAGTTTTGGGTTCCGATTGGGTCGGAACACAAAAAGCCTGCAAAAAAGGTGTTTGTCCATCTGTACCGGGTATTGACACTTCAATGCTTAGGTTAGCAAAGGGTTGAGGAGATTTTAAAGAAAATGCTTATATTTTACAGATGAAGAAAAAGTGTATTTCTTAGAATGAAACCTACTATTTATAAAGCTAGGGGGAGCTTTGAGTAGAGATGCAAAATAGTTAGCCTACTCTATGTCAAACATGGCCTATTCTTGTAGGTTACAGCGATGGAATGGTAGCGTGTCAGGCTACTTCCGCCTGTCAAGGGGAGGTCACATCTGAATCGACGGCCTCAATCTATGTGTTTGACTAACTAGCTGAAGGGGTCTTCATGAGCCCCTATTGTGGGCCTTTCGAGGTTTCTAAGACCTTTGGTTTATTTTTTAGGGCATTATCACTTGTCCCTCTCCAAGCAGTTCGATCATTCCTCAAGAGAGATTGAAGGTTTGGGCTTTGCCTATTTGTCTGTTTTATGATCAGTGGCAAGGTCCCTATTTTGGGATCGGGACTAAGATTCATCGATCATTGATCAGGAAAGTAAGACATCAATCGAAGGTTCGAGTTTTGTAATTATTGCGATCAAATGTACATCAGTTGTAATTAATAAATCATCAGGCTTGTGAGGCTGGAATAATCACATTTATCGAGATAAGTAGTCGATTGAAATGAATATAATCATCTTTTTTAGACGACTGGGATAAAGGCATCGATCGGGATATAACTTTAATCGGAATTAAAATGGATCATCAACCTTGCGAGACTGGAATGGATACATCGATTAGGATGAATCATCGATCAGAATTAAAATGGATCATCAGCTTTGCGAGGCTAAAATGGATACGTCGATAGAGATGAATTGTTAATCAAAATTAAAATGGATCATCAACCTTATGAGACTGGAACGGATACATCAATCGGGATGAATCATTGACAGAAATTGCAATGGATCATCAGCATTGCGAGACTAGAATGGATACGTCGATCGAGATGAATTGTCGATTGGAATTAAAATGGATCATTAGCCTTGTGAGGCTAGAATGGATATGTCGATCAGGATGAATCATCGATCGGAATTAAAATGGATTATCAACATTGCAAGGCTGGAATTTTCCTTAGGATTTTTGTCCTGCAAACGACAATCATAGGTTATTTTTTCAAGGTATGCTTTTCTGACCTTTTTGGCTAATGTCCCTTTTGGATGCTTTTGCCACTCAGGAATTATTTTGAGATCTTGCTTCATTTCTCAATTGGGAGCTCCCGTACATTATTTTCCTATTTTCAGTTTTTATGAGTCGGAGGTCTAATGTAAAGTTACTTGAAAGGTGAGGCACTACCCATCATCCCTTTATTTGGTGGCGGATGATGCTATTTTTACTGTGTTGCCCTTTTTTGGGTGTTAATCAACTTTGTGAGTGTCGAGAGTTACAGCTTTTCTTAGTCATCTTTGTTTGCTATAATTTCTGCAAATAAGCAAATTAATGGTCAAGTGTGAATCAAAGTACCTAGCAGGGCTGCTGCTTGTCTTGACCACTTGACTACACCTTTTGAGTCCATTACTCGAGGATAAGTAACGCTTTTGAGAATCATTGATTCACCTTACATGAATCTAATTTGATCGATTTGCCTTGTCGCTTTGGTGGTCAGTTGATATTATGGTTTTTTTATCTTTTTCATTTAGGTCGTGCCTCTTTTATCTGTTAGAGTCAATCCGAGGGGATATTGCCACGTCATCAACCACTCTGGCTTTTTTTCAGGTGACACTCCATTTTTTGTGTTGGCGATTTGATTTTCCTTAATGACACTTTGATTTTTGGGTTTGATTAAATGGGTTTTGACATATGTCGCTCACATTAATGATCGACTATGTTTATAAGTGGTCTTCTTTCGCTTTTTCTTTTGCACTTCCCTTCCTCCTTCTTTCTACTACCCAGGAGGTCGCACCACTTTTTCTCCTTTATCATAAAGCCTCCAGACCCTTTTTGCGATTTCTTCCTTTAATTTCACCATTTTAGAAAGATGAATGAAAAGTTGGACCATTGCCTGTTGATTCATGGCTTGCAGTAGTGGGTCATACGGTCTCTTATCTCTATTGCCCCTTTCATTCAGTCTTAGGATTTCGCTTTTATCATTCGGCTTCTCGTGTGGTCTCAGAGACTTCCATGGAGTCGGGATATTTTGCCTTTCTCTTTGCAGTATTTTGCTTTTGCTGCATGATCTTTTGTGTATTCTTGGAGTGTAATGGCCTGACAGTTCCAACGGTCATGAATAGTATTTTTCGATGGTGAATAGTATATCGGGGGTATAAATACGTCCGAAAATAGGAAAATATGTTATTCAACCATCGGAAAATACTAGTCATCATGAGTCTAGGGGTGAAATTTGAGGTCAAATTGAGGTTAAATAGGCCTCAAAAAGTAAAAAATACGAAAAAGTTACGACTCAAATTAAATATTAATTGGGTTAATTTTAGATTTGATTGGACCTTTAAAAATAGTAAATGAGCTCCAAAAATTTTTAAAATTTTCAGTTGAGTCCCTTATGAGGTATAGTATTATTTGGTAGAAAAAAAATTAATTTTACAGTAACACCGAAAATAGGCTAACCGGACTGATTTTAGGCAAGCCGGACCGAAAATGGACTCCAATTGAGCCGAAAATTTTTATGTAGGCTAATTTAAATATTTTAAGTATGATGGAAAAATTTTTATCAGTAATTGAACTTTGGAAATTGGAGAAAGAATTTAAAGTATTAAAAATGCAATTTTAAGGAAAATTTGGATGAATTGGTTGGACCAAAACCAACCCAACCAAGGACCTATAAATAGCTGAAAAATCAGACCAAGGCAGAAGATTCTCCAGCTTTCCACCTTCTTCTCCATAGTGCTGGCCGAACTCCCTATCTCCTTCTCTCCCTTGAATTTTCTTCAATTCCTTTGAGAAATTCCACTAAATCAAAACTTGTAAAAATAATTCCAGCCCCTCTTCTTCTCTATTACAGCCTCTAGCCTTCAATTTAGAGTAAACAAGTGGTAGAAATCAAGATCTAAAAGCTGGAAGTTTGAAATTTAGGTAAGTGAAATTAGAGTTTTTTTTATTGAAATTAAAGGAATAGTTAGGTGAATCGAAGGTAGTGGATGAAGATTTTGATGTTTTATTGATGAGAAGTTAAAATAGGAGGATGTTAATGAGTTACAATCTCTGATTTTGTGTAGAAAACAAAGAAAGGGGAGGAATTCCTAAAGATAAAGGTAAAGGCAAAGAGATCTAGGTAGCCAAAAATCAAGCCAAGGTTTGTAAATGCAAAATCCAATTTTTTTCCATTTAATTGCTGTAAATTATGTGTAGGATTATGAGTAATTAAGGTTAAGTATGCATGTATGGTGTGATTAGATTATGTAAATGAGTTTATGTGGCTTGAATAATGATTAATCAACCTAATTGAAAATATAATAATAATAATAATAATAATAATAATAATAATAATAATAATAATAATAATAATAATAATAATAATAATAATAATAATAATAATAATAATAATAATAATAATTCATGTAGTGGCCGAACAATACCTTGAAAGTTTTAAGATAGATTTAATTGAATGTTAACTTAGTTCACACGTGATTTACTTTATCGTGCTATAAGCTTAAATTGCTAATTGTGAGATGAGAAATCAAGAAATTAAGTAATATCCTAAGCCTAGCCGAAATTGTAGGTTATGAATTTTTGATAATTTTTATTTGATAAAGTGAAATTAATTATATATATATAATTTAGTATGTACTAATATTTAATTAATGATTAGATGATAAATAAATACTTGGGTAAAAAAAAAGTGAGCTTGACCGAATGACTAGGGAAGAAATAACAAAATGCAAACTTGTTATTCTAAGAAAAATATAATTGTAAAAGGGCCTATCACTGATAATTAAATGTATGTTAATTTATTGAGATTTTTTCTATGATAACATATTACATGTACATGTGAGCAAGGAATTAAACATGAGTTGAAAATGCCATAGTTTAAATTCACATGAGTATTTAGGTCATGTACTAAGTTATTGTAAAACTACAAATGTAATAATGCTAAATTAAGATATATAAGAATAAAACTAAAAATGTTAAGTTTTGCCCTCAGCGGTCTGGTAATGAAATCTAGTACAGGATATAGTTGGCTAGCCATAGGGACACATTTACCGCGGTCCGAGTCATAGTGACTCGGTTTGGTAGGCTAATAATAGTCTACCCCATGGCACATGTTCATATATTACAATGTTCATACTTTACGATCCTTTGGGATCACCCATTGTCGGGCATTTGGGTCCATATCTCAAATATCCAGTTCAGAGATTTCTACCGGTGATACTGGGGCAAGATTAAGAATAAAAGTAAAATAAGTACAGTTATGGTATGTAACAAGTATAAATTAAGATATAGGATTTATGAAAAGAATAAACTACATTAATAAAGCCATTAGCCAATAATGGATAAAGGAAATAAAAAAAAATATGTATAGGTAAGTGAGCTTGAAGTTTAATTAATTAAGCTAATCTGTGATGTTTTTTTATGTACTCAAATTATTTGTTTTGAATGAAAAATTTTTGGATATGCATTTACCATTGAGCATATTAATGCTCAACATATAGTTTTATTTGACTGCATGTAGGTTCCTATTTTGTTGGAGCAAACACAATGAAGAAATCATGAAGAAGGGTCGGATAGTTTGGTTGCAAGTATGTATATAACTCTTTTGGCATGTATATGTAAAAATATTTATGAGATTGTAATAACATGCATGGATAGTGGTTAAAACTAGTTTAATATTTCAGTATCTATTATGTATGATTATCATGAAACTGCTTGAAGTAATTGGATAGAGAATGAATGTGAATATTGTTGTACCCTTGCGAGACTGTGTATATTGCTTGCTTGCAGGAGGATAGGTTAAAAATATAGTTGTCGTCATGTCAAAATTTTAGAAAAAAAAAAACTTTAAGGAAATTAGGCAATAAAGCATAAATCTGACTTTTGTCAGAAATTTATGCCCAGTTTTGCTGGTTACTTTGGTATAGGTGATGGAGTTAGGGTTTTACACAAAAACTTTTATGGAATCCAAACATTTCTTCTTTCTTTTTGTAGTTGTGGATCCACCTTTTTGTAGGTAGCATAAGAGCTGAAATTTTTAGCTCAGTTGTTGGCTCTCAGCGAAAATACCAAATGATAAGTCAAGAATTTTTATAAAGGCAAAAAGCCTATATGTTTAGTAAAGAACGAGAGACTCGCTGGCCAGGAAGGTGGGTTTCGATCTGGTCGGAACAAAAAGAACCTACAAAAAAATTTGTTTGTTCGACTATGCTGGATATTGACACTCCAATATTTAAGTTAGCAAAGGGTTGAGGAGATTTTAAACAGATGAAGAAAAAGTATTTTTCTTAGAATGAAACATGCTATTTATAAAGCTAGGGGGTGCTTTGAGCAGTGATTCAGAATAGTTAGCCTACTCTGTATCAGGTATAACCTATTCTTGTAGGTTACGGTGATGGGATAGTGGCGTGTTTCAGGCTATTTTTGCCTATTAGAGGGAGGTCATGTCCGAACGGGACTAACCAGCTGAAGGAATTTTCATGAGCCTTTGTTGTGGTCGAGGCTTCTAAGACCTATTGTTTCTTTGTTGGGGGCATTATCATGTATATTAATTCTCTAAACTCTGATATTTTATTAGAATGTTATGTGCATCAAATTAAGTATTTAGAAATTAAATATAACACAACATAAAAGTAAAAGAATTCAATATAAATAACGTAAATGAGAATTTTGAATTCACTCTATTATCACTAAATTAAAACAAAGTTTTATTGTTCTGAGGTGTACATAGAAAATTCTTGGATGCTACAGTGTGTTAACTGATGAGGAGAAATTGTCTGGTACACTAATTACAAAGTGAAGGACCCTTGTATGCTTTTCCCACGCGTAAAAGATCTTTCCCCGTAATCAATACACCAAACAAGAAGAAGTAAAACCATGAAATTCCATAAAGATAATGGCAATAGTAATTTACGAGAATAGTAATTTTATTCTAGTGTCCAAATTAATTAAACATCCGAGCATTAGATAATTATAAGGTTTAATACTTAAAATATCTGTTAAAATTGTATTTATTTTTATAATTTATATCTGAATATTTATTTTATCTAGATTATTACTATCTAAATTTTAAATATTATCATAAATAATCATCTGAATTTGAAATAACAATTATAATTTAACAACTGAATATATAAAAAGGTTAAATAATATTTATTATTATATGTTAATATTAGTTCAAATTAAGATGATAAATTATTATCGTTATTTAAATTTAAATAATAATATAGGATGATATTTAAAATTTAGTTGATAATCTAAATACGATAAAAATTGAAATTTAATTATAAAAATAAATATAAATTCAGCAATTAATTTAAGTATTTATCTGACTTGTAAAAAACGGTCAGATAGTGGTGCGAACGAGTGCTGTCAACTTGAAAATTCTAACTTGGAGAAGTCATATATTCTGCCTTTTTTTTTTTTTTAGCCAACGTTATGTTGCTATTTGGGTCAAGCACGTCAACGGTTGACTTAAGAAATTGATATTTATTTCACAAATCATTAATGTTAAAATAATAATTGATTTTATTAATTTTTATATAAAATTATATTGAATAAATTAAAATTAGGGGTGTTCATCGGCGGGGTTCGGGTCAATCCAAATAATCCGAAATTTTTCATATATTCCAACCCTATCCTACCCAAATAACCCGCAAAATTTCGGGCCCCGTCCAAATAATCCGAATTTATTTTTTTAATTTTAAAATTATTTTTCTATTTTATTTTAAATTATTAAAAAGGGGGTTCGGATTAGTTCGACCCGATCCGAACTCGCCCGATTAGTAAAACGCTGCGTTTTTAGAGGAATTTATTTGTTTTCGGGTTAATGAAGGTTCAACCCAACCCAAACCCGAACAAACTCCAAATCCCCAATCCTACCCGACCCTAATAACCCTACCCGAATTCCTTGTTCGGGTAGGATTGGGTTTTGAACACCCCTAAATAAAATATCCCTTTTAATTTAGTTTATTATATATATATATATATATATATATATATATATATATATATAAAGAACATTAATGAAGCTATTAAACATTTTATTGACAGTATTGATAAGTCAAGGATTTGTATGAAGGTGAAAGGCCTATATGTGTAGTAAGGAACAGAAGACTCATTGGTCAGGAAGGTGGGTTCCGATCGGATTGGAACACACAAAACCTACAAAAAAAGTGTGCCCAACTATCCCGGGTATTGATACTCTGATGCTTAAGTTAGCAAAAGGTTGAGAAGATTTCTAAAAAAAATGTTTATATTTTACAGAAGAAGAAGAAGAAGTGTGTTTCTTAGAATGGAACCTGCTATGTATAGAGCTGGAAAAAGCTTTGAGCAGTGATCCAGAATAGTTAGCCTACTCTTTGTCAGGTATGGCCTATTCTTGCAGGTTACTACGATGGGATGGTAGCTTTTGTCTGACTACTTTCGCCTCTCAAGGGAAGGTCACGTTCAAGCCGATGGCCTCGATCTCTGTGTTTGACTTACTAGCTAAAGGGGTCTTCATGAGCCTTCATTGTGGGCCTTTCGAGGCTTCCAAAACCTTTGATTTATTTTTTGGGGCATTATCACTTGTCCCCTTCCAAGTAGTTCGATCATTCCTCAAGGAAGATCGAAGGTTTGGGTTTTGCTTGTTTGTCCATTTTACAATAAATGGCAAGGTCCTTATTTTGGGATCGAAACTAAGTTACGTCGATCATTGATCGGGAAAGTAAGACATCAATCGAAGGTTTGAGTTTTGTAATTATTACGATCGAAACGTACGTCGGTTGCAATTAATAAATCATTAGCCTTGTGAGGCTGAAATAATCACATCGATCGGAATGAAACATAATCATAATTTTTAAGATGACTGGGATAGAGACGTCGATCAGGATATGATATCGATCAGAATTTAAATGGATCATCAGCCTTACGAGGTTGGAATGGATATGTCGATCGAGATGAATCATCCATCAAAATTAAAATGGATCATCAGCTTTACAAGGCTGGAATGAATACGTCGATTGGGATGAATCATTTATTAGAATTAAAATGGATCATCAACCTTGCAAAGATGAAATGGATACGTCGATTGGGAGGAATTATCGATCGGAATTAAAATGGATCATCAGCCTCGCGAGGATGGAATTTTCCTTAGGATTTTTGTCCTGCAAACAACAATCATAGGTTTTTTTTCAAGGTATGCTTTTCTGACCTGTTTGGCTGATGTCCCTTTTGGATGTTTTTGCCACTCAGAAATTATTTTGAGATCTTGCCTTATTTCTCAATTGGGAGCTCCCGTACTTTATTTTCCTGTTTTCAGTTTCTATGAGTAGGAAGTCTAATGTAAAGTTACCTAGAAGGATGAGGCATTGCCTGTCATCCCTTTATTTGGTGGCTGGCGATGCTATTTTTACTGTGTTGTCCTTTTTGGGGTGTTGATCGACTTTATGGGTGTCGAAAGTTACGCCTTTTCTTAGCCATCTTTATTTGTTATAATTTCTGTAAATAAGCAAATTAATGGTCAAGTGTGAAGCAAAGTTACATAGCAGAGCTGCTGGTTGCCTTAACTGCTTGACTACACCTTTTGAGTCCATTACTCAAGGATAAGTTACGCTTTCGAGAATCGTTGATTCACCTTACATGAATTTAGTCTGATTAATTTGCCCTACCGTTTTGGGGTTCGGTTAATATTGTGGCTTTTTTTCTTTTCCAATCTGGTCGTGCCTCTCTTGTCTATTCGAGTTGATCCGAGGGGATTTTATCTTGTTGTCAACTAGTCTGGATTTTTGTCAGGTGACGTTTTATTTTCTATGTTGGCAATTTTACTTTCCTTTGTGACACTTTGATTTTTGGGTTTGATAAAACAAGTTTTAACATATGTTGCTCACATTAATGCTCAGTTGTGTTTATAAGTAGTATTCTTCCTCTTTTTATCTCTGTTGCCCTTCCTTTTCAGTATTGGGTTTTCTGCTGATCATGGCAAAGAATACATATATGTATTTATTTCTCTATTTTCATGATGCTGACCTATCGGGAAGGAGCTTTGATAAGGGGTAATCTTGGAGGTGGTGGTCGAGGTCGAAGGATGTCTTTTGTCCTCTTTTCTCCCTATTATCTGCTTTTTTTTAGTGAAAAGCTCTTTATCCTTGTACTTTTCTTCGGATAGGAAGTTCTTTATCCTTGAACTTTCTACTTTGAACTTCTGAATGAATTTTCTTCTTTGAATATATCGCATCTTGCTTGTCTATCCATTAAATGTGTTTAAAGGACTTAAGCAAAAAGGTATTGCTAAAAATCACATGATCTGAGTGGCACTTAACTTTGTGGAGATGTTGAGTTTTTCTAATCATTTTGGTCGTCTGACTATAACTCTTTCTGTGGTCATAGCGATGCATCCTTTTCGAGGATGCTCTTAATCGATCTTTTAGAATCGGTAAGGTTTGGTTCATTAAGGCCTCATGATGAATTAATGGCTATGTAATTCAACCAACTTATAAGTGTTGGCCAGAGGTTCTACCTGATCAGATACCTGATCAGATCGATTTGTGAGCCTTAAGACCATTAGGCCATTTTATGAGAAACGTAGATGTGTACTTAAGTGCCTGAATTATGACTATCAAGGCGTTGAGTGACAACATAACATGGAGTAGGTTACAGGAATGAAGCCATATAGTGTGCTGGTGGATTTGACGGGACTAGGGATCCTCTCAAGCCGATCGGAAAGCATTTGTTTACCTACCTATGTTTACTTGGCCTAGACTTTTCTGTAGATGATTTTTGGGCTTTGAGCCTAGGAATTGTTAGTGCCTAAAGGTAATCCAACCTCGCCCGACATCGTTTTTTGCCCATGTCTGGAGCGACAACTATTAGTTACCCTTTATAACCTCTTTGATTTTGGTGGCCTTCTATTATGGCCATTTATTTCCTTTGATTCCTTTCTTTCTCCTGATGCACCGCTAGTGGGAGATGTTTGCAACATTATGGCGACAAAAGTAGCAATAGAGAGTAGGTGTAGGGGTTATGCATTTTTCATTTAATGCTTTTGATAACTTCTAGTTCTTCCTTTATTGCTTTTGATTCACAATGCATACATCAATATGTACTGAAGTGGTCGGAAGAGAGTCGGCTAAATAAGTGCATACATTGATCTTTTAATTGAAATAACAACAAATTTCATTGACCTTTCGATCGAGATAAATATCATCATTCTTTTGATCGAAACATAGTAACGAATCTCATCGATTTTCCGATCGGGATAAATTCCATCAACATTTTGATCGGGATATCTTTCATCAACCTTTCAATTAGGGTGAATTTCGTCGATCTCCCTTTTTTGCATTCCGATTTTGACGAAGGAGGCCCCTTTCAGAGTCTTCTTTACCCAGAAGAACTGGTCAAGGTTCCACTATCTGGGAGCCTTCATCCGATGGATGTAGCTCGATTATTTATTGGCTTTAATCATCAGAGGGAGTTTTTAAGGAGCATTTTTACCTTTTTCTCCTTTCCTATCCGATGTCTCTTCCATTTGTCTTCATCCACAAGGTGTGCATGACACTATTCTTTTTCAGAGTCTTCTTTTTCGATCTGACTCCTTCCTTTTAGTGCCTTCCAAACCATCTAGGTTTGCAGAAGAAGCACCATTATGCATAAGGGAAGGTAAGACTTCCCCCCACTATTTCAGGAGGAAGATGCCTTTAGGGCAGCCTTTGGCTTTATCGCCAAGTCCTGCTTGATTTGTCTAGAGATAAGAAGGGGAGAAACCATTTCATCCCTCCCTAAGTGTTTTTCCAGTAGGCTAGTTCTGGGAGTTTTCTACACCATTTGGGACCGAAAGAGGGGCATTCCATTTTCTTTCGATCCTGGTGCGTAGTTTCCACTTTCATTCAATCTTGGGATTTTGCTTTTATCATCCAGCTTTTCATGTAGTCTTTGAGCCTTCCATAGAGTTGGGATATTTTGCCTTTCTCTTTGTGGTATTTTGTTTTTGCTGCACGAATCTCTCATGTAGTCTCGGAGACTTTCAAGGAATCCAAACATTTTTTCTTTCTTTCTGCAGTTGTGGATCCACCTTTTTGTAGGTAGCATAAGAGCTGAATTTTTGAGCTCAGTCGTTGGCTCTCAACGAAAATACCAAATGATAAGTCAAGAATTTTTACGAAGGTGAAAGGCCTATATGTGTAGTAAGGAACGAGAAACTTGCTGGCCAAAAAAGTGGGTTTTGATCGGGTCGAAATAGAAAAAAACCTACAAAAAAGGTGTTTGTCCGGCTGTGCTGGGTATCGAAATTCCAATACTTAAGTTAGTAAAGGGTTAAGGAGATTTTAAAGAAAATGCTTATATTTTACAAATGAAGAAAAAGTATATTTCTTAGAATGGAATGTGACACCCTTATAATACCTAAAACTGTTCTAGTACACCGCAGGCCGAAATTTTTTTTTTTCAACTTATTCTTCCAAATTATAATCTTATACTTAGTTAAGTAAGCAACAATTCGCTAATGACCTATAACTGTCCAATTTACTATACACTTAATAAAATTTTGGCAATATAATGGCTATATATATATCCCTAACCCCCTGAAAAGCAAGCAATATCGACAGCCTCTCAGAGGCACAACAGTCATATAATATTATATCAAGCATTTTAATTCCTTAACCATTCATCTAAATATTTCACATACATTCCATTACACCAAATAGGTCTCACTTTACATCACAAGGTATGATATATTACAATACCAAATAACAACTCCAATGTTTTAATTACAACATACAAAACCATAAGTATTATGCTTATATATACATGCCACAAAATTCAAAACTCCATCCACTTTAATCAAAAGAAATCCTTCATGGCATATTCTTGCTCCCGCTCTTGCAAACCTGCACGCAGTCACAACTACGCGCTGAGCACTTGATATGTCCAGTGATGACTAATAATCTAAATATTTCCTATACCCCACTTAAAAAGTCTCATTATGCAAAAATTCTCCATTTTAATCTTTCAAGCAAACTCAAATAACACTTTTCTTTTTAATTAACATTTTAAATTTCTAATACAACTTTTCATCATCAAATATTTATTTATTATCAAATTATATATTTAATTCAAACTTTTACCTTTTTATCAATTTAGTAAATTTTTCTCGTTAAATTACGAATTTAGTCTTTTTATGCTTCTTTTTAACATTTAAACTATTAATTAAGGTACTTAACCTTAATTTTACACTTAGTTAAATATTTTTATGCAAAATTATATTTAGTTCTTATTGACTATAAAACCTTTCTTTTAACACATTTTAACCATTAATTGAATATTTTATCCTTAATCAAGCAATTCTTAATTAATTTGCTTAGTTTCTATTCTTTTAAAAAAATTACGATTTTGCCCCTAAACTTTCTTTTTCTTTCAAATTAGTCATTTTTTACTTTTAAATAGCTCAAGGAGTGAAATAGATTTTGCACACCAATTTGATTTTAACTTATTATCATTGGCTGGATTATTTATTTTATTTTATGCGAATATGTTTTTGCATTATTTAATTGATTGTAAGTATTTATATTATAATTTTGAAAGCAATATATACCAGTACGGTAGCATCATCATTTTTAATAAAAAGTTAATTATCAAGATAAACACAAACATTTCGTTTTTTTTTTCAATTGTTATAGCAAGATAATCCAACTTTTAATTTTATGATAATTAAAAGCTTGATACAATTGTTAATTCTTTTAGTTTTATTATGATAGTTTTTTTTTTCTTAAATGAAAAATTTTATAAAAGTAGGTGAAGTCAATTAAGCTCCATATAGAGAAAGTTAAAAAGATGGTGTAAATTTATATTATTGTTGTTGTATCAATATTTAATTTAATTTTAAATTTGATTTGATTAAAAATATTTTTGTACACAGATAACTTTTTAAATACTTCAATTAATGATTAAAAAAATACTTCAATTAAAATCATTTGAGGAAAATAATCATAATTTGAAACTAAAACTCTAATGCAGCAATTTACGGCAATTTGGAATATTTCATGTGGCATGCTATGAAAATTATTATATCGACACTGAATTCATAATTTTATGGTAAAAGTAATTTTAGTTGAAATGTTTAAGAAATTGAGCAAATTTATGGAATAAAAATTTCTTTCTGACCATATGTTTATTTTAATATAAGTTTAATGACATGTATGTAAATTCTCATGTATGCCAAGAAACATGTAAGCATCAGGAAAGGAAATGTATATTAATATACGTGTGTTTTTGCAGAATGGTGTATCAAAAATATTGCGAAGCAATGTATAAACTCTCTCTTTCTCTAATGGAACTATTGGGATTCAGCTTGGGAGTGGATAGGCTTCATTATAGGAAATTCTTTGAGGATGGCTACTCGATAATGAGGTGTAACTGGTACCCATCTTGTCAAGAGCCAAATCTTACTCTTGGCACAGGACCTCATTGTGATCCAACTTCCCTAACCATACTTCACCAAGATCAAATTGGTGGTCTTGAGGCTTTTCAAGACAATCAATGTCATTCTGTTCAACCTCTTCCTGGAGCTTTAGTCATCAAAATTGGTGACACCTTTCAGATAGCCTTAAATTAAATTTCAATTAGAATCTTTATGTTGCTAACAATTGATTTATTGGTTATTTATATAGGCATTATTATCAAATGGGATATATAAGAGTTGTCTGCATAGGGCAGTTGTTAACAAGTTGAAGGAGAGAAAATCGTTGGCATTCTTTGTGAATCCAAGAGATGACAAAGTGGTGATTCCACCAGAGGATCTCTTGCGCAAGAAAAGGGAGATAATATACCCAGATTTCACATGGTCACAGTTTCTCCATTTCACACAAAATAACTACGGGGCCGATGAGTCCACCCTATTAAACTTCACCAATTGGTTTCTCTCTTCACAATCAAAAAATTTCTAGTTGCTATCATAACGGAAAATCTTTCACTAGGAAAGAATCTCTATGTGGTCCACACGCATTTGATTGTATTGTTGATAAGAATCCTGGTCAATTTATAAACCTCTCGGTTTTCTTTTATATATATAGTTATTTCAAGTAGTACTTATGAACAATTTATATAATAGTATCTTTTGATTTTATGGCTTTTAATAGTAAAAGCGCTTAATTTCAGTTGTAAGTAAATAAAAGCCGATTAGCTGGTTTACAATTGTAAGAAATCCTGTACATAAACCTTCACATATAACAATATATAAAACTAATTTTAAAAATTCCATAAACATTTTGCAAAAGTGGGTTATTCCTTCGTCAGTATGTTTGTCATTAAATATATGAGCAAAATGACATAGTTGGAAGTAAAATATTCAAGACATTTCGCTGGCACTCATTGAACTGTGCTACCTAATCTTCATCTTCAACTTAAATGTCAATTTACAATTTGAGTTCAACTGTCATAAAAAATAATATCTTCTTGTTCATCCACAATATTTTTTTTCCTTTCAACATTATCGTAAAATTTACTAATTTAATCTGTTATTTCTTTTTCTTTTTCTTTCTTTTTTTTTTTAAATTTTGCTTACCAATTTTCAAATCCTATCTACAAATAAATTTTAACTTTCCTATTTATTCATCGGTACAACCTATACACATAATGTTCGGTTGCAAAGTTAGGACCCAGGATTAAGAGAGCACATATTATAATTTTAATATAAAAAATTAAAAATTGAAAACACATATAAATTATACCATAACAATCAATTTCATTTAAAATTAAAAAAGAATAATGATTAAAATCAAATAAAAATATAATTTTCACAATTGTTCTGAATGTGATTTCATATTTTAAAATTATTAAATAATTAGCTCATTGTCAATGCTATCAAATACATCTCTTTCTATATTAGTGATTAGACAATCATTCAGCCGAATATCTCCCATTCGATTATGCAACTAATTTTTGAAAATTTTCAAAAATATTCTTTCTACAGTTGCTGTGGCAACGGGTAAAATTAAAAGTAATTTAATAAGCAAATAAACTAATGCATAAATAATGTGTTTTTTAGTTTCAACTAACATTTGGGATATACTATCAATTCCTTTTAAATCAAAACAGTTTTGATCACTCCGCATATCAATAATATATGTTTCTAGCTGAAAAATCATGTGAGTAAAACTAAGCAAATTGAATCAACCTTTGGTTGTCAAAATTAACAAAAATACCCATTTCGTTTTAGTCAATCATCACTCAAAATATTTTTTTTATTCAAGACCACAAGTCTACAACCTCAAAATACTACTCCATGTATTCCCTTATATGTGACTTTTTTTTTGTGTAAAATTCAAATTTTATTTATCTGTTGTTTTTAAATTTTAAATATAATTTAATTTTCTTTTCAAATAAAAGATAATTTATTTAAAATCAATTATATTTGATAATTTAATTAAAATTATCAAATTTAAATTTAAACCTAAATAATATTTTTTTTAATTTTATAAAAACAATAAAAATGAAAAATATAAAAATAGTATAAAATGGAAAAAACTCATGATTCGGGACCACCATATTGACAATATTTAAGAACAAAATTATTGGAGAATTAGAGACATTTCAACATGAAAAAATCTTAATAATCTAGAAAGATTGCAACTTAACAAAACTTATATAGGCACTTGTTTCGAAAGACTGCACGGGCTAGGGGTGTTTAAAACCCGGCCCTATCCTAATAACCTGACCCGAACTAGATTCGGGTAGAGTTATTTGGGTCGAAAAAATTGGAATTGTTTGGGTTAAAATCCTTATAAACCCGCGCTGCCCAAATAAGCCATCCCATTCTTTGAAAAACACTGCATTTTATCTGTTGGTATTCATCTCGAACCTGAACAACCCAAAATTTAATTTTTTATTATATAAATTAAAAAAAAATTAATTTAAAAAATAATTTTAAATTATTTGGGTATGATCTGAATTTTTACGAATTATTCAGATAAAAATCTGAACTATTTGTAGAATATAGTAAAATTGAAATTTATAAAAAAATTTAGGATTTGAATTATTAGAATTCGGGTCGAATTGATTCGAACCTGCCTTAGGAACACTCCTAGCACGTAGGCAACAAAAAGTTTGAAAATATAAAGGCTCTGCTAGGGAACGTTTTATTTTTGCGGATTTCGGTTTTTTTTTTTTTTAAAAACGTGTTTGATTAATCCTCTGTATTTTAGTTTCTGTAGAACTCAACAAGAAGTGTTTCTTCAAATGGAAACAAATAAAAAAATCTACAAACGATGAATTTTAGGTTCAGTTTTTAATTTGCTACTAATAGGAATTTTTTTCTTTTCTTTTATGTGGAGCTTCGTCGGTCTCTCAAGCTGCCGCCGTCATTCACCACCGCCACTTCTTGAGTGCAGCCATCATCCATCTCCGCCTGCTGCCCACTTCTAATTTATCACCTTCGATTGCAAAGAAGAAAGAAAGGTCATTATGCTGTTATTATACTACTTTTTTTTGTGTTTTTCTTGATTTTTTAAATTGATTATATTCAATGATGTATAAGGGGTTTTCTTGTGGGTTCTTCTGCTATATATGCATCATTTGATCCTTTTTTTCTGTAAATTTTTCATTGGTTGAGGTTTTGATGTCTGATATATTAAGTTGAAACATCAAGTGGGGCTCTGTTTTGTTCTGTTTTGTATTTGTATTTGAGTTGTAGCTTTTGTTCAACAATTGATATTGTATTCCTTTGCCTAAAGTAATAATAGTATCCCAACCCTATTCTTACTCAATTGATTCATTAGTGACTCGGTATCCATTTTTGCCTTTCAATCTCAACTCAGTTTCTTACATTATATAGTTTGGGTCTTGCCTGCGATATTGGCTTAGCTGCCGGAAAAGCTTTCACTGGTTATTTATCAGGAAGCACTGCAATAATCGTCGAAGCGGCCCATTCAGTCTCTGATGTGGTTATTATTTATAGTCTTTCCTGCTTCGTTGCTTGATTGTAATTTAGGATTTTTATCTTATGGTTAATCCTTTTTTTAATTATTATTTTTTTTAATTTTTGGGACTTATGGTTAATGTTTTTTAGCTTTAAAATATTGTTCTTGCAGGTTCTTAGTGGGGTTGCTTTATGGTCTTTCAAAGCTGGAAATGCTCCTAGAGACAAAGAACATCCATATGGTCCCTTATAATTTGTACCTCCACGCTACTCCATTTATCTACATTACCTGTTTTTTATTCGACCGATTGTTTATCTAAATCAGACTAAAACAAGGAATTTTGTTTTTGTCTAGGATGTTGATTTGGAATATGGTTTACTATTTGAGTCCCTCTTTGCTATGATATTCTATTCTTGCTGAGTTCAGGGCTCACATTTGTTTTCTTGTGCTTATACCTTTAAAATCAATTAAACACAAAACAAAGTATCTTCTAGCTTACCAATAATATTCCATTTGTAAACCGAGGATGGTGATTATGATATTGAATTTCACCTTGTAGCAATCGTCATTGATGACTGAATATTGGGTGAAAGCTAGTGATGACTGAAGTTTAATTATCAAGTATCTATTGGGTCTAACGCTTGAACTAGATGGTGTAGTTTTACAACGATATAACATCATGATATCTTATTTGTAGACTTGTGCGGCAGTTTTTGACGTTAATGGAAGTCCATGGTCGAAAAGAAATATGTTAGATTTTCTCAGGATTGTGCACTGAATTTATATTAGCTAAGACTTGGATGTGTGAGAATAGAAGGAAATAGTAAAAGAAGCAAGTGTATAGACTTATCTATTCACTTTTATATTTGCAGATAGTCAGAATATATAGTTAGATTTTCATATCTCTATATGTTGTTTTGGGTCTTGAATTTTTGTTGCCTAGGGTGACCTTTATCAGTCATCATGTTTATGAAGTATGATAGCATTCTAAAGTTTCTATTGTTCATGGGGAAACAAATATTCATTCTTATCAATTTAAAGGGGAAAATCCAATTCTAAAGTTGTTTGCTTTAATTCTTTAAATTTTGAATTTTTTTTTTTTTTTGTGAATGTTATTTTTCAATCTTACCACAAGTTGATCCTCCATTAGAAGTCATCTGTTGATTGATTGACAAGGTAGTGGCAACATAACACCAAACAGGCTATAGTTTCTCTTAGAATCATTAGCTCATACGCAGCATAAGAGTTCCGGCGAGAGTCATGTATTCTTTGTTTGCATTTTGGTTTGTTGAATAAAGGTCGTCGTTAGATGTAAGATGCTGATATGTAGGAGGTTGTGACAAGCTCCTTTGCACGCTTCGGTTGCTTGTTGTTGGAAGCTTATTGTAGAATGGGTTGCAGCAGGTAATCTAGAAGATGTTACTGCAGTAGAGGTCAGTATTGACATCAATTTCTCGTGCTTTGTTCTTCGTATTCTATGTTTTTGTTCATATTCAAAGCAAGTACACAGGGAGGTGAGCAAGTTGTACTCTTTTTACCATGTTGTATTTAGGCATTGCATATTGATTACTCTTACTCTATTCAAGCTCCTGATGTTTATAAAGCTGCATGGGATTTTTTGAAGGTGACATTTTAACATTTGTTCCTTTCACATTGATGTTCCAAGAGTTTATTTGAACAGTTTGAAGTTAAATTTTTGAGTCCTGAACATTTCCTCTGAATACACGGAGCTGACGGTGTTCTAGTTCCAGGAGGGTTTGGGGATAGAGGGGTGCAAGGGAAAATTCTTGCTGCAAAATATGCTCGTGAAACAAAGTTCCATTTTTTGGAATTTGCTTGGGGATGCAAATTGCTGTCATCGAATTTGGCCGATCTGTTCTTGGTTTGCAAATCCTTGTGTCATATTTATGCCTGAGGTGCGCTGATATAAGAGGAAGAGAATGGTTAGGCAACAAAGAGGAAGGCTTTATCTTATGACAGTTTGCATTTCCATGCTTCTTTGTTGGCAAAAGTACTCTTAGCTGCTCCCACTTTTGTATTCAAATATTACTTTATATTTTCTGGAATTTTTTTAAGAACAAATGTATGTCATTGTTATTTATTGTCCAAATTAAATCTATTGTGAATAATATTATTTATATGGATTTTTTACGTGAATGAATTATAATAATTATAATAATTGACATTTATGTTGTTAATTTTTCTTAAACAATAAATAATAGCACAGAAATTGTGATTGATTTATAATAATTGACATTTATGTTAATTTTTAAAAACATACAATCTTACTAAACGTACCCTAATTTATTCAAAAAATTGAAATTTATTTTTCTCTTTATTTTTTTATTTTTTAATGTGATTTTATTAAGCAAAAGACGAAATATTTTATTATTGAGTTTTATCATTTATTTAATTTTATATTTAAATAGATTTGAACAAGTCCACTTTAATTTTTATAATTTAATTAAAAAATTTATGTGATTATTTTTGAATTTTAATTTGAGAAGCCGCACTTAAAATAAATTAAAAAAATATTATTATAGTTCAAATATATATATTTCAAAAATTTTAAAAGTGAAGTGTGGATGTGAAGAGATCGTGGTTCTGCCAGTGGTAATGGTCATAATTCATAAACATACTTACCCCACATTGAAAGACCCTAGCCCAATGCAGCTTCACTTCCCCCCCTCTTCTTCATTTTTCTCATTTGAATATGTGCAGCGGGCGAAGTTGAAAACTTGTGTTATTTCACTTATTTTAGATCAAAGCGCGTCAAAGACCTGAACTCAGTCAGAACTAACCGGGGATTTTTTTTTTTCTCATTTATTTTGCAAGGAAAAGACTTTAACTTTTGCAGACGTGTGTATATTTATACATCAGTATACACACGCTTCATCCTTTCATACAAATACATTGTAACCCTTAATCAGATATCACAGGTGAATCTCAACCACCAGCAATTGGTCATGTCACCTCAATTAAAAGTACGAAAAGTAATATTTAAAATTATAAGACATTATATCTTTTTTTATATAAAAAAAATCACAAATAAATTTTTATTTAATTTTAAATCAAATGACAAAAGCTTTCCTCTGAAATAAAAAGAAAGACCAAATGTTAACTTACTGTTAGAATTTGTGATGGATTTGGAGAGTTAAACTCGATAATTATGTGTTCAGAGTTATCTTAAAATGACTTAAAATTTTGGAGTTGGTTTACCATAATTATAAACTTTTATTATGTTCGACCTAGCTATAAATAAATAAATATTAGATGTGATTCTCTCCAACATTTTTCTTAAATGACATTTGTGTCAAATCCCTCCTTAACCGGCCTTGATGTAGTTGTCACTTGTTTAATCCATCCATATTTTTTGTTTTCCTTTTTCTCTAAACTAAAGGTGTACGCACTCTTTGATTTGGGTCTTTTTTCTTTCTGATATGCACAATATTTTCACCTCCAAAGTCTACATTTATGCTGCAATTAATTATATGTAATGATAGTGAAATTAATGATGGGGTCCGTAAATTTGTCAAGTTCCTGGAACCTCAGCATTGACTTGACTTGGAGTATTAATTGTTAAATGATATTTTCTGAAAAATGACTATAAAATAAGAAGTGCTTAATCACTGATCAGAAAACCACAAGTCTCCATGGAACTGTCGAAGGACTTTGTGCATTGTTTAGTTGGGGTACTATCTTTTAGCATTATAAACCAAATAGCAGGTTATGAAGCCAATTCTAGACATTGCGCCTCTTCTAAATGTGGCAATCTAACCATCCCATTTCCATTTGGTGTCCAAGGCTGTAACTTAAGCAGCGAGTTTCTCATCACCTGCGATAATAGTTCAGGTCAAGAGCAAGCATTTTTAACGACATCAAAAATCAATGTAACGAAGATCAGCTTCGATGGCGAACTAGAAATCATGCAATCAGTAGCTGCGAGTTGCTACGATCAGTGGGGTAATAAGATCAAAGATCAGTATGTTAATCCATATTGGATAACTCTGTCCAAATTTAAGATTTCCAGTTCACGGAACAAGTTTACTGTGGTTGGTTGTGACAGTTATGCATATCTACAAGGTAATCATAGTGAGAAATTTTACTCTGCGGGCTGTATGTCTACTTGTTCCGATAGCAAATTTGTGGATACCACATCTTGCTCTGGCAGTGGATGTTGCCAAATCGAAATTGTTGATGGGCTAGGAATAGCAACTGTCACTGCATATAGCTTCAAAAACCATACACAAGTGTGGAGTCACAGCCCCTGTACGTTTGCATTCGTCGTGGAGGAAAACAATTTCAGTTTTTCCCTTGAAAATCTCAAAAAATTGCCTAAAAAATTACCAGTAGTCCTTGATTGGGCTATCGACAATACCACAACTGAAGAAAGATCGATCAAATTAAGCAATGTGTGTGGAGATAATGCCTTCAGTTATCATCCAGTACACAACAACAAGTCACGTTATCTCTGCAAATGTGAAAATGGCTATTCCGGGAATCCATACCTTGGTTGTGAAGGTAAATTACTTCGTACTTCATACATCATCTGGATTGTCCATATTCTAATTGCTGTCTTTATTAATTTCAAAAATCTGATATATGCAGACATCGACGAATGTAACACTAATAATCATACCTGCACTCATATATGCATTAACTTGAATGGAAGTCATACTTGCGCTTGTCCTCCGGGTTATATTGGTAATGGAAGAAAAAATGGAGCAGAATCAGGTTGTGTAAAGAAAAGCATTCTTCTCAATATCATGATTGGTAATTATTTCTTTTCTCATTTCAATATTTTAATTTTCCTTTACCAATAATCGAAATTGCTTTAATCACAGGTGTTGGCTTAGGCCTTGTATTTTTGCTTGGTACTATCTCCTGGCTTTACATTTTTGTAAAGCAGAGAAAGCTCCTAAAGCTTAAAGAAAAGTTTTTCCTGCAAAATGGTGGAATTATCTTGCGCCAGAAACTCTCCAGTTCCACACATGAAGGAGCCTCTGCTTCAGCAAAAATATTCACTGCAGAGGAACTGAAGAAGGCCACGGATAACTTCCACAGCAGTAAAATCATCCGCAGAGGAGGCTTCGGCACTGTTTTTAAAGGAATTTTATCAGACAAGAGAGAGGTGGCTATCAAGAAGTCCGTAAAAGTAGATGAAACCCAAAACGAGCAATTTATTAATGAAGTAGTTGTCTTATCCCAAATCAGCCACAGAAATGTGGTCAAGCTCTTGGGTTGTTGTTTAGAGACAGAAGTTCCTTTACTCGTTTATGAGTTCATCGACAATGGTACCCTCTGCAACCACATCCACGATCAAAACATTGCATCAAATTTGACTTGGCCGATCCGCCTGAGAATAGCAGCAGAAACAGCAGGAGCTTTATCCTATTTGCATTCCGGAGCTGAAATACCCATCATTCATAGAGATGTAAAGACAGCCAATGTACTTTTAGATTCTAATTACACAGCAAAAGTGTCTGATTTTGGGGCGTCAAGATCGGTTCCTGTAGAAGAAATGCATTTGACTACAATTGTGCAAGGAACTTTGGGATATCTAGACCCAGAATACATGCACACAAGTCAGCTCACTGAGAAGAGCGATGTCTACAGTTTCGGCATTGTTCTTGTTGAGTTGCTAACTTGTCAAATCCCGCTTTCATTTTCTCGGCCTGAGGAGGAGAGAAATCTAGCGGTGCTTTTTCTGTCTTCACTGAAGGAAGGCCACTTGTTTGAGATTGTTGATAAGAGTATTGTAAATGATGAGAACAAGGAGCAGATCATGGAAGTGGCTAAGCTAGCAAGGAGGTGTGTGAGTTTAACAGGGGAGGACAGGCCTTCTATGAAAGAAGTAGAAATGGAATTGCTTGGTCTACAAAAGGAGATGCATCCATGGGTTCAAGAATATTCAGAGGATACAGAGTACTTGCTGAGGGAGCAATATTACAGCAATGCACTTGGTTATGGAGAGGCTCACACTTCATCCAGTTGTGGGTACGATAGCATCAAGGATCATCTGAGTCTATCCGTTGGTGATGGTAGATGATCTTTTCTGCCTTTACGTATGCTTTAGTCGAACTCGGTGCAATAGAAATTTGTTTCTAGTTTCTAAATTAATATTGTCTTGCTGTAATTATCATGTATTCGAAGGAAAAATGGATTGTAAAATTAACTTGGATTGATGTAGGAGTGTGATCTCAATTAATTTGTCCATCAATGCTGTATGTTGAAATGTATCCATCTGAAACCCCAAACTATACGAGATTCAATGAATACTCGTATATGTCAGAATTCTGAAGTTTGCTATTTTCTTTTGTTAACATAGATTTAAATTACTCAATTTTCACCAACCACATTTGCTGTGTGGACCTCACAAATTTTAAAGACCAAAGAGTAGGAATAGGTCAAAGGTCCACCTTAGTGTAATATATTTTAAGCATGGGTTTTTAATTCCTTTTCTTAAGCTAGGCCAATTTTGGACGCTACGTACACATGTATTTAATGTTCAAAATTAAGTAATATATAAGATTACTAAACAAATTTGTATAATAATGAATCATCTAATTAGTTTTTGAATTGTCTAAAAATTTTAATATATTACTATCTTTATTTATCTACCTAAATATATAATTGAAAAAGCAAAATTTACCTGTTTAGCAAAAAAATTACAACAAAATTAATGAAACAAACACATAATTGTACAAATGCGAGAAATATGATTATAAGTTTAAAACTCAAGCAATATTGCATCTGACTGGTATTCCTAGATACAGCTTTAACTCCATCTCTATCCTTTGAAGTTGCTATTGGTCTGAAACTGAAATCATTGAACAAAAAATCACTAATATCTTGAAATAATAAAACAATGGTATTAGTTTGGGTATCTATAAAGGATCACTTAGTCTGCACAAAAAATAAAACAATAATTTTTAAAAATATCTATATAAAATCTCCATATATTGATTGATATTTCTCAAAATATCTAAAGAGAGAAAGAGAGATCGGATGAGAGATTAACGAATTGATCGGATCAAGAAGCCAAGTGAACCTACAAGAAAGAAAAAGAGTGTCTGGTTGGACCGGGATAGACACTCCGAATCCTAAATTAGCAAGGCTTTTAGAGAGAGAAAATGTAAAGAGATAAGGTCTCAAAATGGTATTATTTAGAGTTTTCAAGAATGTAACTATTTATAAAAGAAGATAATTGATAGGTACCTTAGATACTCAAATATGTAGCCTAGTAGGCTGGTGCTGATGGTGGCTAAAAGGATAGGCAAAGGGTGCGTGTCAGGAATGTGACTGGATAGGCACTGCTGATGATATCAGTTGTCCGATCGGACTAACACCTTTAAGCAAGTTGGCAAGTTAACTGACCGTGGGCCTTTTTGTTCCATATATCTTGGATCTGAAGTATTGGGCCCGAGATTTTAATACTAGTACGTAGAACTAATTTTAATAGTAGGAGAGCAATTTTTATTAGTGGAAACTGTGTTAGGCTACTTGAAATCGATGATGTGCGTTTTCGTGTAGGATTAATAGATTTTTGGAAGATAATGATAAGATATGGGATAGTTACGTATCTCTCGCAAATATTATAATATGATTAACTTGCCAATTTCAACAAATTTCAGCCAAAAAATATTATTAATTTTCTGATTTATCAATAAATTAATACATGAACTTGATTTAAAAAAAATAAATAGACAGTAAAGTTATAAATCAAACTTTAATCATAGTCGTAATAAAAAGATTCTAATTGTCTATCAAAATCTTAAGACAAAGAAACAAATATTTATTTAATCATATGTTGTATTTGCATATAAATAAATTAGTATATGATAGTCTATTGGTGATGATGTAGATTGTTTTAATTTTTTTTTTTAATTGCTAAAGTCCAAAATAGAATTAGGAAATAATACAAAAAAATTAACAATATGGAATTTAAAGTGTCACATCATTAATTGATTTATAATTATTACAGTTAAAAAGAAAATGACTGTTAACAACTTTCCCAGAAGCTCTTGTAAGAAATCTCATTATCAGCCAGCTCTTATCTGCTTAATTTAATTATAATAACGCTGACCTGCTTAATTGTTTTAATTATATTAATAATATGATTTCTTGTTTATTATATTTCCTGTAAATATTTTATATTTAATAACTTGGAAAACTAAGAAAATGCACATGCAATTAGTAGCTGAGATGTCCTTTTATATAATTTTGTTAATAGTTTCACCCAAATGTCAATATAATTAATAAATAGCCGTAGCCAACCATTAATCAACGTTAATAATTTAATTTATTTAATATAGTATGACCCGTATTTAAATCATCTAAACTCTACCAAGTAACTTTCAAAGTTGATACACTTGAATTTCTTTTACTATTTCTTTTTTAATATACTTTGATTATCCGAATTTTTTTAAACTAAAGTTTACTTGGGTGGTGGCTAAAAAGACAGGTAAACGGTGCGTGTCAGGGACGTGACTGCATACGCGCCGCATTTGATATCAGTTGTCCTTTCGGACTAACATCTCCAAGCAAGTTGGCAAGTTAACTGACAGTGGGCTTTTTCGTTCCCTATATCTTGGATCTGAAGTATTGGGCCCGAGATAATTGACTATTATCATTGACGAAGCATTATTGCTACCCTAACATAAATATGTTATAGCAAGTCTCTAAAAATATCAAGTAGAGAAAATGCAGAGAGAAATAGAGAGGAAGTGAGTATACTATTTTTTACTTTTTCTCACTAATACATTTTGATGTGAAAGTTACAAAAATTATAAGAAAAGAAATAAATATTGAGTTACAAAATAATAAAGTGAGGGAAGTTGTAAGGTTAGGAGTTATGACATCCATTTTAAAAGTTTTAATCAATAATTTAATAGTTAAAAATACCCTTAATTCAATAAGTATTGAGTTATGTGACCATTTTTTACTATGTCAAAGTGAGAGTCTCTAAAATCTTGCCATGTCAACTATTTAATTAAAAATTTATCACTTGAAATGTTGTAACATAAACTTCAAAAAATACTCTTGATTCAAACTTATTTTATATATATATATATTTCAACAGAAACAAGTGAGAATTGAGACTCAAACTTAAAATTTTTCAATATATATATATGTCTAAATAAGATTTTTAAATTCACTCTATTATCACTAAATAAGATCGAGTCGGAAATGTTGTTCCTAATAGGCGAGCTCTTAGCAGTATCCATGTTTTCTTTTCTGGTTTCAGTTCTCCTTACTCCTGAGCCTCAAATTATGAATCTTGTCGGTATAGAGTTGAAATACAGCTTTGGTTTTTTTGGCTCTGCTCTTGCCTTGGGGGTGATATCTCTCCTTACTGGATCCCCTTGAATGGTTCTCTGGGACTGGTTTTGTTTCAATCTTTCTAGAGGTGCTGGAAGTTTATTTTTGCAAAATAGAAATTAGGCTACTCTTCCTATACTGTTTTCATTGCGGTTTTTTTTTCCTGAGGGGACGCAGGTGTGACTGCTGGGATCAGGTTGCTGTATTTCTCTCTGATTTGGTTACAATGTGGTCCCTTGAGTAATTATTTTATTCTAGTCTGTTGCTGATCCTTCGGATTTGGAATTATAGTTTGTAAAGGCTGTGTCAACAGGGATTGTATTTTTAGGATTTTAACAGGGACTGTACTCTCTGTTATCAATAAAATCCTTGACACCTCCCATGGGAAGGGGCAATGAACTTTAACTGAAACAACGTCCCGAATCCGGATTTAGTTGATTCAGTGAGATTCGGATACCGGATAGTTAATTCAAAAAAATAAATAAAATCCTTGACTTATAAAAAAAAAATCACTAAATAAAACCGAATAAAAAACTAATTAAAGGAAGTCATAATTGCATTATTGTTGAATAATTGATTTCTTATGAGGATTAGATTTTAAAATTAATTAGGAAATGTGAAATATGAATTAATTAATAATTTTCATCTCTTTTTTACATGTCACATGATAATCACTTGAATCCAATCATGGTATCCGTTATTTATACAATACAATGCTAGTTGCATAACTCAATATAGATGAAAGATGGTCAAATTTAAATTTATGCTTGAGTAGTGGTTGATTTGCTCTAAATTTCCAACTTAAGAGATAAAATTGCTCTTTTTTTTTGATAAGCTGTGATTTTATTAATTAAAGAGAAGTGGGAGCTAAAGGCTGCCCAGCAACAAACAACGAGAAGCAAAACCCTCAGGCTCCCATTATAACTGCAAACCGAGGAGCCAAAAAACTAAACAAACCAGAAAAGAACCAAATAAGAACCGGAAAAAGGACCAAGAAACACCACCAACTGACAAGGAAAATATAACCTTTTCATCCAAAGATCAGAAATAAAACTCGAAAACCTGTCAACTCTAACCCAAACGAACCAGGCCACAGCAACCAGTAACTAATTAAACCCAACTGAAAAGAAGCAGACAGCTACAACAACTGAAACGTGAAACACCACAAAAGCACCGGATCAAGGCTGAAAGCATGAAAGAAACTGAAGCTGAACAGTAGCTGAAGAAGCGTCCAGGTGGAGGGAGACGAGCCAGAGAACAGCACAACAGCACTGCATCAATCGCAGACAGATCACCCCAATGTGCCCAGATTTAGGCTCCTGCACAGCCATGTGAAAACGCCAGTTTGTGCATCACACGCCCACGCCTGAAGAATCTGCCTGGGGATCCCATTTTGTACGCCCACACATGCTGCTGCCTTCTTTGGTGCACGGCCACGTGAAGGGCCACTGCCCTCTCATCCAGATGATGCGCGCCCACGTGAAACACCTTCCTCATTGCATGCACGCCCACGCATGAAGCTATTACATTTTCGCCCTAAACAAGCGCGCCAGCGTGTTTCTTTGGCCATACACCCCCACTGCCATGTCTCCTCATCCCTCGCCCATTACGGCCCCACGCATTTTTCTCCATCAGCCTACGAGTGGCCACGTGAAGGGCCACTGTCTCTTGCTGCCTCCCCATGCGCGGCCGCTTGTGGGTGTGCCTACTCCCATGCGTGGCCGTGTATCACTCTACTGCCCATTTTTTATTTTTTTCATTCTTCCTTCTTTCATTCTCTCACACTCCCACGCCTCTTTCAACCAAAGAAACCTCCCCGGCCACTCATCATTACCCACCACCATATTTTTATCTCTGATCATCACATTGCTCCTTCCCTTGCATATTTCACTCTCCTCTCTCTATTTTTCTTCTTTTTCCATCATCTTCTACATATTTCTAGAGCATTCAACGGATGGATATGCAGCAAATTCGTTTGAATGCTTTGGAGGGAGCACTATAGCCAAGCAATGAGGTCAACAGTATGGTAAGCGCCCTGCTTAGCTAAATTATCAGCAAAGAAGTTGCTCTCCCTATGTCTGTGGACGAAACAAACTTTATTGAATCTAGCTAAGAAGTTTTTAATGTCGTTGAAAGTGCTTGCAAGCTTCCATGGCCTATCACCATCGCAATTGCTCAGCCACGATACTACCACCATAGAGTCCAATTCGAAACAAACTGCTTTGTCCTGAGTAACAAGGAAGTCAATAGAAACTTGCAAGGCCTTGTGTACTGCCAGCAACTCGACATCGGAGGAGGTGTTAATTCTGATGTTGCAGGAGAAGAGGCATAAGATCGTCCCTGAAGAGTCTCGCAGGACCCCACCAATTCCCGCAGGTCTAGGGCTCCCAAAGCTAGAGCCGTCTGTGTTCCATTTTAGTGTACCTTGAGGTGGGGGTTCCCAGACTAGTTTTAGCCTTGATTTAGTACTTGACCGAGCCTTTTTGATATCATCTGCTGCTAAGAGAAGGTCTTGCGCATGAAGTAGAGATAATTCTTTATGAGCTTTGATCCAGAAGGAAGACCGGGCTAAGCAAAGATGAAAGAGTGAGGCAGCAGTGATCCTCTTAGACCCGGAGAATACAATAGCATTTCTTTCTAGCCAGATGGACCAAACACAGGCCTACAAAATAGTATTCCACACCTTTTTTGCCATAGCCCTTCCTCCAAGAAGCTGCCATTGTCTCACTAGACCTTTGAAACTGTTCGGAAGGCAAAATTCAGAACCCCACGAATTTATTATTTTGTACCACAAGGATGCAGAGAAGCAGCACGTGACTAGAAAATGGTCGAGGCTCTCAGAATTTTCCTTACAGAAGGGGCAGAGATCCTCTTGGGTGGGAATTATTCCCCTGTCAGCTAGAAGGGATCTAGTGTTAACCCTGTTGAGAAGGCATAACCAGATGAACAATTCCACCTTAGGTAGAGCAAGTTTTTGCCACAAGATGAAAGCAAACTTTGATAAGCTATCTGTTATCTCTGGTGAATGCCCCAAATAATTGCAAGCCGACTTCACGGTAAAGTTACCCCTCACATCATGAATCCAGACTTTCCTATCCATGTGGCCTAAGGAGATAGAGAAGGAGTTGACAGCCATCATCATCTCATCGAGCAATTCTAATTCCCACTGCATAAGGGCCCTTCTCCATTTCAACTCCCAAACCCATTGCCCACGAGACCATCTGCCACAATTTGCAATAACCTGCTTTCGAAGCATAGAGATGCTAAAAAGCCTGGGGAATTTTGCTTTCAAAGGTTCATCAAGTACCCAACGGTCATGCCAGAAGAGACAGGAATGCCCATCCCCCACGTCAACTGCCAAGCTGCTAGCCACAAGGGAAAAAGATTTGACTGAGTCAATATCTTTCCAAATAATTGATGAATTCTATCCAGAAATTGAATCTGGAATCAAACACCTATTGATCTTGTACTTCTAGAAAACAATCTCTTGCCATAGTGCTTTGCTTGATGGGTCCAGTTTCCAGAACCATTTAAACAGTAGACTCTGATTTTTGTGAGATAAAGAGCCAATTCCCAATCCACCTAACCTCTTAGCCCGCTCTAGGAGGCTCCATCTTACTTTACAAAGAGATTTTTTCCCATCCTTCCCGCTCCAAAAGAAGTTCCTCATGATGGAACAAAGGGAGTTTCTTACACCAACCGGCAATTTGAAAATCGACATATAAAAAATGGGTAGACTCATCATAGTGGCCTTTATCAGAGTAAGTCTACCAACCATTGATAGAAGTTTTCCTTTCCAGCCTGCTAGCCTTCTTTGGAATTTTTGGATGACTGGGTCCCATGTGGCCAGTCTTTCCGGGTTAACGCCAAGGGAAAGTCCCAAGTAAGTGTAGGGGAGCTGTTGTATCCTACATTTCACTGCAGTCGCACATTCCTGTAACCAATGAGACTCTACATTTATCCCAACCAAATAACTCTTGTGAAAGTTTACTGCCAATCCGGAGATAGTTTCAAAGACTTTTAACATCCTTTTCAGATTCAAAATGCTATCAAAATCTGGCTGAAGGAAGATTAAGGTGTCATCCACGTATTGAATGTGGGTCAGAGACATCTCTGTCGAGTCCAGTAGCGGGGTGACACCTCTGAACAACTGTAATTCAACTATTTTTTTGAGCAAAACCGATAACCCTTCTGCTGCTATTAGGAACAGGAACGGAGAGAGCGGATCACCTTGCCTCAACCCTCGAGAAAGGCTAAATTTAGAAGTCGGGAAACCATTAACCAGGATAGAAACATAAGCATTATTGATACAGTTTTTTATCCAGAATCTCCATTTACCCCTGAAGTGCATTTGTTCCATCACATTATCCAAATAATTTCAGTTAACGGAGTCAAAAGCTTTGTGAAAATCAGCCTTGAACAGAATGCCCTTGTGCTTTGTAGCCTTTAAGGAGTGAATGACTTCATTAGCTACTAAGGACTCCATCAAGAATTTGTCTCCCTTTAATGAAAGCACATTGTTCTTCAGATATAACTTCACCGATCACCATTTTCAATCTATTTGCTAACAACTTTGCCACTATTTTGTACAAGCATCCGATAAGACTAATAAGTCGGAAGTCCTTAAGGTGGGAAGCACCTTCGATTTTGGGGATTAGCGCAATGAATGAGGAGCACGCCCCCTTTTGGCAATTGTCCGTCCAAAAAGAATTTTTTCACTAGGCGAGTGACCTCATCTCCTATTATGTACCAAGCTCCTTTTATGAAGGCAAAGTTAAAACCATCTGGCCCCGGCGCCTTATTGCTGTCACAACTCCATACTGTAGCTTTAATCTCCTCGGAAGTAACTGGAGCCTCTAAGGAGAGGGCCGAGGAAGTAGCAAGTTTCTTGAAGGAATCAGCCGGGAAAGAGGGCCTATTAAAGCTGTATTCATTGTCAAAGATTTCATAGAAGTCAAAGATTTCCTTCCTAATATGTTCAGGGTCGATCAATATACCCTTTGAGGATTCCAACCTAGTAATGCAATTTTTATTACCCCTTACTGAAGCTATCAGGTGAAAGAGTCTTATGTTGTGATCCCCCTCTTGTAACCACTGAATCCTTGATTTTTGCCTCCATATCGATTCCCTTGCCTTCAATTTCCCCCACAATTCTTAAATTAGAAAGTTTCTTTTAATCAGTGTGAATTGTCTGATAACATCATGCATCTCTTCATCCTCCAAGTAATTATCAATTCTATCAATTTCTTTCACAAGATTGTCTATGATTTTGTCCACAATGCCAAAACTATGTGAATTCCATTCTCCAATGAAATTTTTTAGCAGCTTCAGCTTTAGGCAAACATTATCAATCTGAGTAGAGCTTAAGTTACTCCACCAGTATCGGACATTTTTAGAAAATCTGCATCTAACAGCCATGCATCCAGAAATCTGAATGGTCTTGGGCCCCAATTGATGTTAGAGCAATCCAAGATAAGAGGGTTATGATCAGAGAAATTCCTAGGGAGAGCAAATTGAGATAAGTTGCAGAATTTCAATTGCCATTTTTGATTGACAAGAAAGCGGTCAATTCTGCTACTGCTAATGGCATTCCCCCAAGTAAATTTTCTCCCAGAAAGAGACAAGTCAATCAGACCAGTTCTTAGCACAAAGCCTTGGAACTTCCTATCTTTGGAGCTCAAGTTCTCATTCCGTCTATCACTAGCATAAAGAACAACATTAAAGTCTCCGCATATAAGAGTGGGATAATCTTCATTGATCATAAGTTCTAATTGACTCCAAAGCTCCTCTTGATCCGACTCAGTATAGGAAGCATAAATGGCAATTATCAAGCACTGCATATCCCTGGCAATTATATTACCTTTCAAAGCAACCCATCCCTGTCCAGAGGTCAACAAGGAATTCTGAAAGAAGCTGGAGTACCAAGAGACTAGAATCCTGCCACTGCTACCCACAGCATCCCTAGACACCCAGTCAAAATTTTTATACCCCCATATGCTTCTAATTTGGTTATGCATAATACCCTGCATCTTTGTCTCTAATAGAATTACCATATCAATGTTCTCTTTCCTGATAAAAGATGCCAGCAGTTTCTTTTTCACCACCAATTTTAGCCCTCGAATGTTCCAAGAAAGAAATATCATAAGAAGATAGAGCAAAATACTTGTATACAATTCGCAGTAGGCAGACAATGTCACTTTTTTGCCCTTCTCCTAATCCCACAGATCCCGATCCCGCACCTCTGCCCTGATGAGCATGTCCAACAACTTTGCTCTGGTGTTAGGGAGGACCATCCCAAGCATATCCGCCACCTACAAGATTTTTTTCGCCTCCCTACGTGGGGATAATGCCTCGCCAGCTCCTTCGCGGTTAATTCTACTATTGACGTTCGTGAAGCACCCATCAGAGAGAGAGAGTCTCCTGCAACATCGGCCGATTCCATGGAGCTTGACTCCATCCTCACTTCAGCCATTCCCGACTTCTTTTCAGCCGTTGCTTTCATCAGGTTCCTTCTGGATCTTCTGCTTTTTTTCCCTTTCCTCAGTTTGGTTGGTATAAGAGGATACAGATAAGAGACTTTTCTGGCTTTGTTTTTCCTCTTGCAAGGTTGCGATGGAGGAGCCCCGATGGAGAAAGTCTGAGGTCCATCTCTACATGGGTCCGAGCTCTGAGAATCAGGAGTACCAATGGGCCGTCCAACATAAGGAACTAGCTCTAGCCCATTAAGAGAGTTGCTAACAATGTCCATGGATCTAGCAATATGAGGAGGGCTTGACCCAGAAGGCATATCCGAGCAGGAAGAAGAATCAGGTAGGAGTGGGCCACAGCTCTGTTCCAAAAGAAAGGGACCAGTCGAAATCCTTCTCTGACTAGATGAGCAAGTCGATCTGCAGATATCTGGCACCGTCCTTGAGGAACCCTCCCAACGGGATAGGAAATTAAATGAGGAGAGAGACCTTTACGTGCCCAAGGAAGACAGCGTCTGAGACTCTAACCCATTGGAGACCGTCGGAGAACGTTTGGAGGGGTTGCTGGAGAATAGGTCTGGATGAAAGCTAGAAGGCTCCTCTGTAACTCTGAATGGGTACGTGATTCCGTCAATTCTGGCTGTGAGAATGTCATTAATCACAGCTAGTACAGATGTTGATATAAGGAATCTAGCCACATCCAAGCAACATTTTTCACTGGTATTTTCATCAAGAGTGATGAAGGTGCCATACAGAGAAGCTACTGTGGAGAAGAATATTGGATTCCAAGCATTTAAGGGGAACCCATCGCATCTAACCCATGTATATCGTTTTTTGCAAATATCCTTAGGCTCCCATACTTTAACCATCTCGAACCATTCAGATAGCCAACTAGTCCCAGTTTCCAGCATTTTTTCCATCTCTACGCAGGAGGGAATGTAAGAAGAACGAGGTTCTCGCCTATGGGTCTGCACTTGCACGAAAGATAGCCTTGCTCAATCATTGCATTCTGTATGCAGACAACATTGTGGGCAGCATGCAGCCACCCGACCAAGCTTTTGCTTAACCATTCTTGATCTTCTTTGGCCACTTCATATTGGAAGTTGGCAGAGCCGGCTCTGTGATTTATAAACGTATCTTTTCTTGCACCATCTTCACTGCACATCCCTTCTCTAGCTACCGTGGCAAATGACCTTGTGTCTCTAAATTTATTCAAGTGAGCCACCTTAGGATTCGTTCTCTTCACTATCCTCTCAATTTTAGTACCGACCCTGTATCGGGCCAACTTCACTAGGATCTGCTTACCTCTCAACCATGCACCATTCAGTTTTTTTTATAACTAGATCAATGCTCCTAGAAGTACTGAGACTAACGAAGCCGAACTTGGTGCCTTTAGAACTCAGTTTTTTTTGGAATAAAGACTTGCTGAACAACCCCAAACTAGGAGAAGATTTTTCTTATACCAAACCCTGGCCATCCTAAAGGTAGATTATCGACGAACAACCTGTAAGAAATTTAAATTGCTCTTTTGAGCAAAATTGAGGGATAAAATTGCTTCTTTAGCAATTCTAATATGTCAACACATGTTGTAATGGCCTCAAACCGGGTCAGCCATGAATAGTATTTTCCGACAGTGAATAGTATTTTTCGGGCCCGAAAGGACACCCGAAAGTCAAAAATATTTTATTGGACCATTTGAAAGGAATAGTCATGGTGAGCCTATGGTTGAAATTTAAAGTGAATTTGAGGTCAAATGGGCTTCCAAAAGTCAAAAATACGAGAAAAGTAGGGAGTCAATTTCCTTGGTAGGGAAGGGGACTTGATTTTGCATAAATAATTGAAAATAGTAAACGAACTCCGAATATTACCAGATTTTTCGTGCATACATGAATTATTATTTAGAATATTTTGGTGATGAGAATGGAATTTTTCGGTGACACCGGCAGTTGTCGAATCGGACCGATAATGGACTCTAATTGAGCCAAAAATTTACGTACTACCTATTTTTGATGTTTTAGGAATGATGGAATTAAAATTGAAGTGATTTGAAGTAAGGAATAGAGAAAAATTGGATTGGGCTTTAAAAAGGCCTAAATGGGCCTTAATGTTTAAGTGGGTAAATGCCACTTATTTAAGCTTTAATTTGGCCCATAAAGAGGGTATAAAGGGAGAAAAAATCTGGAGATTTTTCTCCAGAATTCTCCAGCCACTTCTCCCTCTTATGGTGGCCGAAATATCCCTTCTTCCCTCTCTCCTTGATTTCTTTCTCTTTCACTCCAAATCTCTCTTAAACTCCAACATAGAAGATGAAGTTCTCTCTCTATAGGTCACCCTAGTGGCCTCAATCAAGTGATTTGAGTAAGGGAAGGCAAGGAATCAAGTTGAGAAAGAAAAAGGGGTAAGTTGGATCTTATAAATCTTAATGATTTAAATTGATTTCTTAGTATTTTTTCATAGATTTTGAGATATAGATTATGATTATGAGCTTGGATTTTGCATTTGAGGACAAATAAATAGGGATATTTAAGGATTAGTGGCCAGCCATGGTGGGATCAAATGAAGAGAAAGGAATTTTCATGGGTTCAAGCATGAAAATGGAAGTTTAAGGAAGATAAAAGGCAAGAAAAAAGGTAAGTGACTACAAAATCCTTTAGTTTCCCTATTAATATGAATTTTCCTTAATTATGTAATTAGGGTAAAAATATTTAAAGTAGCTAATTGATGTAATTATGATGGGGTAATTGTAATTAGACTAGAGAAAAGATAAATGGAAAGTGAAAATGAGAGAAAGAGAAATTTTAAGGTGAAAAATTGTTGGTGGCCGAATTAGTGCCTAAGAGAAATATGTGAAATTTTGCATGAAAATAATATATAATGGCTTAAATGGAATATAGTAATGATAATTGGTGCCTTTGGATTTTTAATGAATTATTGGAATTTATTTTGAAAATTTAAAGCCTATATATTGGTTATGTCTATAGTGAAAATTGTGAAATAATAAGAAATAATTGATTATTTTAGTGAGAAATGAGGCTAAATAATAAATAATGTATAAATAAATTTTATTGGAATTTATTGAAATTATTGGAATTTTTATGTGTATATGAACAATGAAAATAATTGAAATAGCAATACATAATTGTATAAAAATGACTAAAGTAATGAATTAATATGAAATTAAATTAAGGTCAATGACAAGAAATAAAAAGTCAACAGATGAATTTTTCGAAATAATTATTAAGTCGTGAAAATATTAACAATAATGAATTATCGGTAAATAATTCATAAATAAACGGAAATGATGGACATAAATTGGTAAGTAAATAAAAAAAAAGATAAAATGAAGTTTTAAACGGAAAAAAAAGGCTCAAATGAAAGAAAATAAAAGTTTTGGGGCAAAATGGTAATTTTACCAAAGTGGGTAATTAATGAGTAAAAATAAGTAAGAAATAGTTAACAAGGGCAAAATGGTAAATTCGAAGACCTAACTGTGTCAAAAGATAAAGTTTCCATCGTATGGGGACTAAAATATAATTTTACCCGAAAATGGTAAAATAAAGAATAAACGATGAATAATGGAAGAAATTATATAATAAAAATGAAAATAAATGATTATAATGGCAAAATCGTAATTATGTATTTGAAATGAATAATCCGATAGAGAAAAGTCAAATTATACATTTTCGAGGCAGAAGATAATAAATGATATTAATAGAGTTCCTAATTGCATAAAAAGTAGAAAAATAAAGATGTGACTAATTTATCAAAATAAATTAGTCAATAAAATGTATTAAAAGAGTAAATGTTTATAAAAATAATTTGCCGAAAAAATAAAAGCCGGCATATCGAATAATTAAAAAATTGGACTGAAAAAGAAAAAATTGTAAAAACGTCAAGCCTAAAAGTATTGAAAATGATTCGTAAAGAATTATACAGAAAGAATAAAAGAGAATTCATAATTTGTATAAAAGACTGAAAAGTCCAAGTGTTTGAGTGAATTATTAAAGAATAATTTACAACAGTGACTTGAAAAGATAAAGTGAAAGAAAAGACAAAAGTTATTGAAAAGTCAAAAGTACTAAAAGAGTGTATTTGATCAGAATATAATGTACAAAAGAATAAAAGAAAGAAATTAAAGATTTTAAATATTCAAAAACGTTTACAAATGTGATTGATTATGTTTGCCCTTAGCGATAGACATGTATTATTATTCTTATTTTGGATATAATTGGCTAGCTATAGGGACACCTCTGTACCGCGGTGCAAGTCATGGCGACTTGCTTAGCTATGGACGGGATCTTTGATCTCCATAGCTTCAGTGAAAGTGAAAATGTATCTGTTTCTGCTCTGTGAGACTTGATCTTTCGAGATCATTTCCCTATCTGTTCAGTGAGACCTTTGGGTCCAGTCCCGAGTATCCTTTTTGAGAATCCTGTTATATTGCACTAGGGGCACATCGAAATGAATAAATAAGTACTGTTTAATTGAATTGAACATAAAAAGTTATAACGAAAAACGATTCGTTTGAAAGAAAATGCAAAGTTAAAATAAATCTGTAAAGATCTCTGAAAAGTGTAATAATTAAGAAAAAGAAAAAGAAAAGTTTTATACGAATAAAATATTAACTCAATGTTTAGTTAAGTTTTTATAAGGATTAAAAATGTACTTTGTTGTACGTGAAAAAGATAAATTTAATTAATTGATATTTCTTGTACCAATTACTATTGTGAAAAGTAAAAAGTCTGGAAAATAATATTAATTTGCCTGTTTAAAGTTAAAAAGTGATGATATTAACATGAAGTGAAATTTAATGCTTAGGTAACGCTTTTCTGAAAGATAAGTTAAATGAAAAGTAAAACGATATAAAGACACAAAATTATGCACTGAGGGAAAAGTAAAAGATATAAGTCCTAAACAGATAATTGAATATGGGTAAATGTATAAAAGAAGGAAAGAAAGTTCTGACTGCAAAGTACTCCAAAATAGCTATATCGCTTTGCGATAAAACTTATAAGCCTTTTAACAGTAATGTATTTATTAGATTAAAGTTAAAGTAAAGTAATAGAATAAATAGTAAAGTGAAGTTAGAATACAGATTGAATAATTGATCAGTAAAGCAAGTATTAAAACTAGTTTATTTTGGGTACTAGTAAAAAATACGAGTACCAATACATATTGCTAAATGAAACGATAATTAAATTGCTGTGATTAAAAGATAAAACGAAAGTAATGATAAAGGTAAAAGTTATAGTAAAGATGATCATAAAGGTAAAAATAAATCCAATATCAATCCACCTAAGAAAATACTGTAAAGTAAAGTTGAAGGTTTGGAAACAAAAGAACAATGATTACCACAATGCGAGTTAATAATATGTTTAATGTTAACCGAGATAAAAGAAAATGCTTAATGAAATAATAATAGCAGTAGCATAAATTACGAAATTATGCTTATTCTTGGAAAATTCTTGGATTAGTAGTCACCACTGGGCATATTTAATGCTCAGCACGTAGTGTTTACTGCGTGCAGGTTCTAAAGTGTTACGGGAGCACAGTACATTGAAGATCCAGATCGGAAGAGAAGATTTTTGTGTTAGTTGGTGTAAGCATTTGGCATGTATATACTTAGACTATTAAGGTAAAAGCTAAAATTGTATTTTGAATGTATTTTTAATGGTCTTGGATGAATGGACAGTATAAGTTTTTGTTATGATGTTTGGTGCTTGTTGTTTATAAGACTGTTATTTGATTCTGGAATTATTGTAAAAGTATTTCAAGTGTTTTGAATTATTCGGTAAAAAAAAAAAACTTACCGTTTTCAGCTAAGTCTTGTTTCAGAAAGGACTGTTCCGAGAAGGGTGTGACACATGTCATTTTTAATCTACATCAACCTATCAATGGACGAAATTCAGTTAAAAATAAAAAAAATGACTTAAATTTTATATTTTAAGGATAATATTGCACTATTTGAAATTTTAAGTATAACATTGCAATTATTTTTTTTTTAAATTTCAGAAGTATATTTGCAACTTTGGCTTAATATTTATGTGCGTACATAGTAAAACTAGTAGCAATTAGAATTAATCCACTAGCAATGGTGAGCCATCAAACCCAACTCTTTACACACGCAAACGAATTTCACATGATATTAAAGCTTGTATGTGATCGATCTGATTAATCAATGGACTTTTTTTTCATCTCATCCTTATTCATGGGTTACATTTTTTTCCACCGCATGAAAATATGTGGTTTATTACATAGTAAAGTTCATTTGTTACTTCTTTTCATTTTCATTGGTTTTGTTGTTTGTGATTGTTAAGTCTTTAAAAGTGCATATATTTACTTGATTTTTACTTATTATTTTGTGCTCTTTTAAGTCAGTTTTAGGAATTTTTCATTTGTTTATTTATTTTACTGATTGTAGGAGCAAATTTTAAAGAAATTATATTTTTTAGGCTAATTGGAGATGATCTAGAGAAGTAATGAATTTTTGGAGTAAATTTGGAGCAAAGAGCTGATGGATGAAAATCTAAAAGTTGCCTTGCCCAAGGGAAGTTAACAGTTGCCCAAGACAGTAAGCCAAGCCTTGCCCAGTTTCCTTGCCCAAGTTGCCCAAAGGACTTACCCAAGAGGGAGTTGACATTGGATTTACGATTTTTATCTTTTTCTTGTGTAATTTTGACCTAGCCACCACTTCTATCCTAACAGATATTTAGGAATATTAAGACTTTAATTTAGGAGATAAAAGGCAGTAGTTTTAGGAAGTTTGGATTCTATTTAGTATTTTATTTTATTTTTCTTATCTGGGTAGCATTAAACTACCTCTAATTTAGGAGTATTTTTTAGGAATAAAAGGGGGAGATCAGATCTGGTTCTCTCTCATTCAGAAAATTCTCATTCTTTGTCTTTAGTTTTGTAACAGCCATAAGTGACTAAATATTTATTTCAGTTAAATATTAATTTAAAGTCAGAATTTCTTTGATTGTGAGATTGTTGTGCTAAATTTTTGTTCTTATTTTCATATAGTGTTCATATTTTTTACTGTGGATTAGGAAAACTATATCCCGATTATTATTTGTTAGGTGTGCAATTTGAGCTCATTGTGCATTTAACTAAGTAATATATTGCTAATTAAATTTGATAAATTCGTAATCATTTAGTGAAGTCAATAACAAGTAGCGATCAGTGTAGCTTCCTCACAAGGGCTGTTATATTGATTAAATGCATGATTTGGTCTAAATCGATATCGCGTGTAGATTGGTTGGCTTAGGTCGGGTCATTCGATTTCGTAATGTTGTCAATAAATTAAATCCTTGAGCGTGTTAAAGGTTGTTTATTGACTAAAAATTAATTACAGTCTTACTTGTTTAATTCGTTAATATGGAAAGATTAGGTTGGCCGTGAAGTCGACGACTATAACTGGTCCATTGTTTAACTTTAAGAATTATTTATTCATTCGATGATCAGTTGATTGAATTCTGTGCTGCGAATGTCTCTAACTGAAATTTTTCATCAATTGATTTTGTTTTTGTTTATTTTCTGTATTTTTATTTTATTATTTTATTTTTAATTTTATTTTTAATTTTTAGTTTATAAAATCCCCCAATCTTTTATTTTTAGTTTGTTAATTTTCTAGTTATTTAAAGAATTAAAACTCGATCAATTCTTATGGATTCGACTTTACTCATCACTAATTATAAGTTAATTTTAAGTAAAAATTTTATTTTTATTGGTTTTGATATCCATCAGCAAAATTGGAAATTCCAAAACAGTGATGGCATGCAAATAAGTAATCCTCACGGGACCAATCGCCTCCACAATTTCATCTTTCTGTACTATGTTGGGAGTGAAATTAAAGGGCATACCAATCACCAATTGCCAAGTACATTCATCCTGTTCCTGGAACCTTAACATTGACTTGATTTGGAATGCGCATCATAATGTCTCTTTACACAGTTTTTAGGCTAATCATCAATGTTTAAAATTCTCACTTCTGCATGAGAGATAACCTAACTCTAAATTACAAGGTGATGACAATAATATTATTAGTAATTACTCAATTTTCACCAATTATATTTGCTGTGTAGACCTCACAAATTTTAAAGTCCGACGACTTGAAAGGGCCAAAGTCCACTTTGTTATCACTTTTTCTTTCTTTATATTTTAATTGAAAGATAAAGCCAATTAACGTTGTTGTCCTTTTATCCCAGCCAAACTCGAATTTTTAGTCCGCATGTAACTAAAATTGGTCGTATTTCCTTATAGAAGAATTGGTTATATTTTAAATTAGGCTTAAAGAAAGTGGCAAATATACACTTAAAAGTAAGACTTTAATGGCAAAAAGTATTTTTAGACTTATGGAATATAACATTTTTTTATATTGAGTATTTGATGTTAAAATAATACGATTATTTATTTTAAGTTTAGTAAATTGAATGCAAATATATGCTAAAATAAAAATTTAAATACTAAATATAATGCAATAAAAATTTAGAGATTCAATGAAAAATATTATAATTCAGATACCCAAAAAATGTTTTTTAAACCTAAAGTTAATTAATTGTCTTACCATACAATATATAGCCTTTTTTTAATATTTTAAATTTAAATTTTTACTTCATCTTTTCTATTATTAAAAAAAAAATTACAAAGTAAACTGTAACAGCATAATTATTCTTACGTTTATATTATCTTTTTATGTTGTATGCATAATATTCTAGCCATCATCTAATGAAAAATGTATTTTAAGGCAGTCTATGCGCCAGTGTTGTGTTTTTAGAGGTCGAATGATCCATACTGAAGATTAGAAAATGAACAACAATACATATAGTAACTCTAATTTGAATGCTGATTTAGAGACATTCGATCATAATTCAACTGCAGTGAGCAATTCTGGGAATCAACCATTTTTATCATGTTAAGTTAAATTATCATCACAATATTGTCTTCAATAGAGTAAAAGTAACATGTCTCGCTATAACAATTGGGTGGTTAACGGCATTTTTTATTGGGATAAAGGTTAAATTAGCTTTAAAATATTAAAAATTGTATAATTTTGTTTTCAATTTTTTTTAAATACTCCTAAAATATTAATACATATATAGCCTTTTTTTTTCACTGGCCCCTTATAAAATTGATTTTCCATTTACTTAGGTCCTTATAGCTGATGTGAAACTTATATTGAGTGCCAAAGAAGACGCTAAATAAGAAAAAAAGGCCCAATAAAGGGCGGTTTATGAAAAGAAGAAGAAGAAGAAGAAGAAGAAGAAGAAGAAGAAGAAGAAGAAGAAGAAAAGTGCATGGAGTTCAATGGAAAATCTGTGCAAGCATGAGGGTTTATACATGTATTAAGCACTTTACTTTTTCAAATGCAAAAAGAATTATACTTTAGGTATATGAAGTATATATTTTTTATTCAGCCTCTCAACTTTTATACTATTGCATTGAAACATCTCTGAAATTTTATGTAATAGCATTATTTTTATGTATCTTAATTAACTTTCTAAACTCTGATTTTCTATTTTATTAGAATGTAATGTGCATCAAAATAAATATTTAGAAATTAAATATAACACATAAGAATTCAATATAAATAACGCTTTCTTGAATAAGAATTTTGAATTCAGTCTATTATCACTAAATTAAAACAAAGTTTTATTGTTCTGAGATGTACATAAAAAATTCTTGGATGCTACCGTGTGTTAACTGATAAGGAGAAATTGTCTGGCACACTAATTACAAAGTGGAGGACCCTTGTATGCTTTTCCTACGCGAAAAAGATCTTTCCCCGTAAAAAATTTTTGTATGCTACCGTGTGTTAATTGATGACGTGGTGTGCCATTTAATCAATTCGGTAAGGGTTCTCGTTGAAAATTGGTAAACATGATTTTTATACAAATATGATAAGTTTAATGACTTTTAAGTTACGAAAAAAAGTCAGTTATTTCAGATGATAAATCGTAAATCCAGTAACTGTAAATGAAATTGACCCTGTTTCTTTTAGAATGGATCAACGGTGTATAACTGTAAATATCTCATTTTGAGTTAAATTTTATGAAATTTTGAACTCTCTCCATTGAACTAAATTTCATGAAATCTTCAATTCCTTTTATTAAATCAAAATATATGAAATATTAAACTATATCGACTGAGTCAAAATTCATGAAATCGAGTTTCCCGATACTCAAAATTATGAAATAGAAAATTTTACGAACCATTTAATTGCACATTATGACTTAAATATAGCTGAATTAATGAACCATTTAATTGAAGTGCATAAAGAAATGATGGATAATTTATGCTCCATTCAACAGGTGTAAATAGATTATTTGTTTCTATTTCCTAGCATAAGAAATCATGTACGGCATGCTTGAAATAAAAAAAATTTAATTATAAAATTTATTTACAAATTAATTTCATATGAAATTTATTTTTAAATGAATTTCTATAGTTAAAATAAAATAATAAAAATATAAAATTAAAAATAATTTTTTTTATTTTTATTCTTGAAATAAATAAAAAAATTATTTCTATTTTTATGTTTTTTCGGTAATAACTCCCAATAATAAGCAAAAGAATTATATAAAATTTACATATCATAAAGTCAATTCTACATTAATGAGATAAACTGCAGATATTTTTAGCATTAAATCAAATTTATAATATACAAATGAACTACTATATATTAAAATAATAAATCATCAAAATTTTATTAATTTAAAATGTAGTAAATTAGACATTTAATGTCTGCAAAGCATTTTAATTAAATAAATTTATTCATAATTAAAATAGTCATTTGTTATTAAAAATTAAATTTATTTTTGTTATATTAAAAAATTAATAATAATTTATTGTTGTTGTTGTTATTATTATTATTCAACAGAAATACTTTGATTGATTTTTACTGCTTTGAATAATAATAATAATAACAATAAAAATGATGTCTAGTATAAATAAAAAGGATTATTATTAAAATTTAAATATACATATTTGAAAAAAATTTTAAAAGTGAAATTATGCATGTGCATAACAAGTGAACGCGGTTCTGCCACTGATAATGTTCATAAGCATACTTACCTTGTATAGAAAGACCCTATCCCAATGCAACTTCACTTGTCTTTCCCTCATCTTTATTTTTCTCGTTTGTATATGTGCATTATTTTTTTTATTATTTTCGTTCTCTTTTATTTTACAAGGAAAAGAATTTAACTTTTACATACGTGTGTATATTTATATATCAGTATACACACATTTCATCCTTTCATATAATTACATTTTAACCCTTTATCAGATATCACAAATGAATCTTAACCACCAACAATGGGTCATATCACCTCGATTAAAAGTATTAAAAATAATATTTAAAATTATAATTAGACATTATGATGCAATTAATTATTTAATATCATGTAAACTAACTCTAGAGTATTTTAATTTATTTTGAAGTAGCAGTGTTTAATTTTTTATACCCACAAACAAATTTCACATGCTATTAGAGCTAGCGAGTAGACTAATTTTTAGTTGGATGAAAATACGTGGTTTATTACATATATATTAACGTTTATTAATTTGTTACTTTTTGTTGTTTGTGAATATCTTCTACGTAGTTGGATTTCTTCAATGTTGAAAATTCTAACAGCGTTGCATGCACGTATTCCTAACAAGACCAATCTCCTCCACAGGTTTATCTTTCCGTAGTGATAGTGAAATTAATGATGGGTCCGTAAATTTGTCATGTTCCTGGAATCTCAGTATTGACTTGGCTCTTGTTGGGATACAACCCAAGTCCTACATTAAAAAATTAATAGATAAACACTTTGAATATAAAGTATCAACTTAATTTTATTAGTATGAAGCTTTTTAGGAGGAACCCAAAAATAAATTCGTGCAGGCCTGATTCAAAGCGGACAATATCATACTAATATGGAGTTAAGATTATGTTTGGCGGTCCTAACAAGTGGTATCAGAGACATGGTTTGGAAACGGTCCGGAATAGTGGGCTGCGTTGTGTGGGAGGCCTTTCGGTACGACCTTGCGATTGGAGATTCGTGTTTGGTGCCTTGTGTCGAAAGTCTTCCTGATATTGTGGTGGTCAGACGGCATGTCCCGTTGGTTAATAACGACGGTGCAAGATGATTTGACGAATCAAATGAATTATCGCTCGAGGGGAGGACATTCGCAATTGGAGATTCGTGTTTGGTGCATTGTGTCGAAAATCTTTCTGGTATTGTGGTGGCCAGGAGGCGTGTCCCGTTGGTTGATAACGGCGGTGCAAGATGATTTGACAGATCAAATGGATTATCGCTTGAGGGAAGAACATAAGCTGTGTGGTCCTTGGTTTGAGGGGAGGATTGTTGGGATATAACCCAAGTTTCACATTGAAAAATCAAAGGAGAAACACCGTGAATATAAAGTATCCACCTAATTCCATTAGTATGAGGCCTTTTGGAAGGAACCCAAAAACAAATCCGTGCGAGCTTGGCCCAAAACGGACAATAGCATACTAATGTGGAGTTAAGGTGATGTTTGACAGTCCTAACAACTCTTGGAGTATTAATTGTTAAATGATATTTTCTGAAAAATGAATATAAAATAAGAAGTTCTTATATCATTGATTAGAAAACCACAAGTCTCCATTGATATGTCGAAGGTCTTTGTGCACTGTTTAGTTCAGGTACTATCTTTTAGTATTATAAACCAAATAGCAGGTTATGAAGCCAATTCTAGACATTGTGCCTCTTCTCAATGTGGCAATCTAACCATCCCATTTCCATTTGGTGTACAAGGCTTTAACTTAAGAAGAGAGTTTCTCATCACCTGCTGTCAAGAGCAAGCATTTTTAACGACATCAGACATCGAGGTCACGAATATCAGCTTGAATGGAGAACTAGAAATCATAGGATTAGTAGCTGCGAGTTGCTACGAACAGTCGGGTATTCCTGACAAGGTGACCAATGATTAGTATGATAATCAAAATTGGATAACTCTGTCCAAATTTAAGATTTCCAAATCACGGAACAAGTTTACTGTGGTTGGTTGTGACAGTTATGCATATCTAGAAGGTTATCGCGATGAGAAATTTTACTCTGCGGGGTGTATGTCTAGTTGTTCAGTTAGCAAATTTGTGGATACCTGTTAGGAAGCTGCTGGACCTAAATACAAGCAAAGAGGACCTACGGTCCAAATACCTGGAGAGTTTATTCAAGACAACAAAGGTAGAGTGCAGGTTGGGGCAATGTTGCTGAGTTGGCAAGTTAGTTATACAAAAGGGAATAAGAAGGCTGAGAGGCTGGGAAAATAGGGCATGAGAAAAGTAGTATTGTTTTGGCAGTGAAAAGATGAAAGGGAGAGAAGGGAAGATTGCTGTTAGGCCCCTGCTCTTGTTAGTTGTTCTTTCATTTCCTTGTAGCTCTTTTGTATTTCTTTAGCTTATACTAGAACTGTAATCCCTTGAATATCCCTAACGTTCATTGTAGTTTGCAAGTTCCATTAATACAATCATCTTTTTTTGAGCTGTTCTATTCTTTTTCTTTCTGTTTGTTTGTGTGCTTGTGTTGAATCCTCATCATTGGTCCAACCTGCCAGATACAATGGAAACCCTTCAACAACCTTTGCATTCCAAATTAGATGAAACCAACCATAGAATTGGAGAGCTCACTGCTCACATGAATGAGCTGACTAAATCTGTTTTTGAGCTCCAAGCAGATAAGAAGGAGGAGGAGCATTTTCGAGGGTTATACATGAAATGGATGAAGATTTTAGACAAGCAGCCTCAATCAATAGAGGACTACAGTTTCCCAGGAAAATCGACGGTGGAGGGAACCAGAATCGTTGATTCTCAGCCATCTTTGCAACGAATTCAACCCCCTATGTTCAATGGGTTTGATCCCAAGGGATGGATCGTCCGAGCTGAGACACGTTCATATATACACCAGATTCCTCCTGGGATGCGTGTTCGATTGGCTGAAAAATCTATGGAAGGTGCAACGATATATTGGTACTCAATGCTCCTAGAAAATTATCCTAACTTGACATGGGAGCAATTCAAGATAGAAATGATGAGGAGATACAATAATGGTTATTCTTCCAGTTCAATTGCAGATTTAGCAAATTTGCAGCAAAAAGGTAACGTAGAAGAGAACATCGAACTTGGTCAGGTGGTGGCTGCTATAACGCCTAGGCTACCAGAAACAGTAGGAACATTTAAAGGAAATAACCATTTTAAAAAGTCGCCACAAGGGTCATAATTCCTATAATCCTGATGCTTATGAGGCAGATTTTCGTGCTGATAATTTTTGAAGTGTGCATCACTTGTAATAGCATACATGTGCAGTTTACCATCCTAGCCACCTACGATTACTTTCACTTCCATCAGGTGTAATTGCAGATGCTATTATAGAAAAACCAAGATTGATCATTGACACAACTTTTGTACCACGAAGCATGATAACACCTGAATCGATCATCGCCAAAGCAAACTCTGAATTCAGATGAGCAAGACTCAAATCTTTTGGTTGACTACCAATGTCAACAGAATCAGCACCTCTACACTGATCCCTATGAAAAGAAACTCTCCATATCTTATTATTAAATCCAGATGTGACAATTTCTTCTTCTACAATCGCTAAACACTTGATTTGCGTGCTCTCTTTTCTCTCTAATTTACTGTTGTATCCAGTGCCTTGAATCCATTTAATTATCAGACCATAACTACTGGACAGTATAGTTTTTGGGACATTTTTAAGCACCGCTAATGATGTAACATTCTTCATGTGTCGAGATATTTGTTGAGGATCTTTATCAAGATCACTTGCTGAGAAGATACTAATTGTGCCACCAAGAGAGACATTTACAACATAATCATTCTGCCAGAGGCAACCGACTAACATGTCATTCAAACCACCTGAGCTAGAACATGTCAATGTTTTCTTTAATCTTCCATTACCATCATCATAGATCTCTCATACTTTTGCTGACTTGTCTGCAGAAACAGTCAGCACAGTTTTTGTTATTCCAATTGCAGCGACATTTTGTCCATCTGTGTCAAATAGGTAAGTAAGAGATGGTGCAGCAGCCAAAAGAAACATAGCCCAATCTGAACCTTCAACTTCTTGTTGTTCATAACATGTATCACGCCTAAACCATCACTAGTTTGTCCATTGTGAACAATAGAAGACTGAATTCCGTTTGGGTTGCGATCAGCTCTCATTTCTAGTAGAATCCTTGAGTTGTTTCCAGAAAACACCATTGCAATAGTCTTCCCCTTGGTCAGTTTTGGCTGATCCACCAAATGCGACACTTCAAATAACATTGGAGTTGGTTTCATGGAGGTCCGTGTCGGAGGTGACTGATGACAAGAAGGTCATAAAGAAAATAGTGAAAGAAGGTGAGGGATATAAGCGTCCAAATGATGGGGCTATTGTCAAAGTGAAATTGATTGGGAATTAGTTGCAAAATGGTATAGTATTTTTGAAGCAAGGCCATGAAAGCGAGGATGAGCTGTTTGAGTTCAAGACAGATGAGGAGCAAGTGATTGATGGGCTTGATAGAGCTGTGATGGCAATGAAGAAGGGTGAGGTGGCACTGGTAACAATTGGACCAGAGTATGCATTTGGTTCATCTGAGTCAAAGCAGGAGCTTGCTGTGGTTCCTCCTAACTTAACCTTATGCTATGAGATTGAGCTGGTATCCTTTGTCAAAGAGAAGGAATCATGGGACATGAACAACCCAGAAAAAATTGAGGCGGCTGGTAATAGGAAGGAAGAAGGGAATAGCCTATTCAAGACCGGCAAATATGCAAGGGCCTCCAAGAGATACGAGAAGGCTGTTAAATACATAGAACGTGATTCTTCTTTTAGCGAGGAGGAGAAAAAGCAGGCCAAGGCATTAAAGTGGGCTTGTAACTTAAATAATGTTGCTTGCAAGCTAAAATTAAAGGAGTACAAAGAAGCAGAAAAGTTGTGCACCAAGGTGTTAGATATGGAAAGCAGGAATGTAAAAGCTCTTAATAGGAGAAGGCAGGCATATATTCATTTGGCAGATTTAGATTTGGCCGAGTTTGATATTAAAAAAGCTCTTGAGATTGAACCTGACAATAGGGATGTCAAGCTGGAGTACAAGACTCTGAAGGAATAGATGAGGGAATACAATAAGAAAGAAGCAAAGTTTTACGGCAACATGTTTGCCAAGATGACCAAGTTGGCGGATCAAAGTTTTTTTCACCGTGTTTTGTTTCTCATTTTTGATCCTGTGAGACATGCTGGAAAAGAAAGCTTAATCTCATCTGATGATGAGTGGTTTCGAGAGACCAGCATTCATTCACTTCAGTTGTTGTGCAACCTTTTTAACACCTTCTACAATGAGGTATGTTTCATGTTGCCTCCTCTTCTGAGTTTGCTTCTAGACTGTGCAACAAAGACAGATCAGATGGTGGTTTCTATCTCTTTGGGTGCATTAGTACATCTCATTGAAGTTGGAGGACACCAATTTAGTAAGAGTGACTGGGACACATTAGTGAAAAGCATGAGGGATGCTTCATACGCAACACAATCTTTAGAGCTGCTTAATGCTTTGACCTTTAAGAGTTCAAAGAGCCCTTCAATGCCCATCATGGATTCAGAGTTCACAACTGTTAATGTTGCCGATAGCAATGTCCCTGGGGTTGTTATCAGAGATAGTGCTCTTATTTGTAGTGCTCCTCAAAAGTCTACTGCTTCTGGTAGCACGACAGTGTATCAGGTAATGTTGATGGATTGGAGAAGGAATCTTGATGCAGGTTTTTCCCGGCATCTCCACTTCAGTCTTGAGGACAAGACTGCTTTTCACCCGGCCGGCAATGTTAGGAAGCTGCTGGACCTGAATACGAGCAAAGAGGACCCAAGGCCCAAATACCTGGATAGTTTATTCAAGACAACAAAGGAAGAGTGCAGGTTAGGGCAATGTTGCTGAGCTGGCAAGTTAGTTATGCAAAAGGGAATAAGAAGGCTGAGAGGCTGGGAAAATAGGGCATGAGAAAAGTAGTATTGTTTTGGCAGCGAAAAGCTGAAAGGGAGAGAGGGGAAGATTGCTGTTAGGCCCCCGCTCTTGTTAGCTGTTCTTTCATTTCCTTATATCTCTTTTGTATTTCTTTAGCTTATACTGGAACTGTAATCCCTTGAATATCCCTGACGTTCATTGTAGTTTGCAAGTTCCATTAATACAATCATCTTCTTTTAAGCTGTTCTATTCTTTTTTCTTTCCGTTTGGTTGTGTGCTTGTGTTTAATCCTCATCAATACCACATCTTGCTCTGGCAGTGGATGTTGCCAAATCGAAATTGTTGATGGGCTATACGCAGCAAATGTCACTGCATATAGCTTCAAAAACCATACACAAGTGTGGAATCACAGCCGCTGTACGTTTGCATTCCTCGTGGAGGAAAACAAGTTCAAAATTTCCCGTGGATCTCTCAAAAAATTGCCTAAAAAATTACCGGTAGTCCTTGATTGGGCTATTGACAATACCACAAGTGAAGAAAGATCGATCAAATTAAGCAATGTGTGTGGAGATCATGCGTTCAGTTATCATCCAATACACAACAAGAAGTCACTTTATCTTTGCAAATGTGAAAATAGCTACGACGGGAATCCATACCTTGGTTGTGAAGGTAAATTAGTTCGTACTTCATACATCATCTGGATTGTCCATATTCTAATTGCTGTCTTTATTAATATCAAAAAGCTGATATATGCAGACATCGACGAATGTAAAACTAATAATCATACCTGCATTCATGTATGCATTAACTTGAATGGAAGTCATATATGCGCTTGTCCTCGGGGTTCTATTGGTAATGGAAGAAAAGAGGGAGCAGAATTAGGTTGCGTAAAGAAAAACATTGTAAAGAAAAGCATTCTTCCCAAGATCATGATTGGTAATTGTTTCTTTTCTCATTTGAATATTTTAATTTTCCTTTTAACCAGCTCTATATCTGACCAATAATCGAAATTGCTTTAATCATAGGTGCTGGCGTAGGCCTTGTATTTTTGCTTGGTACTATCTCCTGGCTTTACATTTTTATAAAGCAGAGAAAGCTCCTTGAGCTTAAAGAAAAGTTTTTCCTGCAAAATGGTGGAATTAACTTGCGCCAGAAACTCTCCTGTTCCAAACATGAAGGAGCCTCTGCTACAGCAAAAATATTCACTGCAGAGGAACTGAAGAAGGCCACCGATAACTTCCACAGCAGTAAAATCATCGGCAGAGGAGGCTTCGGTACTGTTTTTAAAGGAATTTTATCAGACAAGAGAGAGGTGGCTATCAAGAAGTCCGTAAAAGTACATGAAACCCAAAACGAGCAATTCATTAATGAAGTAATTGTCTTATCCCAAATCAGCCATAGAAATGTGGTCAAGCTCTTGGGTTGTTGTTTAGAGACAGAAGTTCCTTTACTTGTTTACGAGTTCATCGACAATGGTACCCTCTGCACCCACATTCACGATCAAAACAATGCATCGAATTTGACTTGGCCGATCCGCCCGAGAATAGCAGCAGAAACAGCAGGAGCTTTATCCTATTTGCATTCCGGAGCTGAAATACCCATCATTCATAGAGATGTAAAGACCATCAATGTACTTTTAGATTCTAATTACACAGCAAAAGTGTCTGATTTTGGGGCGTCAAGATTGGTTCCTGTAGAAGAAATGCATTTGACTACAATTGTGCAAGGAACTTTGGGATATTTGGACCCTGAATACATGCACACAAGTCAGTGTTATGTCCCTACAACAATTCCACAGCACACACAGCAGAAAGCAGGACAAGGAACAATAAAAGAAAGGAAATAGCAGTGAAATAACCAAGAATACTGGTTATAATGTATTATTCATATCAAAAACGGAATAACAGCATAGAGAGGAATTCGAGAGCCCCTCTTCTCTCCTTTACTCAAAACAAATCTCTTCCTCCCCAAAATTCACTCCTCACGCCCTTTTTGTGCTATCCGAAGGACTAACTAACTCTAACAGCCAGCTGTACCCTTATTCCCTATCCTGCCCTTGTGCCTACTGTATGTCTTCATAATTGGGGGCCTAACAGTACCCGCGGCCCAAAGATCAACCTTGTCCGCAAGGTTGAAGGCAGGAAATTGAGAGGCAATAGTGTCAAAAGGTTCCCAAGAGTCTTCGAAAGAGGGCAGATCCTTCCATCTAATCAGTACCTCAAGGGGACCCTGGCCAGCAGTGGGGAATGGTCTTACACCACGAACTTCCAGCGGTTCAACCAAGAGTTCCATGTCATTGGTGAGGGAAGGTGGAATGGCAGGTGCAAGGGGATGCGAACCCAGGGCCTTCTTAAGCTGGGAGACATGGAAGATGTTATGAATGCGGGCATGGGCAGGGAGTGTAAGAGCATAAGCTACCGGGCCAATACATTTCTCAATCGGAAAAGGCCCATAATATCGAGGAGACAGCTTCTCATTTTTGCGGGCGGCCAAGGATGTCTGCTTGTACGGTTGGAGCTTCAAATAAACCAAATCTCCCACATCAAACTGAATAAAGCGGCGCTTGGCATCAGCATAGGAGCGCATTTTCTGTTTGGCGATGTGCAGCTGGTGCTTCAATTGATCCAAAACAGCATCACGGTCAAGTAAGTACTGCTCAACTTCGTGATTAGCAGCTGATCCCCATTCATGACGGGCTAAAGGGGGAGGGGGCCGCCCATAAAGAGCTTGGAAAGGAGTAAGCCCCAACGATGAGTGGAGGGCTGTGTTGTAATGATATTTTGCCCAAGCTAACCAGGAAAACCACTTGGAGGGATGGTCCATGGTAAAACAACGCAGGTATGTTTCGAGTGTCCTGTTCACCACTTCGAATTGCCCATCCGTTTGGGGGTGGAAGGCAGTGCTGCGTCGTAATTCAGACCCTTGGAGCCGGAATAATTCACGCCAAAAATAGCTCATAAATATCTTGTCCCGGTCGGAGATAATGCTCTTGGGGAGGCCATGGAGGCGGATTACTTCCTGTAAGAACACCCTGGCGATAGTAGGGGCTGAGAAGGGGTGCTTCAAAGCGATGAAATGTGCATATTTGGTTAGACGATCCACCACGACCAAGATGGAATCATACCCGCTGGATTTTGGAAGGCCTTCAATGAAATCCATGGTGAGGTCGTCCCAAACCTTATCAGGGAGAGGTAGGGGCTGCAATAAACCACCAGGAGCCATGGCTTCAGATTTACTGCGTTGGCACACATCACAAGTAGAAACAAAATCTTGAACCTGCCTTTTCATTCCCTTCCAATAAAATTCTGTAGCGAGTCGCTGGTAGGTTCGCCTCATACCCGCATGGCCACCAATTGGGCTGCAATGAAATTCTTGTAATAACACAGGGATATAGGATGAATCAGCAGGTAAGGCAAGTCTCCCTTTGTAGCGAAGAAGGTTTCCCACAACACGGAAGTGAGGATGGGCTTGTGGGTGACACTGTATTGCGTTGAGGATGTTGGAGAGGAAGGGGTCAGCTGCCACTTGTGCTGGAACATCCTTGAAATCCAGTAGAATGGGGGCTGTGAGCGAAGAGAGGGTAGTTGATGATGGGATGCGGGATAGGGCATCGGCAGCAGAGTTTGTAGACCCCGGTTTATACTGTATCTCAAAGTTATAACCCAACAACTTCTGAAGCCACTTAGCATAATCACCCTCCACTATCCGCTATTCCAATAGGTATTTAAGGCTTTTCTGGTCAGTCCGAAGGACAAAACGATGTCCCAAAAGGTAGGGTCTCCATTTCTTGATGGCAAATACAATAGCCATCAGTTCGCGTTCATAAACCGAAGTAGCTTGAGCTGATGAGGACAATTTTTGACTGAAGAAAGCAATGGGCCTACCTTACTGCATTAGGACTGCTCCCAACCCAAACCCCGATGCATCTGTTTCAACCACAAAAGGCTGTGAAAAATCAGGCAATGCCAAAATAGGAAGGGCTGTCATGGCCTGTTTAAGTTGCTGGAAAGCATGTTGGGCTGCTGGATCCCAGTTGAAGGCGTCCTTTCGAAGTTGTTGGGTGAGGGGCCATGCAACCCGACTATAATTCTTCACAAAACGCCTAAAATATCCTGTCAGCCCTAAGAATCCGCGGAGCGACCGCAAGGAGGTGGGTGTAGGCCACTCAACCATAGCTTGAACTTTACCCGAATCAGCAGAAACTCCAGTGGAGTCAATGATGTGTCCCAAGTATTCCACCCGATTTTGAAAGAACACGCACTTTTTGCTGTTAGCAAACAGCTGCTGGGAGCGCAAAGATGCTAAAACTGCCCTTAAGTGCACCTCATGCTCTTCAATGCTCTTACTATACACTAGTATGTCATCAAAAAAAAACCAAAACAAAGCGTCTAAGATAGGGTTGAAATACCTCGTTCATCAATGACTGAAAGGTTGAGGGAGCATTGGTTAAACCGAATGGCATCACCCGAAATTCGTAGTGGCCCTGATGAGTGCGGAAGGCTGTTTTGGGGATGTCCTCTGGACGAACCCGTATTTGAAAGTACCCTGTCTTGAGGTCGATCTTGGAGAAGACCACTGCCCCATGAAGTTCATCAAGTAATTCTTCAATGACCGGAATAGGGAATTTATCCGGAACAGTTTCCCGATTCAAAGCTCGGTAATCCACGCAGAAGCGCCAACTGCCGTCTTTTTTCTTAACCAGCAGGACAGGACTGGAAAAAGGGCTTAGACTGGGCTGGATAATCCCAGCAGATAACATTTCCCCAACCAATTTCTCAATCTCAGCTTTTTGGAAGTGAGGATAACGGTAGGGGCGGACTGAGATAGGGGAAGTGCCCTCCTTAAGGGTGATGGCATGATCCTGTTGGCGTGGTGGAGGGAGTCCAACTGGCATATTGAAGACATCTTGGAATTCCTTGAGTAATTCAGCAGAGGAACCCGATGCAGCATGTGGGGAAATACTTTCATGGTGCAGGGCGTTCAAGCTAACTTGGCAGCCTTCTAACAAAATTCCCTGGCCCTCATGTCGAATGAGTCGTTCCATGGCATGCAACGACACCTGTGTTCTGCACAGAGTGGGGTCCCCTCGTAACTGCACACGCTGACTGCCCACCTCAAATTCCATGCATAAATCTGCCCAATGCATGTGAGAGGACCCTATGGAAAGCAACCACTGATAACCAAGAATTAAATCAGTACTGCCGAGCTGAAGAGGAAAGAAGTCAGCTATGACCTCCAGCTCCGGAAGCTGCAGGCAGACTTGCCGGCACAGTCCAGCTGAATTAATTTGATTCCCGGTGCCCAAGGTGACCCCAAATTGCCGAGTGGTGGCGACTGGCAGATTCAACTCAGTGACCAAAGAAGAGGAGATGAAGTTATGGGAAGCTCCAGAATCAATAAGAACAACCACCTCTCTGTTTTTGATAGTGCCACGTAATTTCAGTGTGTGTGGAGCTGCTAGACCAACCAGAGAAGAGAGAGTCAGTTCCAGAGTATCCAGCTCTCCCAAATCATGAGGCTCCTCCGCCCCAGGGTCCAATTGGTCCTCCACCCCAATCTGCTCCTGATCCTCCACCCATAGGATTTGGAGTTCCTTATTTGGGCATAGGTGTCCAGGCCCAAATTTGCCATCACATCGGAAACATAGTCCCTTTTCCCGTTTTTGCCTCATCTCGGCGTCAGTAAGCCTCCGAAATCTCGGTGAAGGTTGAGACGTCGGTGTTGCAGGAGAGACCGAAACAGAAATGGGAGTAGAAAAGGAGGAAGGCGATAATGCCTTTGGAGACACTGAAATGGATTTAGTGAGGGGGTTGGGGCCGAAAGTTTTAGTGTTGAGAGGAGTACCTGTGAATGAACGGGGCCTGCTGGTGAAGCTGCTTGGGGGGGGGGCTGGGCCCTCAGCTTGATGGCTTCATTCTTATCTTCTATCATTTGGGCTACTTTCATGTTCCGGCCCAAACCATTAGGTTCCCAAAGCCTGAGTTCAGTCTTTATGTCGTCCTGGAGGCCATTGATGAAGGTGTTCTCCATGACTGTTTCAGGGAGCTCAGAAAACAAAGCAGATAACAGTTCAAATTATTTGCGATACTCGCCCACTGTCGTCGACTGCCGTAGGGACAGCAGCTGCTCCATCAAGTTACCCGTCTGAGTGCTCCGAAATCGTTCAAGCAATAATTTCTTAAATCCCTCCCACCCATGGAAAGTCCGGCGACCATTTTTGTAATAGTACCAAGATAAAGCCTCCCCTTCCAAACAGATTACTGCTGACCGGAGCTTGTCTTCGGAGGTGAGCCCATTCAGATCGAAATATCTCTCAGCCCGCAATAGCCATCCATCAGGATTGTGGCCATCGAAAACAGGGAGTTCCATCTTCCGTGGTAACCCCTCAAATCTGGGCCATCCCGACGCTGGGTTAGAGGTTTCACCGACCTCGATCCCCAATCCGAGAACGCCCTTGTTTTGCCCATCCTTATCAAAAGCAGATTCTACTTGGGAAGCAACTTGCGATTGTTCCTGAGGTGAAAGACCCTTCTCCTTGCCATCCCGATTCAGCTTGCGAAGAATGGAGCGCACACCTTCTTCGATCAATGGGAGTTGCTGAATCTTGTTTTCGATCATTGGAAGGCGTTCCATAGAGCTATTCAGAGTCTCCACATCCAATCGCTCCAAACGGTCTAAACGGCTGATGACTTGTTGGATATCTGCTTGTAGAGAACCCACTGCTCCTTCTAACATCTCTACCCTGTTTTCCATCTTCTGGTACCTGGTTTCCATGCCAGGATCGGTTCTCTGATACCAGATGTTATGTCCCTACAACAATTCCACAGCACACACAGCAGAAAGCAGGACAAGGAACAATAAAAGAAAGGAAATAGCAGTGAAATAACCAAGAATACTGGTTATAATGTATTATTCATATCAAAAACGGAATAGCAGCATAGAGAGGAATTCGAGAGCCCCTCTTCTCTCCTTTACTCAAAACAAATCTCTTCCTCCCCAAAATTCACTCCTCACGCCCTTTTTGTGCTATCCGAAGGACTAACTAACTCTAACAGCCAGCTGTACCCTTATTTCCTATCCTGCCCTTATGCCTACTGTATGTCTTCATAATTGGGGGCCTAACAGTCAGCTCACTGAGAAAATCGATGTCTACAGTCTCGGCCTGAGGAGGAGAGAAATCTAGCGGTGCTTTTTCTGTCTTCACTGAAGGAAGGCCACTTGTTTGAGATTGTTGATAAGAGTATTGTAAATGATGAGAACAAGGAGCAGATAATGGAAGTGGCTAAGCTAGCAAGGAGGTGTTTGCGTTTAACAGGGGAGGACAGGCCTTCTATGAAAGAAGTAGAAATGGAATTGCTTGGTCTACAAAAGGAGATGCATCCATGGGTTCAAGAATATTCAGAGGATACAGAGTACTTGCTGAGGGAGCAATATTGCAGCAATGCTCTTGGTTATGGACAGGCTCCCACTTCATCCAGTTGTGGGTACGATAGTGTCAAGGATCACCTGAGTCTATCCGTTGGTAATGGTAGATGATCTTTTCTGCCTTTACGTACGCTTTAGTCGAACTCGGTGCAATAGAAATTTGTTTCTAGTTTCTAAATTAATATTGCCTTGCTGTAATTATCATGATCATGTGTTCGAAAGAAAAATGGATTGTAAAATTAACCTGGATTGATGTACGAGTGTGATCTCAATTAATTTGTCCATCAATGCTGTATCTCAATTAACCTGGATTGATGTAGGAGTGTGATCTCAAAGGGTGAGTGTCAGGGATGTGACTGTATAGACGCCGCCGTTGATTTTTTCATTCCCTATACCTTGGATTTGAAGTATTGGGCTGAGATAATTGACTATTATCATTGATGAAGCATTTATTGCTACCCTAACATAAATCTTTTATAGCAAGTCTCTAAAAAATATCAAGTAGAGAAAACGCAGAGAGAAATAGAGAGGGAGTGAGTATACTATTTTTTACTTTTTTTCGCTAATACATTTTGATGTGAAAGTTACAAAAATTATAATAAAAGAAATAAATATTGAGTTACAAAATAATAAAGTGAGGGAAGTTGTAAGGTTAGGAGTTAATTATGACATCCATTTTAAAAGTTTTAATCAATAATTTAATAGTTAAAAATACCCTTAATTCAATAAGTATTGAGTTATGTGACCATTTTTTCTATGAAAAAGTGAGAGAACTCTAAAATCTTGCATTGTCAACTATTTAATAAAAAATTTATCGCTTGAAATGTTGTGACATATACTTCAAAAAATACTCTTGATTCAAACTTAGATAGATAGATAGATATTTTTTTTTCAACAAAAATAAGTGAGAATTGAGACTCAAACTTAAAATTTTTCAATATATATATATATATATATATATAAGATTTTTATATTCACTATATTATCACTGAATAAGGACCGAATAAAAAACTAATTAAAGGAAGTCATAATTGCATTATTGTTGAATAATTGACTTCTTATGGGGATTAGATTTTAAAATTAATTAGGAAATGTGAAATATGAATTAATTTAATTTTTTTTTCATGTCAAATGAGAATCACTTGATGAATCCAAACATGATAACATGTATCCGTTATGTATACAATGCAATGCTAGTTACATAATTCAATATAGATGAAAAATGGTCAAATTTCAATTTATGCTTGAGTAGTGGTTGATTTGCTCTAATTTTTCAACTTAAGAGATAAAATTGCTCTTTTGAGCAAAATTGAGGGACAAAAATGCTTCTTTAGCAATTCTAATATGTCAACACACGTCATTTTTAATCTACATCAACCTGTCAATGGACGAAATTCAGTTAAAAATAATAAAATAACTTAAATTTTTATATTTTAAGGATAATACTGCACTATTTGGAATTTTAAGAATGATATTGCAATTATTTTTTTTTAATTTCAGAAGTATATTTGCAACTTTGTCTTAATATTTATATGCATACATAATAAAACCAGTAGCGATTAGAATTAATCCACTAGCAATGGTGAGCCATCAAACCCAACTCTTTACACCCACAAACAAAATTTCACATGATATTAAAGCTTTTATGAGGTCTGATTAATCAATGGACTTTTTTTTTTTCGTCTCATCCTTATCCATGGGTTACAATTTTTTTTTTCACTGCATGAAAAATATGTGGTTTATTACATAGTAAAGTTCATGTTACTTCTTTTCATTTTCGTTGGTTTTGTTGTTTGTGATCTTCCATCTTTTAAGTTGGATCTGTTCAAAATTGGAAATTCCAAAACGGTGATGGCATGCAAGTAAGTAATCCTCACAGGACCAATCGCCTCCACAAATTCATCTTTCTGTACTATGTTGGGAGTGAAATTAATGCGCATACCAGTTGCCAAATACCAGCTGTCACTTCTGCATGAGAGATAACCTAACTCTAAATTGCAAGGTGATGACAATAATATTATTAGTAATTACTCAATTTTCACCAATTATATTTGCTGTGTAGACATCACAGACGACTTGAAAGGGCCAAAGTCCACTTTGTTGTCACTTTTTTCTTTCTATTTTAATTGAAAGATCAAGCCAATTAACGTTGTTATCTTTTTATCCCACCAAAGCTAAAATAGGAAAATCCTCGAATTTTTAGTCCGCATGTAACTAAAATTGGTTGTATTTCCTTATAAAAGAATTGGTTATATTTTAAATTAGGCTCAAAGAAAGGGGCTAATATACACTTAAAATTAAGACTTTAATGGAAAAAAAAGTATTTTTAGACTTATGAAATATAACATTTTTTTATATTGAGTATTTGACGTTAAAATAATACTATTTATTTTAAGTTTAGTAAACTGAATGCAAATATATGCAAAAATAAAATTTAAATCCTAAATATAATGCAATAAAAATTTAGTGATTCAATGAAAAATATTATAATTCATATACCCAAAAAATGTTTTTTAACCTAAAGTTAATTACTTGTCTTACCATCCAATCATGTCTACTCATCATATATACATAACTCGCTCTAGAACTAAAGTTGGCTGCATGGTGACTTAGATGAGAAAAAAAGGCCCTATAAAGGGTGGTTTATGAAAAAAAAATAAGAAGAAGAAGAAGAAAGGAGAAGAAGAAAAGTGCATGGAGTTCAATGGAAAAACTGGGCAAGCATGAGGGTTTATATATGTGTTAAGAACTTTACCTTTTCAAATGCAAAGAGAATTATACTTTAGGTATATGAACTACATATATTTTATTGAGCCCCTCAACTTTTGTACTATTGCATTGAAACATCTCTGAAATTTTACGTAATGGTATTATTTTTATGTATATTAATTAATTCTCTAAACTCTGATTTTCTATTTTATTAGAATGTAATGCGCATCAAAATAAGTATTTAGAAATTAAATATAACATAACATAAGAGTAAAAGAATTCAAAATAAATAATGCTTTGTTGAATAAGAATTTTGAATTCACTCTATCATCCCTAAATTAAAACAAAGTTTTATTGTTCTGAGGTGTACATAGAAAATTCTTGGATGCTACGGTGTGTTAACTGATGAGGAGAAATTGTCTGGTACACTAATTACAAAGTGGAGGATCCCTTGTATGCTTTTCCTACGCGAAAAAAAGATCTTCCCCCGTAATCAATACTCCAAACAAGAAGAAGTAAAACCATGAAATTCCATAAATATATGCAACTTTTGATTCCGAAAGTTTTGTTAATGGCAATAGTAATTTGCTTCTAGTATCTAAATTATTTAAACACTTAAAAAAAATAATAATGGTGAGATAGTGTGACATGAAAGAATTGTCAAGTTGAAAATTCTAACTTGTCCAATGCAAGTGGCCTTTCACATTAAACCTGCCAAATTAATGCCACCAATCTGATCGATCTGACAAAACTCAGTTGTATCAGACTAATCGACACATCTTGGAAGATATGGCTAGTTTAATCACTCTCAAACTATATTCTCCATATACCTATTAGACCCACTCAAGTATACCTACTCAATACGTCTAATTTCTTATTCTTCAAACACTATACGTATGAGATCTAAAAACCCCCTCTCTCTAAGCTTTACTTACTTAAGTTTTGGAGTTTTTACGTCCGGTTCGACCGGGCTAACCTTCTTGCAGATCTCAAATTGTTACTAACCTATTCAGTTCGTACACTTTAACTTACTTTGATGATCTTAGGATTATCGGTTATTGTTAAAAAGAAGAAAAAAAAATTTTAAAATAAAAAATATTTGTTTACGAATGTTTGTCGTACTTATGTATGTTATATGAAATATTAAATTACAAGGTTCAGCTTGTTGGCTGGTTTTCAAATGGAGTGGGGGAGGTCTTTGGCATATGGGTGATTAGATATTCCCTCCCTGCAAGACAATTTTTAGAAATATCCCTCTCCTTCATATTAACTGCATGCTACTATTAATTACTGGGTTAGTTTCACTCATGGTTACTGAATTTCTGACCAAATTATACAATAATCATAAAAGAAAAATTTTTTTCATAAAAATCATTAAACTTTGCAAATTTATACAATAAAATCACTTTGATCGGATTCCGGCGAGAAAGTTCCCTGAAAGTCCACGTGTCATCATCTGAACTTGCCACATCAGTATGCCACGTGTCATACTGTGCTGACACATGGACTTTCTGGCAACTTTTTTGCCGGAATTCGGTCAAAATAATTTTACTGTATAAATTTATAAAGTTCAGTGATTTTTATGAAAAAAAAATTTTATGATAATTACATAATTTGGTCAAAATTCAGTGATCGTGGATGAAATTAACTCCTAACTACTAATTTATCCATTTCTCTTACTAACTGCCGAAATGAGCATATACTGGTTTTGTCTCTCTTTTTTTTTTTTTTTAAGCTATGAACATAATGTTCAAAAAGTATAAAGACATAAGTTTCTTCCACGCTTATGGGCTAATCATCAATGTTTCAAATATAAAGATCATAACCATAATTAACTGACTTTTTGAGTTGAAGTTTTCTCAGTTTTGCATGAAAATATATAATCTAACTTCAAGTTACAATTCCATTGTCTCACCAATTTTTCACTTTTTATACAATTTAAAATATTATAAGGTAATCATTAACTTTATTAAATTTTATAAAAAAATAATATTAAATATACTAAAATGTCTTTATCTTAAATTAATATAGATGGTAATTTTAATTGCTCAGTTTCACCAACCTTATTTGCTATATATGTGGACCTCATAAATTTTAAAGTTGGACGACTTGAGATGAGACAAAGTCCACTTTATTATGACTTTTTTTTTTCTTTATTTTCTTTATTTCTTTGCGAATTGAAAGATCAAGCCAATTTTCATTTTGTCTTTTTTATCCAAACCTAAGCTAAATATATAGCTAATATCCTCGAATTTCAGTCCAGCTGCAACTAAAATTGGTTATATTTTCTGATATTTTCTTTGTCAAAGTGAGAGTACTCTAAAATTTTGCTATGTCATTTTTTTGATTAGAAATATATCACTTGAAATATTGTTGCCACTTATTTTTCAAAAAAAGCTCTCTATTCAGGCTTATTATACACATAGATAAGATTTTTTTTTTAATAGGAGTAAATAGAAATTAAAATTCGAATTTAAAATCTTTTAGTATACATACGACTAAATAAAATTTTCAAATTCACTCTATTATGACTAAATAAGATTAAGAAGAAAATTAATTAAAGGAAGTTATAATTACATTGTTGAAAAAAAAGATTTAATATTTTAAAAATAAATTACTTAAATTTTAATATTTTAAAAATAACATTACTTTATTTGGAATTTTAAAAATAACATTACACTTTTTTGTTTTTAAGTGTAATTTTAAAGATAACATAATGAAACCACCAGCAATTAGAATTAATCCACTAGCAATGGTAAGCCATCAAACCCAACTTTATACCCACATACAAAGTTCATATTAAAGCTTGTATGTGTTCATATTTATGAATATCTGTATGTATGTTTTATGAAATATATAAGTTTATTAAACTACAAGGCTTCAGCTCGTCCGGCGGTGTTAAAATGGAGTTGCGGGAGGTCTTTGCCCCCACCTTTATATTAACTGCATGCTACTACTAATTACTAATTCATCCTATTCTCTTACTAACTGCTGAAATGAGCATATACTGGTTGTTGTTGTTGTTGCTTTAAGCTACGGTCATAACTTCAAAAATGTATAAAGAAATATATTAAGTTTCTTCCACACTTATGGGCTAATCATCAATGTTTCAAAATAAAGATCATAACCATAATTAACTGACTTTTTGAGTTGAAGTTTTCTCAGTTTTGCATGAGAATATATAATCTAACTTCAAGTTACAATTCCATTGTCTCACCAATTTATCACTTTTTATACAATTTAAAATATTATAAGTTAATCATTAGCTTTATTAAATTTTAATAAAAAATAATATTAAATATATCAAAATGTCTTTATCTTAAATTAATATAGATGGTAATTTTAATTGCTCAGTTTCACCAACCTTATTTTCTATATATGTGGACCTCATAAATTTTAAAGTCCGACGTCTTGAGATGAGACAAAGTCCACTTTATTATTACTTTTTTTCTTCTTTATTTTCTTTATTTCTTTGCGTATTGAAAGATCAAGCCAATTTTCATTTTGTATTTTTTTATCAGCCTAAGCTAAATATATAGCTAAAATCCTCGAATTTCAGTCCAGCTGTAACTAAAATTGGTTATATTCTCTCATAAAATATTGGCATATTTTAAATCAGGGTCAAAGAAAGGGGCAAATATGAACCTAAAGTTAAGATTTTAAGGGAAAGAAGTATTTTTTAGATTTATGAAATATAACATTTTTTTTATATCGAGTACTTAATATTAAAATAATGCAATTATTTTGTTTAAGTTTAGTAAATTGAATGCAAACCTATGCTAAAATAAAAATTTAAACACTAAATGCAATACATAAAGATTTAGAGACTCAATAAAATGCATTATAGTTCAGATATCTAAAATATTCGTAAAACTTGGGTGCATAAATAAATATATTGACCAAGTTAATAGATCGATAAATATTAAGTAGAATAAAAGAATTGAAAAAAAAAATGAAAAAAGTGAATGAGTACTAATTGTTAATTACTAATTTTATATGTTCGTATATATTAGTTTGGTTTATAAAAAAAAAATTATAAATCAGACAAAAAATTCTAATCTTAAATCTCTCCCAAACAAGAAAGCAAAACCATGGAATTGCATAAAGAGATGCTACTTTTGATTCGGAAAGTTTTATTAATGGCAGTAATAGCAGCAGCAGCTGCTGCAGCTGTGTTGCCGCCAACACCTCTTGCCAAACCAAGTTGCCGAGACAAGTGCGGGAACCTCCCCATTCCATACCCATTTGGCGTTCGCGAAGGATGCTACCTAAATAAACTTTTCTTCATCAACTGCTCCGCCTCAAATACGCCATTTCTGAGATATACACACCTAGAAGTTCTTAACATATCAGTTACAAAGAGCGAGCTGCGAATACTCTCCTTTCCAGCTTGGTATTGCCACAAGGGAGGTAAGCCAGTGCGGAGTAGACGACGGTTGAGATTACGCTCAAACACTCTTTCTTCCCGTAACAAGTTTATTGCTGTTGGTTGTGACACTAAAGCAACAATTGAGTCCACAGGAAAAAAGTTCGCCAGTGGATGTATGTCCCTTTGTTACACGCGGGATTCTATAATTAATGGGTCTTGCTCAGGGATTGGGTGCTGCGAAACCTCCATGCCTAAAGGCTTAAGGGATTTTATTATTTCCGTGGGAAGCCATGCCAACCACTCCGATGTAATGGATTTCAACCCCTGTAGCCATGCGTTTGTTGTGGAAGATGGTACATATAATTTCACTTCTTTGGATCTCGCTGATGAATTACAAAGCATAAATAGATTTCCTGTTGTACTTGACTGGGTAATCGCTAACAAGACATGCATCGCAGCCAGAAATGATCAAGAAAGTTATGCATGTAAGGAGAATAGCGAGTGTATTGACTCTGATAATGGCTACTTTTGCAACTGCTCTGCTGGTTACCATGGGAATCCTTATCTTCCAAATGGTTGCCAAGGTGATGTACTTTCTTTTTCATTAGAAATCATTACTTTTCCCCTTGCTTTCTATTAGCTTGTTCTATCAGTAATAACTTCATGGATCTAGCATAGGCAAAAGATTTTCATATTTGCTGATTTAAGTTCAGATATTAATGAGTGCGAGGATGCCAACACCTGCGCAATTGCCAAAAATTGTCAAAACTCAGAGGGGAGCTAATTTATCCATATTGTAATTGCTTTATTTACTAATATCAAAAAGCTGATATATGCAGACATCGACGAATGCCAAACCGATAATCATACCTGCACTCATGTATGTATTAACTTGAATGGAAGTCATACATGCGCTTGTCCTCCGGGTTATATTGGTAATGGAAGAAAAAATGAAGCAGAATTAGGTTGTGTAAAGAAAAGCATTCTTCTCAAGATCATGATTGGTAATTATTTCTTTTCTCATTTCAATATTTTAATTTTCCTTTTAACCAGCTCTATATCTGACCAATAATCGAAATTGCTTTAATCATAGGTGCTGGCGTAGGCCTTGTATTTTTGCTTGGTACAATCTCCTGGCTTTACATTTTTATAAAGCAGAGAAAGCTCCTAAAGCTTAAACAAAAGTTTTTCCTGCAAAATGGTGGAATTATCTTGTGCCAGAAACTCTCCAGTTCCAAACATGAAGGAGCCTCTGCTACAGCAAAAATATTCACTGCAGAGGAACTGAAGAAGGCCACCTATAACTTCCACAGCAGTAAAATCATTGGCAGAGGAGGCTTCGGCACTGTTTTTAAAGGAATTTTATCAGACAAGAGAGAGGTGGCTATCAAGAAGTCCGTAAAAGTAGATGAATCCCAAAACGAGCAATTCATTAATGAAGTAATTGTCTTATCCCAAATCAGCCATAGAAATGTGGTCAAGCTCTTGGGTTGTTGTTTAGAGACAGAAGTTCCTTTACTCGTTTACGAGTTCATCGACAATGGTACCCTCTGCACCCACATTCACGATCAAAACAATGCATCGAATTTGACTTGGCCGATCCGCCTGAGAATAGCAGCAGAAACAGCAGGAGCTTTATCCTATTTGCATTCCGGAGCTGAAATACCCATTATTCATAGAGATGTAAAGACCGCCAATGTACTTTTAGATTCTAATTACACAGCAAAAGTGTCTGATTTTGGGGCGTCAAGATTGGTTCCTGTAGAAGAAATGCATTTGACTACAATTGTGCAAGGAACTTTGGGATATTTAGACCCAGAATACATGCACACAAGTCAGCTCACTGAGAAAAGCGATGTCTACAGTTTCGGCGTTGTTCTTGTTGAGATGCTAACTTGTCAAATCCCGCTTTCATTTTCCAGGCCTGAGGAGGAGAGAAATATAGCGGTGCTTTTTTTGTCTTCACTGAAGCAAGGCCACTTGTTTGAGATTGTTGATAATAGTATTGTAAATGATGAGAACAAGGAGCAGATAATGGAAGTGGCTAAGCTAGCAAGGAGGTGTTTGAGTTTAACAGGGGAGGACAGGCCATCTATGAAAGAAGTAGAAATGGAATTGCTTGGTCTACAAAAGGAGATGCATCCATGGGTTCAAGAATATTCAGAGGATACAGAGTACTTGCTGAGGGAGCAATATTACAGCAATGCTCTTGGTTACGGAGAGGCTAACACTTCATCCAGTTGTGGGTACGATAGTGTCAAGGATCACCTGAGTCTATCCGTTGGTGATGGTAGATGATCTTTTCTGCCTTTGTGTATGCTTTAGTCGAACTTGGTGCAATAGAAATTTGTTTCTGGTTTCTAAATTAATATTGTCTTGCTGCAATTATCATGTGTTCGAAAGAAAAATGGATTGTAAAATTAGCATGGATTGATGTATGAGTGTGATCTCATCTAATTTGTCCATCAATGCTGTACGTTGAAATGTATCCATCTGAAAGCCCAAACTATACGAGATTCAATGAATACTGAACACTCTATGTGCTCCATTAGCCATTCAAGTTAAACCTTTTTGCTGGTTACCAGACTGAAGTTTTCTACTTTCTTTTGTTAACATAGATTTAAATTACTCAATTTTCACAAACCACATTTGCCGTGTGGACCTCACAAATTTTAAAGACCAAAGAGGAGGAATAGGTCAAAGGTCCACCTTACTCTATTATCACTAAATTAAAATAAAGTTTTATTGTTCTGAGGTGTACATAGAAAATTCTTGGATGCTACCGTGAGTAAACTGATGAGGAGAAATTGTCTGGTACACTAAGCACAAAGTGGAGGACCCTTGTATGCTTTTTCTACGCGAAAAAGATCTTTCCCCGGCCTTAATCAATACACCAAACAAGAAGAAGTAAAACCATGAAATTATGTAAAGATATGCAAGTTTTGATTCCGAAATTTCAGAAGTATATTTGCAACTTTTGCTTAATATTTATATGCATACATAATAAAACTAGTAGCAATTAGAATTAATCCACTAGCAATGATGAGCCATCAAACCCAACTCTTTACACCTGCAAACAAATTTCACATGATATTAAAGCTTGTATGTGATCTGATTAATCAATGGACTTTTTTCCATCTCATGGATCCATGGGTTACATTTTTTTTCATAGCATGAAAATATGTGGTTTATTACATAGTAAAGTTCATTTGTTACTTCTTTTCATTTTCGTTGGTTTTGTTGTTTGTGATCTCCCGTCTTTTAAGTTGAATCTGTTCAAAATTGAAAATTCCAAAATAGCGATGGCATGCAAATAAGTAATCCTCACGGGACCAATCGCCTCCACAAATTCATCTTTCTGTACTATGTTGGGAGTGAAATTAATGGGCATACCAATTACCAGTTGCCAAGTGCATTCATCCTGTTCCTGGAGCCTTAACATTGACTTGACTTGGAATGAGCATAATAATGTCTCTTTACACAGTTTTTAGGCTAATCATCAATGTTTAAAATTCTCACTTCTGCATGAGAGATAACCTAACTCTAAATTACAAGGTGATGACAATAATATTATTAGTAATTACTCAATTTTCACCAATTATATTTGTTCTGTAGAGCTCACAAATTTTAAAGTCCGATGACTTGAAAAGGGACAAAGTCCACTTTGTTATCACTTTTTTCTTTCTTTCTATTTTAATTGAAAGATCAAGCCAAATAACGTTGTTGTCTTTTTATCCCAGCCAAAGCTAAAATAGGAAAAATCCTCGAATTTTTAGTCCGCATGTAACTAAAATTGGTCGTATTTCCTTATAGAAGAATTGGTTATATTTTAAATTAGGCGCAAAGAGGGGGCAAATATACACTTAAAATTAAGACTTTAATGGAAAAAAGGATTTTTATACTTATGGAGCATAACATTTTTTTTATATTGAGTATTTGATGTTAAAATAATACCAATATTTATTTCAAGTTTAGTAAATTGAATGCAAATATACGCTAAAATAAAAATTTAAATACTAAATTTAATGCAATAAAAATTTAGAGATGCAATGAAAAATATTATAATTCAGATACCAAAAAATGTTTTTTTTAACCTAAAGTTAATTAATTGCCTTGCCATCCAATCATGTCTACTCATCATATACATATAACTCGCTTTAGAACTAAAGTTGAATGTATAGGGACTTAGATGAGAAAAAAAAAGGCCCTATAAAGGGTTGTTTATGAAAAAAAAAATAAATAAATAAGAAGAAGAAGAAGAAAAGTGCATGGAGTTCAATGGAAAAACTGTGCAAGCATGAGGGTTTATGTATGTGTTAAGCACTTTACCTTTTCAAATGCAAAGAGAATTATACTTTAGGTATATGAACTATATAAATTTTATTCAGCCTCTCAACTTTTACACTATTGCATTGAAACATCTCTGAAATTTTATGTAATAGCATTATTTTTATGTATATGAAGTATATATTTTTTATTCAGCCTCTCAACTTTTATACTATTGCATTGAAACATCTCTGAAATTTTATGTAATAGCATTATTTTTAGGCATATTAATTAATTCTCTGAACTCTGATTTTCTATTTTATTAGAATGTAATGTGCATCAAACTAAGTATTTAGAAATTAAATATAACACAACATAAAAGTAAAAGAATTCAATATAAATAACGCTTTCTTGAATAAGAATTTTGAATTCACTCTATTATCACTAAATTAAAACAAATTTTTATTGTTCTGAGGTGTACATAGAAAAATCTTGGATGCTACCGTGAGTTAACTGATGAGGAGAAATTGTCTGGTTACAAAGTGGAGGATCCCTTGTATGCTTTTCCTACTCGAAAAAGATCTTTCCCCGTAATCAATACTCCAAACAAGAAGAAGTAAAACCATGAAATTCCGTAAAAATATGCAACTTTTGTTTCCGAAATTTCAGAAGTATATTTGCAACTTTGGCTTAATATTTATATGCATACATAATAAAACTAGTAGCAATTAGAATTAATCCACTGGCAATGATGAGCCCTCAAACCGAACTCTGTACCCCGCAAACAAATTTCACATGATATTAAAGCTTGTAAGTGATCTGATTAATCAATGAACTTTTTTCCATCTCATCCTTATCCATGGGTTACAGTTTTTTTTTTTTCACTGCATGAAAAAATGTGGTTTATTACATATTAAAGTTCATTTGTTACTTCTTTTCATTTTCGTTGGTTTTGTTGTTTGTGATCTTTTGTCTTTTAAGTTAGATCTGTTCAAAATTGAAAATTCCAAAACAGCGATGGCATGCAAATATGTAATCCTCACGGGAGCAATTGCCTCCACAAATGCATCTTTCTGTACTATGTTGGGAGTGAAATTAATGGGCATACCAGTTGCCAAATACCAGCTGTCACTTCTGCATGAGAGATAACCTAACTCTAAATTACAGGGTGATGACAATAATATTATTAGTAATTACTCAATTTTCACCAATTATATTTGCTGTGTAGACCTCACAAATTGTAAAGTTCGATGACTTGAAAGGGCTAAAGTCCACTTTGTTATCACTTTTTTCTTTCTTTCTATTTTAATTGAAAGATCAAGCCAATTAACGTTGTTGTCCTTTTATCCCAGCCAAAGCTAAAATAGGGAAAATCCTCGAATTTTTAGTCCGCATGTAACTAAAATTGGTCGTATTTCCTTATAGAAGAATTGGTTATATTTTAAATTAGGCTTAAAGAAAGTGGCAAATATACACTTAAAATTAAGACTTTAATGGCAAAAAGTATTTTTAGACTTATGGAATATAACTTTTTTTTTATATTGAGTATTTGATGTTAAAATAATAGGATTATTTATTTTAAGTTTAGTAAATTGAATGCAAATATATGCTAAAATAAAAATTTAAATACTAAATATAATGCAATAAAAATTTAGAGATTCAATGAAAAATATTATAATTCAGATACCCAAAAAATATTTTTTAAACCTAAAGTTAATTAATTGTCTTACCATACAATATATAGCGTTTTTTTAATATTTTAAATTTAAATTTTTACTTCATCTTTTCTATTATAAAAAAAATTTACAAAGTAAACTGTAACAGCATAATTATTCTTACGTTTATATTATCTTTTTATGTTGTATGCATAGTATTCTAGCCATCATCTAATGAAAAATGTATTTTAAGACGGTCTATGCGCCAGTATTGTGTTTTTAGAGGTCGAATGATCCATACTGAAGATTAGAAAATGAACAACAAATATATATAGTAACTCTAATTTGAATGCTGATTTAGAGACATTCGATCATAATTCAGCTGCAGCGAGCAATTATGTGAATCAAACATTTTTATCATCTTAAGTTAAATTATCATCACAATATTGTCTTCAATAGAGTAAAAGTAACATGTCTCGCTGTAACAATTGGGTGGTTAATGGCATTTTTTATTGGGATAAAGGTTAAATTAGCTTTAAAATATTAAAAATTGTATAAATTTGTTTTCAATGTTTTTTTTAAATACTCCTAAAATATTAATACATATATAGCCTTTTTTTTTCACTGGCCCCTTGTAAAATTGAGTTCCCATTTACTTAGGTCCTTGTAGCTGATGTGAAGCTTATATTGAGTGCTAACTCTGCGTCAACAAAGAAGACGCTAAATAAGAAAAAAAGGCCCAATAAAGGGTGGTTTATGAAAAGAAGAAGAAGAAGAAGAAGAAGAAGAAGAAAAGTGCATGGAGTTCAATGGAAAATCTGTGCAAGCATGAGGGTTTATACATGTATTAAGCACTTTACTTTTTCAAATGCAAAAAGAATTATACTTTAGGTATATGAAGTATGAACTATATATTTTTTATTCAGCCTCTCAACTTTTATACTATTGCATTGAAACATCTCTGAAATTTTATGTAATAGCATTATTTTTATGTATATTAATTAACTCTCTAAACTCTGATTTTCTATTTTATTAGAATGTAATTAATGTGCATCAAAATAAGTATTTAGAAATTAAATATAACAAAACATAAAATTAAAAGAATTCAATATAAATAACGCTTTCTTGAATAAGAATTTTGAATTCACTCTATTATCACTAAATTAAAACAAAGTTTTATTGTTCTGAGGCGTACATAAAAAATTCTTGGATGCTACCGTGTGTTAACTGATAAGGAGAAATTGTCTGGCACACTAATTACAAAGTGGAGGACCCTTGGATGCTTTTCCTACGCGAAAAAGATCTTTCCCCGTAAAAAATTTTTGTATGCTATTAATTGATGACTTGGTGTGCCATGTCATTAATTCAGTAAGGATTTTCGTCGAAAACTGGTGAACATGATTTTTATACAAATATAATAAGTTCAGTGACTTTTAAGTTACGAAAAAAAAATTAATTATTTTCGGATGATAAATCATAAATTCAGTGACCGTAAATAAAATTGACCCTATTTCTTTTATAATGGATCAACAGTGTATAACTGTAAATATCTCCTTTCGAGTTAAATTTTATGAAATTTTGAACTCTCTCCATTGAACTAAATTTCATGAAATCTTCAATTCCTTTTATTAAATCAAAATATATGGAATATTAAACTATATTGACTGAGTCAAAAATCATTAAATCGAGTTTCCCGATACACAAAATTATGAAATAGAAAATTTTACGAACCATTAATTAATTGCACATTATGAATTAAATATAGCTAAATTAATGAACCATTTAATTGAAGTGCATAAAGAAATGATGGATAATTTATTCTCCATTCAACAGGTGTAAATAGATTATTTGTTTCTCTTTCCTAGCATAAGAAATCAGGCACGGCATGCTTGAAATAAAAAAAAAAATTAAATTATAAAATTTATTTACAAATTAATTTCATATGAAATTTATTTGTAAATGAATTCCTATAGTTAAAATAAAATAATAAAAATATAGAATTAAATTTTTTTTATTTTTATTCTTGGAATAAATAAAAAAATTATTTCTATTTTTATGTTTTTTCGGTAATAACTCCCAGTAATTCTTGGATGCTACCGTGAGTTAACTGATAAGGAGTCGGCACACTAATTACAAAGTGGACGAGCTTTGTATGCTTTTCCTACGCGAAAAAGATCTTTCGCCGTAAATCAATACACCAAACAAGAAGTGAAACTATGAAATTCCATAAAGATAATGGCAATAGTAATTTGCGAGAATATTGATTTGATTCTAGTATCCAAATTAATTAAACATCCGAGCATTAGATAATTATAAGGTTTAATACTTCAAATATCTCCTAAATTTGTACTCCCTCCTTTTTTTTTTTATCTGTCACTTTTGAGTAAAATTCAAATTCTATTTATCTGTCACTTTTAAACTTCCAATTTAATTTAATTTGCTTTTTTAATTTATTTTTCTTTCCCAATAAAGTCAGAACCAATCAGATTTGATAATTTAGTCTTAATCATATAATTTAATACTAAATTTAAATCTATTTATTATTTCTTAATTCTAGTAAAAACAACAAAAGTGACTGATAAAAAAAACGAAGGAAGTATTTATTTTTATAATTAATACCTAAACTTTTATCTTATCCCGATTACTATTTAAATTTCAAATATCATCCTAAATAAGCAACTGAACATGAAATAACGATTATAATTTAACAACTGAATATATAAAAATATTAAATAATATATGTTATTATATATTAATATTAGTTAAAATTAAAATGGTAAATTACTTGTAGTTGTTTAAGTTCAAATAGTTATATAAGATGATATTTGAAATTTAAATGATGATCTAAATATGATAAAAGTTTAAATATTAATTATAAAAATAAATACAAATTCAGTGAATAATTTAGGTATTTACCCGATTTATAAAAAAATGAATAACGGTGAGATAGTGGCGTGAAAGATTACTGTCAAGTTGAAAATTCTATCTCGGAGAAGTCGTATATTCTGCCATTTTTTTAAAGCTACGTTATGTTGCAATTTGGGTCAAGCACGTCAACGGTTGACTTAAGAAATTGATATTTATTTCAGAAATCATTAATGTTAAAATAATAATTGATTTTATTAATTTTTATACAAAATTATATTGAATAAATTAAAATGTCTCTTTTAATTTAAGTTGGTATAGTAAAATGTAATATATAAGTTTATTGAAGTCCAAGGCTTGTCGGGCGGTGTACAAATGGAGTGGAGGAGGTCTTTGCCAGATTATTATGGGTGATTTGATATTCCCCGGCAGACAATTTTTAGAAACATCCCCCTCCTTTATATTAACTGCTACTACTAATTACTAATTCATCCTATTCTCTTAGTAACTGCTGAAATGAGCATATAGTGGTTTTGTTTTGTTTTTTGAAGCTGTGATCATAATGTTAAAAAAGCATAAAGAAATATATTAAGTTCCTTCCACACTTATAGACCAATCATCAATGTTTCACCAATTTATCGCTTTTTATTTACTTTCATTTGTCATTTTTATTCATTAATGTCTAAAAAAATAAAAATAGTAAAGAAAAGCGCAGAAAAAATAAATATTAAATTATTAATTAGAAGCAATAAATTTTATTTTGAACTTTAGAAATAAAAATTTGGTGGAATATATATATATATATATATATATATATATATATATATATATATATATATATATATATATTCATGACGAATTGGAATAAGGAAGGGGTGGTCATTTTAATTACTCGGTTTCACCAACCGTAATTGCGATATATGTGGACCTCACACATTTTAAAGTCCGACGACTTGGAATGGGCCAAAGTCCACACTCTATTACACTTTTTTCTTTTTTCCTTATTTTCTTTATTTCTTTGCGCATTGTAAGATCAAGCCAATTTTCATGTTGTCTTTTTATCCCAGCCTAAGCTAAATATGTAGCTAAAATTTTGGATTCCACACTAATTATAAAGTGAGCACCCTCATAAGCTTTTCGCCTTTTCCTCAGCCAAAAAATCTGTTCCCGTAATTAATACACCATACAAGAAAGTAAAACCATGGAATTGTATAAAGAGATGCAACTTTTGATTAGGAAAGTTTTATTAATGGTAGTAGTAGCAGCAGCCGCTGCAGCTGTGTTGCCACCAACACCTCTTGCCAAACCAAATTGCCAAGACAAGTGCGGCAACCTCACCATTCCATACCCATTTGGCGTTCGCGAAGGATGCTACCTAAATGATACTTTCTTCATCAACTGCTCCTCAAATACGCCATTTCTGAGAGGTGGAAACGTAGAAGTGCTTGACATTTCACATGCAACTGGCGAGCTGTGAATACTCTCCTTTCGTGCTACGGATTGCTATGGTGAGCGAGTACATTGTTGAGATAAAGACTTGACTATTACTCAGGAAAGCTTGATCATTATTGAACTGAAATTGGCTATTTAAATAGCCTTACAATGATTAACTAAATGCCAGAAAATAGCCAAGTAAATAGCTGAATAAAACGTAAATTACTGCTAATCAGATTCCTAGAGACTAGGACTTATTGAAACTAAATTAGAATAGACTCCTACAAAATAGTAACTATCCATAACAAACAAAGACCTTTTCATACCCTCCCTTAAACTAGCTGCAGGTTGCAGTTAGTTTAATTCAGAGACATCAACCATTCTCATCTTCTTCCTATGCTTTTCAAAAGCATCAACCTTCAGAGCTTTAGTCATCAAGTCTGCAACCTGCTCTTGTGTTCCACAAGGTACCAACTCGACTTCTCCATCACGCGCAAGATCTCTTAGGAAATGAAAACGAACTCTGATGTGTTTGCACCTCCCATGCATTACTGGATTTTTGGAAAGTTTAATTGTTGAACTGTTGTCACACATGATAGTAATGATACCTTCTTGATTATGACTTAAATTCTTCAAAACTTGTCTCATCCACACAACTTGGCAGGCACAAGCAGCAGCAGCTACAAACTCTGCTTCTGTAGTTGAAAGAGTAACGATTGGTTGTTTTTTAGACATCCATGATACTGCCCCTGCACTCAATAAGAACACATATCCAGATGTACTCCTAGAGTCAGCTTCATCTCCTGCGTAGTCAGAGTCCGTGAAAGCAAGTAATTCATCATCCCCTCCCTTCTTATAGAAAATCCCATAGCTAGTAGTTCCCTTCAAGTACCTCAATATCCTTTTTGCAGCTTGTAAATGCAACTCAGTGGGCCTTGACATATATCTGCTAATCAAACTTATGCTAAACATAATGTCCGGTCTTGTAGCTGTGAGATACATTAAACTTCCAACCATTTGTTTGTAATTCGTATCATCTACAGTTGCTCCATCTGCATCTTTGCTAATCTTAAAGCCTGGAACAATTGGACTTTTAACTGGCTTACTCTCGTACATTGCAAATTTCTTCAACACATCAGTGGCATACTTTCTTTGGCACATGAAAATTCCTTCTGGTTTTTGCAAAACTTCAATTCCGAGAAAGAATCTCATTTTCCCCAAATCAGTCATGTCAAACGTTTGCATCATAGAGTTTTTAAACTCAATCAACAGATCTTTATCATCACCTGTATAAATTAAATCGTCAACATAAATGCTAACAATTAAAATTTTACCTCCATTTCTTTTGATGAACAAGGTCTGTTCAGTTGGACACTTTTGAAAACCATCACTAATGAAGTGAGACTCTATGTGACTGAACCAGGCCCTTGATGCTTGTCTTAGACCATACAAGGCTTTATGTAGTTTATAAACCTTATGTTCTTTCCCTTTCTTTACATACCCCTTTGGCTGCTCAACATACACATCCTCACTTAATCTTCCATGAAGGAACACAGATTTGACATCTAGCTGAAAGATATCCCATCCTCTGCAGGCTGCTAATGCCACAATCATCCTTACAGTATCCATGCGTGCAACAGGTGCAAAGACTTCAGTAAAATCAATTCCTTGCCGCTGAGAGTACCCCTTAGCCACCAAGCGCGCTTTGTATTTATCAACTTCACCAAGCTCGTTCAACTTTGTTTTGTAGATCCACTTTAATCCAATTGTTTTTGCTCCAATTGGCAGATCCATGAGCTCTCAGGTTTGATTCTTTTCAATGGAGCTTATATCACTATCCATTGCTTTTATCCATTTCTCATGCTTTACAGCTTCTTTAAACAGAATTTGATCATCTTCAATGACATCTTGCACCATGTAGGCCTCTACTTCTTCTTCACTTAGTCCTTCTCCACTTACATAATCATCCATCCATGTGGGCATCCTTCTTTCCCTTATTAGTGTCACCGTGCCTGCGTCATTACCCCCTTCATTATTCCCATCATCTTCACTTTCAGCATCAAACTCTCCTTCAATTTCTTCTTCGTTATCATCATCATTCCATAGTAATTCAACTATGATTTGTTCTACGAAATTGCTGTCCCAATTCCAATTTTTTTCTTCCTCAAAAATCACATCTTTACTAACCACAATTCTCTTAGTCTTAGGGTCAAATAGCCTATACCCATTCGACTCTTCACTAATACCCAACAAAACACAAGAAAAACTCTTATCATCCAACTTACTCCTTCTTGCTTCTGGTATATGGACATGTGCAACACACCTCCAAATACGAAAGTGCTCAACTGAAGGCTTGATTCCGCTCCATGCTTCTTAAGGAGTGACGTTCTTGACTGCTAAGGTTGGACATCTATTCAGTAGATAAAATGTCCAGTTGACCGCCTCTGCCTAGAAAGTTTTAGGAACCTTCTTGGCAATAAGTAAGCAGCGCACCATGTTCATGACTGTTCTGTTTTTCCTCTCTGCAATTCCGTTTTGGTGAGGTGTATATGCAGTTGTGAGCTGTCTTTTGATCCCCTGCTCTTCACAAAAAATTTTGAAGCTGAGTGAAGTGAACTCTCCTCCTCTATCTGTCCTCAAGCACTTGATGGATTCTTCTGCTTCCTTCTCTACCTGCTTCTTGAAGGTTTTAAAATTTTCCAATGCTTCTGACTTCTCCACTAGCAAATATACCCAAGCTTTACAACTATAATCATCAATAAAACACAGCACATACTTCTTTCCACTGTGTGATATTGGTTCAATAGGCCCACAAATGTCAGCATGAACAAGCTCTAGTACCTTAGTTGCACGCCATTCACTCCTTTTTGGTATCGCATTTCGATGTTGCTTTCCGGTAAAGCAATCAGTGCAAGTAATACTTGAATCGCCCAGTTGAGGTAGTCTGTGCACCATCTTTTTGGATTGCAAAGTCTTCAAGCCTTTTAGATTCAGGTGACCATATCGTTGATGCCATAAATGAGTAGAATCAACACTGGTATGCAAACACTCTTCTGTGGTACTTGTAGTGGCCGCAAATCTTTCATTGATTAGGATAAACATACGATTAGCACTCATTTCAGTGTGAGCAATGAGCCCTCTATGTGGTTGATTAATGTTACAAGCCCCATTCTTAATTAGGATAGTAAGACCCTTTTCCAGCAATTGTCCCATACTCAACAAGTTGTTTCTTAGTTCAGGAACATAATACACATTGCTGACCACAAAGTGGATGCCATTAAACACCAACCTGACACTGCCTTGTCCAGCCACTAACATTCTAGTGTTGTTGCCACATTTGACAAAATGTGTAGTGTCATCAACCAAGTTCGAGAACATACTTCTATCACCACACATATGATTGGAACACCCAGTGTCAAGGAACCATGCATCACTTCTCTTTGCCTCATATTCATCCATATACGCCATCAAAAGCAATTCTTCTTCCTCATCTAGTTGTGCGTGGTTTGCTTCTTTATTCCAGTTAGGACATTCGTCTTGAAAATGCCCCATGTTGTGACATTTGAAGCATTCTATATTGGCTTTATTGAAGGTTGGGTTACCTCTGCCATGTCCTCTCCCTCTTCCACGAGATGGCATATGACTACGACCTCTTCCTCTTGTGCCTCCTTCATGAGTCACTTTTAATACCTGCTCTTCTGCTTTGGGCCTTTGAAATTTCTGCTCATGAACAATTAAAGAGCTTTGCAATTCATCAATTGACAAATTATCAATATCCTTCGACTCTTCAATTGAGAAGACAATATAATTGAATTTGTCACTCAAAGATCGAAGTATCTTCTCCACTATAACACTATCATTCATTTTTTCACCATAAACTCTCATCTTATTAGCAATAGACATCACTCTTGAGAAGTAGTCAGAGACACATTCACCAGATTTCATCTCAAGAATTTCAAACTCTTTACGAAGAGCTTGAAGAATAGATCGTTTAACCCTGTTATTGCCTTCATACTTCTTCTTCATGGAATCCCATATCTGCTTGGATGTGTTCTTTTCTAGAATGGTTTCTAGAATAGTTCGATCAATAGCTTGAAACAGATAATTTTTCACCTTCAAGTCTTTCAGCTTCATCTCATCAAGCTTTTTCTGTTGCTCCTCCGTCAATGCCACTCTAGTTTCTGGCTCAACATAACCAATCTCCACGAGACTCCAGTATTCTTTAGATCTTAAGAAGTTCTCCATCAACATGCTCCAATGATCATAATGACCATCAAACCGAGGGATAGCAGGTTGCACAAAGTTCCCTTCATTCGTCATCGCTATCACTTCTGCAAATTACAAAGACTGCTGCTTTGTTTCTTCAGGCCCAGTGGGGGCTCTGATACCAGTTTGTTGAGATAAAGACTTGACTATTACTCAGAAAAGCTTGATCTTTATTGAACTGAAATTGGCTATTTAAATAGCCTTACAATGATTAACTAAATGCTAGAAAATAGCCAAGTAAATAGCTGAATAAAACGTAAATTTCTGCTAATCAGATTCCTAGAGACTAGGACTTATTGAAACTAAATTAGAATAGACTCCTACAAAATAGTAACTATCCATAACAAACAAAGACCTTTTCATACATCACAATGAACCATGGTTGAGATTAGCCACATACATCACCGTCTCTTCACGTAACCGCTTTATTGCAGTTGGTTGCGACACTAAAGCAACAATTCAGTCTTCACGAAAAAGGTACGCCAGTGGATGTATGTCCCTTTGTTACAGGAACGATTCTGTAACTAATGGGTCTTGCTCAGGGATTGGGTGCTGCGAAACCTCCATGCCTAAAGGCTTAAGGGATTTTAATATTTCTGTGAGCAGCTATTACAATCACTCCTTTGTAATGGATTTCAACCCCTGTAGCTATGCGTTTGTTGTGGAAGATGGTACATATAATTTCACTTCTTTGGATCTCGCTGAATTACAAAGCATAAAGAGCTTTCCTGTTGTACTTGACTGGGTAATCGCTAACAAGACATGCATGGCAGCTGGAAAGGATCAAGAAAGTTATGCATGTAAGGAGAATAGTGAGTGCATTGACTCTGATAATGGCTACTTTTGCAACTGCTCTGCTGGTTACCGTGTGAATCCTTATCTTCCAAATGGTTGCCAAGGTGATGTACTTTCTTTTTCATTAGAAATTATTACTTTTGCTCTTGCTTGCTATTAGCTTGTTCCATCAGCAATTAGTTTCATAGATCTAGCATACGCAAAAGATTTTCATATTTGCTGATTTAATTTCAGATATTAATGAGTGCGAGGATGCGAACGCCTGGGCAATTGCCAAAAATTGTCAAAACTTAGAGGGGAGCTATAAATGTTTCTGTGGTAAAGGCTACCGCGGGAATCCTTATCTTCCAAATGGTTGCCAAGGCAAGATACTTGCACTTTCTGTTATTGTTTCATTAGAATTATGCATATATATTACTTTTGTTCCAGCACTACATATCAATTATCAATTCTTGTTGATTTTCAGATATTAATGAGTGCGAGGATGCTAACCTCAATGACTGCATAAGTGCCAAAAATTGTCAAAACGTTGAGGGGAATTACACATGTTTCTGTGGCGAAGGCTACCATGGGGACGGGAGGAGAATGGGACTAGGCTGCGTTGCTAATCAATCACCACCAATACTCAGAATTATTATTGGTAAGTTGGAAACTAAAATCTAAAAATGTTCTATAAATAAGACCATATGAAAGACTATTATTAATCAGTGATAAATAGACATGAATTCAGTCCAACTAAGAAACTACATACATATGTTCCTTGTTTTTTTTTCATATACAGAAGCGGCAAATTTTGAAGCGATGCAAATTCTATCTGGTCCGCTTATAAAAATAGAATTTAAATCGGATTTAACCTTTCAATTAGGGGTGATGAGTAAAAAAAATTAAGTTCATTAATATCAATTTTTTTAAAATTATTAACTATTAAACAATCCGTTATATTCGGTTAATCAATCTATCTTTTTCGATTTTTTCGGTTTAGTTAACCAATATTTTTTTGTTAACTATTAAAATTTATAACATAAAATTATAAAAAAAAAGATAAAATTTAATTCAATTTAAAATGTGCAAAATAATTTAAAATAAAAATCACAAAACAAATATAATTTACTAACTAAAATTCATAATCAACAAATTAATAGCTAATATTATAAAATGGATTTAATATTTGTTGGAAATTAATATGCTTAATTTTAAGTCAAATAAAAATTTACATAATATTAAATGTTAAAACATAGACTTTAAAATATAAGAAAATGGAATTAAATGCTATTAAGTAAAATATAAATATCAATATATAAAAATAACATATATAAAAGTTAATTGGTTATTCTATATAAATATTTTATATGATTAAAGAGAATGATATAATATAAATTTAGTTTAAAGTATTATATAAATTTTATATAAAAATACAAAAAATTAAGTTATAAAAATATAATTTATATGTATTTTAAAGTATTACTTTATGTAAGTTTTAAACAGAAATAGAAAAAAGAGAAAAATTATATATATATATTATATAAACCGTAGAATAACCCGTTAATCGGTATCCAAAAATAAAAAATATAAAAATTAAAAATTGAAATCGAATTCATTGAATCGATTAACTGAAAAAATCGATGTAATTTCGGATTAATTTTACGGTTAATTATATTTTCGATTTTTTTCTCATCCCTACTATCAATAATGACCCTATTCATTCCAACAATTTATGCCTTCCATATAACTATTTTGTAATTTTATAATCGTTTTTTACATAAAAATTGTGTCTTATTCCATAACTCTCATCACTATAAGTTAAATAATGTGAATATAAAAATAATTATTTTTATAAATTATGTATGCATAAATTTTTTTATATATAATCTATTCATATATATCCACAATTTTTTTAATTTAATGAATTCTTTTTTAAAAAAAATTAAAAAATCATGAATTTTAATTCATATATGAATTATACTAATTAGTAATCCAATCCATTTATGATTCATGATTCGTTTAAAAGTTATTCATTTGAATTCACAAAATTTTGATCCACTTTACCGCAATTTCGGCTCCTTTGCCACTAATAGACTCATACAAGTGAGCTTTGGCCTTTGTATGAAAAACGTGTATTATTCAATGATATTCAGAAGCTAATCCAATTGGCGAGTAAATTTGTTGCCTCGAGTTTGCATTCTAAAACCAATATAAGCAAATTAAATAATTTCCAAACCGGTCGGATTATCTAATTTTTATCAATTCATAATGTTTTGACAATACTGTTTTTGATGTTCGTAGGTGTACTTGTGGGTACTTCTGTTTTATTTATGATCATGGCATGTGGGTTCCTTGGAGTTCAAAAGAAGAAAACAAACCAGATTAAAGAGAAAAACTTCGTGGAAAATGGCGGATTGTTGTTTCAACAGTTACTCTCCAAGACTGAAGGATCGGCAAATAGAGCTAAAATATACACAGAGAATGAGCTCAAAAAGGCAACAAATAACTTCCATGAAACTGAAATCGTTGGCAAAGGAGGCTATGGCACAGTTTACAGAGGAATCTTAGACGGTAAAGCAGTTGCAATCAAGAAGTCCAAAGTGATGGACCCAGATCAAGCAGATCAATTTGTGAATGAGGTAATGATTCTTTCCCAAATAAGGCATCCTAATGTGGTAAAACTAATAGGTTGTTGCTTGGAAACTCAAGTTCCTCTATTAGTTTATGAGTTCATAACCAATAAGACACTGCATCACCACATTCACAATGAAGGCAATAGATCCTCATTACCATGGGAAGTTCGGTTGAATATCGCAGTGCAAACTGCAGATGCAATTGCGCATATGCATTCTGATGCGCCGATACACATCATTCATCGAGATATTAAGTCTGCAAACATACTTCTTGATGAAAACTTCGAAGCAAAAGTGTCTGATTTTGGAGTTTCAAGATTGGTTCCTTTGGATCAGACTCAGCTACCTACCTTAGTTCAAGGAACATTTGGATACATTGATCCAGAGTACTTCCATTCAGGTTTATTGAACGAAAAGAGTGATGTTTATAGCTTCGGAGTTGTCCTCGCAGAGCTATTGACAGGAAAGAGTGTGATTTCTTCTGATAGGACTGAAGACAAGAATCTTGCTGCCTTACTCCTGACTTCAATTAAAGAGGACAATTTGTCGGCAATTCTTGATCAACGAGTGAAGAATGAGGCACGTCCTGAGCAGCTTAAAGATTTTGCTGAGATAGCAAAACGAAGGAGAGAAGAGGCCAACAATGAAGGAAGTGAAAATGGAGCTTCAGGCACTAAGGACTAACATGGTCTCTGATGTTCAGATTGTTGCTGATTTTGAAGAAGCAGAGCCCCTGCTCTGTCCACTGAACAATATCTGCAGCACCAGTATACAAATTGAGCCAGATAGCATGAAGTATCAAGCAGCTCTGGAGATAGAAAGTGGTCGTTGATCATCTTTGGCTGGCGATATATTGTTAGATAGAATTGTCTTTCTAGTTTTTACTTTTTATTAACCTTTGTGTTTGTTCCTAGGTACGAATGTTTAAGTGTAACAATAGTTTCTCTGTTTTCCATTCCATATGAAAGAACTTCGATGATAGCCATAGACTGACCTTATCATTTTTTATTCGAACTCTGACTTTTTTGAACAAATTAACAAAGCAGCCAATCAAAAATTCCACTTCAAAGTAATTACATTGTTGTGTCAAAAAAAAAAAAAAAGAAATCATACATTCAAACCAATATATTAAAAGTGCCGGCTTATAGCATTCAGCAACTTATTACATGAAATTAAGCCATCTTGCCAACAGAAGATATCCAAATAGAATATTCATATTTGCAGTTCTTGTCTCCAGTGAATTAGACAACTTCAGCTTTACAAGATATTCATTCACATTCTGGAATCAATTTCAAACATTTTTAAATCCATGTCTGACTTCATTCAGGTTTAACTTTTTCTTTTTGTCATTTTGTATTAATTCGATGAATGCAATGAAACTCATGACTATCGGTTTCAATTATATATTGAAAACCCAACCACAACGAAATCATCACTGGAGAAGAACAGGTTTTAAGCAAAATGAAAATGGCAAGCAGCTTCTTGCTTGGAAAAATTCAGCATTTTTTGCTGGTTGCTGGATTATTATCAGCAGCAGGAACAGTGAAAGCAATGCCTGAGTGCTCAAACAAATGTGGCATTTTAGTTATCCCATTCCCATTTGGAACAACGGAGAGATGCTCCATTAATCAAGACTTTCTGATAACATGCAATTCTTCAAATGCGGCCTTGTTAGGAGAAACACAAATAGAAGTCGTTAGCATATTAATTGATGGCGAACTACGAATCTTAGCACCAGTAGCAATCGACTGCTATGATCAATCTAGGAACACGACGAATCGTGAAAGATCATATCTTTCAGTCCCCAAATTCCCCCTTTCCTACAAACAGAACAAGTTCACTGCCACTGGTTGTGACACCACTACAATTATTCAAGACTCAATATCAGCCACTTGCGCCACAGGGTGTTTATCCTATTGTACCAAGCAAGAAGATGTTGTTAATGAATCTTGCAGCGGAATTGGGTGCTGCCAGACCTCCATTCCGAGAGGAGTATTGAAGTTTGACGTGAGTGTTGTTAGCTTTTACGATGACACATATGTGTGGAAATTCAATCCATGCAGCTACGCCTTCGTGGTCGAGCAATCCTCGTATAATTTCTCTGCACTAGACCTAGCTGACTTGCGAGGCGTGACAAAATCTCCAGTGGTGCTTGATTGGGCGATTGGGAATGAGACTTGCAATGAGGCTCAGAAGAAACCGGAAACCTACGCTTGCAAGAGCAATAGCATATGTTATGATTCTGATAACGGTCCAGGTTATCGCTGCAATTGCTCCGCCGGCTATAGGGGTAATCCTTACCTTCCAGATGGTTGCGCAGGTACCTTTTTCAATGGCTTGGTGGTATTTTATTTGAAATATAATTGCATTAACAATGGACTGATATTTCTTTGCTAGATATAAACGAGTGTCTAATTCCAGACCTCAATCTTTGCACACATGATTGTAAAAACTCTAATGGGAGTTATACTTGTCATTGCCCCAGGGGTTATACGGGCAATGGCAGAAAAGATGGAACCGGCTGCATTCGTAATCAAACATCACATAAGCTTGCCATTGGTAAGTGCTAGCTTCAAGATTTGAATGGAATTTTCCAAATATTTTCAATTTCTCAAGAAATAATGCAAGAAATTTTTAATTTGGTTCAGGTATTGGTGTTGCCATGGGCTTAACGGTCATGCTTGTTGGTGGCTCCTGGCTCTACTTGGTTTTTAAGCAAAGAAAGCTCATCAAGCTTAAACAAAAGTTCTTTTTCCAGAATGGCGGTGTGATGTTAGAAAAGAAACTCTGGAGTTCACAAGGAAACTCAACTGCGACAAAAGTTTTCACTGCAGAGGAATTGAAGACAGCAACCAACAACTTCGATGAAACCACAATAATTGGCAAAGGAGGATTTGGTAAGGTTTATAAAGGAATTCTAACAGATAAAACAGAGGTTGCCATAAAGAAATCAATATTAGTTGATCAAACCCAGATCGAGCAATTCATTAATGTAGTTGTGCTCTCCCAAATCAACCATAGGAATGTAGTCAAGCTCTTGGGCTGTTGCTTAGAGACAGAAGTTCCATTATTCGTGTATGAATACATTACTAATGGTACCCTTTTCGAGTACATTCACAATGAAACCAATGCATTGATTCTTTTGTTGGAAATTCGTCTAAGAATAGCAGCAGAAACAGCAGGAGCACTATCTTATTTGCATTCGGCAGCTTCGGTGCCAATTATCTACAGAGATGTGAAGACTACAAACATACTCTTAGATGCAAATTACACAGCAAAAGTGTCTGATTTTGGTGCTTCAAGATTAGTTCCGTTGGACGAAATTCAGTTGTCCACAATGGTGCAAGGAACATTAGGATACTTAGACCCAGAATATTTGCACACAAGTCAATTAACTGAAAAAAGTGATGTCTATAGCTTTGGAGTGGTTCTTGTAGAATTGCTAACTGGGAAGAAGGCGCTATGTTTCGACAGGCCAGAGGAGGAAAGAAGTCTAGCAATGTATTTTGTTTCTTCAATGAAAGAGGGAAAGATGAGTGAAATTATTGATAAAAATATATTAAAGCATGAAAAGAAAGAGCAGATAGAGGAAGTGGGTAGGCTAGCAAAGAGATGCTTGAGTTTGAAAGGAGAGGAGAGGCCAACAATGAAGGAAGTTGCAATGGAATTAGAAGGATTGAGAATGAGAGAAATTCATCCATGGAGTCAAATTAATAACTTTGGGGAATCAGAGCTTTTGCTCAGCAAGCAATCTAATGCCTTTGCTCAGGTTGATGCCAGCGATGGTAGCTCAACTTTTGGTTTTGAAGACATTGGCAGATGACTATTTTTCTTGTTTCTGAGCCTACGTTGCATTTTTTGTTTCTGCTTCTGAGAGTTTTTTCTTTGTATCTATTCGGTCGGTTATCAAGCTAGCTTATATGGGCATGAGTCTGGGATCTAACCAGGGTTTTAAAATAAATTTCTTGTCCAAATCCGCATAGATAAAATACGAGTTTGATTTGGATCAATACAGGCTAGTCTGTTGTAAAAAAACAATAATAAATAAATAAAATTAATTTTAATATATAAAATATATAGTATTATATTATATAAAATTATAAAAAATATAATACAAAAATAATTTAATATATCAATAAATATTTGATATGTCTTACAAAATTTTATTTTTTTATATTTTTAAATATTTTAAATTATGAAATCAATGAAAAACTATAAAAATGTATAAAAGAATACAAGATTGGACCAAACTCGCAATTTATATGTAAAGCTCAAATCTGCCCGCCAATAGAAGAAATTATCATGATTTAATCAAGTATTGTGATGGGTAAGGTTTGATTATAATTCAGTTTGGATTCAGTTTATTATTTTCAATAAATTTCTATTTTTTTCATACTTCATTGTTTGTAAGAAATTTCATAAAATTTCTTAAAACATCAATTGGTGCAGTTTTCAATTTAATAAAATAAAAATGGTAAGATTATCATTTATTCCAAATAATACAAAAGTTTATAGATTCGTCTTATAATTTTTATTTAATTTTAATTTTTAATGATTTTAATTTAATTCAATTATATATAATTGAAAATGGAATCGCATTGACTAATATTTTAGTAAGAGATCGCATTTTGGCTTTCTTCAACATACCATGATAGTGGACTGGGGCATCAATAAACCATAGGAAGTCCACACGGACAGGACGCATTAGTTTCTCAGCTTATCTGGAGGGATTTTGTCTCTCGTCCTTCTAAATGTAGACTAACTAATTAATTAAAGCACGATTATAAATTAATTATTCAGTTAATTAGTCACATAACACAGTTCACCTATAAAAGGAAATATTTTTTTACTTGAAATAGATCAAATTCATATTCGACAAAAAATTTATCATTAATAATTCAGCAATCCGATATTACTCCATATAAGCAATGACGGTATATAAAATTAATTTTCCGACTAATGCCTTTCATGGAATTTTAGTGGCCTGCCATCAGCCGATTCTCTATGTCCATTTGCCAAGCTTCTAATTATCCTAGCATTATTCACACTATACATTTAATTTAATTGATTTACTTACAAATTAATAACCATAAATAAAAGTAATCAGCTTAAATATTTAATTTAATTGATTTACTTACAAATTAATTTAATTGATTTACTTACAAATTAAGTCATCCATGGAAATCTGCTTGAACCCATCAGCATCTATGGAATGATTATCTTTAACGTGTAGTTTTCAAAGCCATAGACTTCAAAGTTTTATCAGTCAACTAATTTGCATGTTAAATTAATTTACTTTGCACAAGGCAGCGAATTCATCATTTTTTTGCCCATAATTTTTTATCAGCGTCAATGAGAATATATATATATATATATATATACACACACACACACACACAATTTGATGTAATTAGTAATAGAAAATATACCAGTAGACTATAAAAGAGCAAAAATGATGAGTTACGTACATTAGTCAAGTGATTTATTATTCACTTCCAATCCTCTTTTTTCAGCTAATAAGCTGGCGACTTCTTCGAAGTAGGCTGTCGTGCTTTTAATTCGATGAATACTATGATCATTGTTATAAAAATATTTGGTAATCAACAACGTAAAATCCATGCTGAAAAATTGTATAAATTAACACAAAGCAGCAAGGACAACAAAACAAACCGCTATTGCAGAACTTGCATAGAATCATGTATAAGCTATATTTCTTGTCATTAGTAATAGCAGCAACAGAGGCGGCAATCAAAGGTTGCCAAGATCACTGTGGGAACATAACTGTCCCATTTCCATTTGGGACTACTAAAGAATGCTCCCTTGACGAAAATTTTCTGATAAAATGTGATTCGTCCCTGGCATTTCTTGGAGAAACAGAACTACAAGTCCTACATATATCGCCGGATGGCCAACTGCGAATCGCGACTTCACCCTTATACGTTTGCTGTAATGAAGATGGTAATTCCACCAAATATAAAGAATACGATTACACTATCCCCCACTTCCCACTTTCCTATACACAAAACAAGCTAACAGCCATTGGTTGCGACACCAGCGCAATAATGGAAAGCAGCGATCCTACACCGTACGCCACTGGTTGCGTAGCTTATTGTGAGGATGCTGTAGACATGATGAACGGCTCCTGCACGGGCATGGGGTGTTGCCAAACCCCAATTCCAGCTATACCAGCAATGGAATTTTATATATATGCAGAAAGCTTCTTCAATCATCGTTATGTTTGGGATTTTAATCCGTGTAGCTACGCATTTTTTGTTGAAAAAAGAATTCAAAAAACAGGGTAAAACAGAGGAGGAAAGTATATTCAGTAATTGATGAACTGATGTCATTTTATTCAGCTGTAAACATCTTAAATACATGTAAAAACATAACTGAAAATACGTGAATAAAGGAACAATCCCACTACCAGCAAAAAACTCCTAAAATAAAGACACCTGCTAACAAACCCATAAGACTAGGACAGTTAGCAACAAATTTTGACTTATTAAAACAACTACTAAACTAAATCAATTTTTTTGCATTAGACCGTAACATTAGCTCCCTTAATGCAAAAATCTGTAACACCCAACTTTTCTCGAAAACAAATAAACTTTTCTGCAGACAAAGACTTTGTAAATAAATTAGCAACTTGCTCTTGAGAATTGCAATGCTCTATTTTAATGCTTCCTTCAATCACCAGTTCTCGTATGAAGTGATGCCGTGTATCAATGTGTCTGGTGCGATCGTGATGTATTGGATTTTTCGTCATTGCAATAGTTGACTGATTATCACAGAAAATTGTTGTCGCTTCCATCTGATGTTGCTTCATGTCACCCAAAATTCTTCTTAGCCATACAGCTTGACAAGCTGCCGAAGTGACAACCATGTATTCAGCTTCCGATGAGGACAATGCAGTAGATGGCTGCTTCTTTGAACACCATGAAATGGCATTTGATCCAAGCATGAATAGATATCTAGTAGTACTCTTGCGATCATTGACAGAACCTGCCTAGTCACTATCCGAAAAACCCAATAATTTAAAATTATTAGAGTTAGAGTACCACAAACCATGAGAGTATGTTCCCTTCAGATATCTGAGAACTCTCTTTGTTGCACCATAATGCATTTTGCTAGGACTTTGCATGAAACGAGATAGCAGACCAGTAGCTTGCAGGATATCTGGACGACTATTTGTAAGATAAAGCAAACTTCCAACTAAACTTCGATACAACTGAGCATCAACCTTTTCTTCTCCATCATCTATACTGAATTTTTGATTTGCAGCAAGTGGAGTTCTAACTGCATTACAATCTCTTAAGTTGAATTTTACCAGATGATCTTTCACATATTTCTGCTGAGAAATAAAAATTCCAGCTTCAGTTTGCTGCACTTCTAAGCCCAAAAAATAGCTCATTTGATCCAGATCAGTCATTTCAAATTCAGAAACCATAATCCTCTTGAAATCATTAATCAATGCAACACTATTACCAGTGTAAATTAAATCATCCACATAAAGACATACAAGTAATACCTCATCAGTTCCTCTGGTTTTCACATACAAAGTTGCTTTGCTACCACTCTTATGGAACCCATTTTTGCTGAAGTGACTATCAATCCTTTCATACCAGGCCCGTGGTGCTTGCTTAAGGCCATAGAGAGCTTTCTTCAATTTGTAAACCTTCATTTCCTCTCCTTTAACTTCATAACCTTTAGGTTGCTGAACATAAACTTCTTCTTCCAAAAAACCATTTAGAAATGCTGACTTAACATCAAATTAATAAACTTTCCACTTGTTGTTAGCAGCAATTGATAAAACAGTACGAATAGTATCAAATCTAGCTACTGGTGAGAAGGTTTCTTCGAAATCAATACCTTCACGTTGCATGTAACCCCTTGCAAATAAACGGGCTTTGTGCTTTTGTATTGAGCCATCCGGTTTGAGTTTTAGCTTGTACACCCATTTCAACCCGATGACTTCCTTCTCTTTTGGCAGGTTGACCAGCTCCCAAGTCTGATTTTTCTCCAATGCCTTCATTTCATCATCCATTGAGTTGCACCATGCAGCATTTTTAACAGCTTCATCAAATGAACTTGGTTCAGCAACTTGTACAAGCTGGCATCTTTCAATCTGCTCATACATCTCTGTTAGTGATCGCCATTTTCTTGGAGGTGTGCTTGAAGAAGAAGAACTTGGTGATGTTGAACTTGAGGAACCAGAGCTTGAATCAGGTGTTGGCGGGTAAGAGTTTCCACCATCATCATCCCCATTTCCTTCCATTGCATTCTGGTTGATAAACTCATCATTCTCTTGAATGATTGCATCATATTTCTGCATTTCATTCCACTTCCATGCCATCTTCTCATCAAATATAACATCACGACTGATTAGCAACTTTTTAGTTTTAGGATTATAAAGTCGGTAGCCTATTGTTTCCAAACTATAACCCACAAATATACATTTGACACTATTATCATCAAGTTTACTCCTCTTTTGAGTTGGAACAAGGACATGTGCAACACAGCCAAAAATCTTAAAGTTACCTTTGGCTTTCTACCATGAAATGCCTCAAATGGTGTTTGACGTGACAATGTTGAAGTTGGGTTACGATTGAGCACGTAAGTTGTTGTATGAGTTGCCTCTGCCCAAAAGATTCTAGGAAGATCTTTGGCTTTCAACATGCATTTTGCCATTTCAACAAGACTCTGATTTTTCCTCTCTGCCACCCCATTCTGTTGAGGGGTGTAGCTTGCTGTCAATTGCCTTTGAATGCCCATCTCTTCACAAAAACTATCAAATTCTGAAGACACAAATTCACCTCCATGATCTGTTCTCAAGACTTTTATTGCATTTCCACTTTGATTTTCAATAGATGATTTGAATTTCTTGAAGGTTGGGAACACCTCAGATTTTTCTTTAACAAAATAAACCCAAGTCAATCTACTGAAATCATCAACAAAAATCACAAAATACCTGCTGTTGTTGAGAGAAAGAGTCTACATGGGTCCACAGACATCAGCGTGAATCAATTCTGCTGGCTTTGAAGCTCTCATGTTGCTACTCTTTGGAAAAGAGTCTCTATGTTGTTTTCCAACCACACAGCTTTCACATACAGCATCAATATGCCTTATCATAGGTAACCCATCCACCAAATGTTGGTTAGATAATAAGCTCAAACTTTTAAAGTTGAGATGTCCATACCTATGATGCCACAACCAGCTATCATCTTCCAATGAGGCTGCAAGTGCCTTCTTTTCATCATCGATAACAAGTGAAAACATGTTATTTCTCGCCATTGAAACTTTGAGCAGCAATTTCCTCTTAGTTTTATCGGTGAAGACAGCACATGAGAAATCTTCAAAAAGTAATGAGTAACCTTCTCTCAAAAATTGCCCAACACTCAACAAGTTTGAGTCTAAATCTGGAACATAAAGAACATCTTTAATGCTGGAACCTTGGCTAGAATTTAGCTTTATCACTCCTTTTCCCTCCGTGTTACGAATCGTTCCATCAGCCGTTTTGATCCGTGTTTTAGCTGACCTGTTCAAGCTAGTAAAAGCCTCCAAATTTGCAGTCATGTGACTGCTACTACCACTATCCATATACCACACATCTGAATTGCAAACGTTAGTAGCATAACATGCAAGAAATAAACTTTCTGTTCATCCTTTTCCTCAACAAACTGTGCTTTCTTTTCATCCTTTTGTTTTATACGATAAAATTTCTCTATATGACCAGTTTTGTGACAATAATAACACTTAAACTTACAATTTTGGGTTTGGCCATCATTTGAGTGTTGTTGTCTGTCACCTGATCGTCCACCTCCTCTATAGCCTCTACCACCTCTTCTTCCTCGATAAGAGTGACCTCCACGATTGTAGTTGCTGCTACTACGATCATGCCCAGCTTCATTGTCCTTTGAAAATTTCAGTTTGGCCTGAAATGTCTTCTCGGTAGTATTCTCCTCATAGCTTTTATGCCTATCTTCATGGGATTGCAGAGATCCTAAGAGTTCATTAATAGTTAAGACTGTCAAGTCTTTTGATTCTTCTATGGCAGAAACAGTAGACTCATATTTCCTTGTCAGATTGCACAGTAACTTCTCCACAACCTTTTGGTCTGTTATCTGTTCACCATACTTCCTCATTTGATTGACTATGACCATAAGGTTGTTGGAGCAGTCATGTATGGATTCTCCTTCCTTCATTCGAAAGCTTTCAAACTGTCTACGAAGTGTTTGAAGCTTGACTGTAAGCACCTTTGTTGTGCCTTGATACCCGTTCTTGAGTGCATCCCATGCTTCTTTTGCTTTTGTTGCTGCTGAAATCCGAGAAGAGAAAATGGCATCATCTACGGCTTGTTGGATGAAGAAAAGAACTTTGGCATCCTTCTTTTTCTGATCCTTCAAAGCTTCAGCTGCTACACCTTCTTCGTTGTAGCCATTCTCTACCAGCTCCCATAGGTCTTGAGAGATAAAGAGAGTCTTCATCTTTGTGCTCCAAACATCGTAATTACTGCCTTGAAAAACTGGGATCGCAGGTTGAGAGATGTTCACTCCATTTGAATTGTTTGCCATTAAAAAAATGGTTCACAAACCTCAACGAGACTCTGATACCAGATGTTGAAAAAAGAATTCAAAAAATAGGGTAAAACAGAGGAGGAAAGTATATTCAGTAATTGATGAACTGATGTCATTTTATTTATCTGTAAACATCTTAAATACATGTAAAAACATAACTGAAAATACGTAAATAAAGGAACAATCCCACTACCAGCAAAAAACTCCTAAAATCAAGACACCTGCTAACAAACCCATAAGACTAGGACAGTTAGCAACATATTTTGACTTATTAAAACAACTACTAAATTAAATCAGATTTTTTGCATTAGACCGTAACATTTTTGGTTGACGTAAATTCATACAACTTCTCCACATTGGATGTTGCTGGTTTGTCGAATTCAACTAAGTTCCCTGTGGTTCTCGATTGGGCTATTGGAGAGAAGCCGTGCGATGAAGCTCGACAAAACAGCCATACTTTTGCTTGTAAGGCCAATAATAGCATATGCTATGATTCTGAGAATGGCAGTGGATATCTTTGCAAGTGCCTTCCTGGTTATCATGGCAATCCTTACCTTGTTGATGGATGTGATCACTAAATAAGACCGAATGAAAACTGATTAGAGGAAGTCATAATTGCATTATTGTTGAATAATTGATTTCTTACGAGGATTAGATTTTAAAATTAACTAGGAAATGTGAAATGTGAATTATTATCTCTTTTTTACATGTCACATGAGAATCACTTGAATCCAATCATAATAACATGTATCCTTTATGTATACAATACAATGCTAGTTGCATAACTCAATATAGATGAAAGATGGTCAAATTTAAATTTACGCTTGAGTAGTGGTTGATTTGCTCCAATTTTTCAACTTAAGAGATAAAATTGCTCTTTTGAGCAAAATTGAGGGACAAAATTGCTTCTTTAGCAATCCTAATATGTCAACACATGTCTTTTTTTTTTATAAGCCAAAATGAATTATATCAGAAGAGATACAGAGCTGGGCTTTAAAAGTTAAGAAAAGTATCAGTGCCCAACAGAACCAACAAGAATTGAAACAACTAAACCCAAAAAACCAATCCAAGTAAACGGAAACAAAGAGGAAAATCACAGCCCCAAGACATGAGCAAAGCCAATCCACATATTTTCATCTCATCCTTATCCATGGGATACAATTTTTTTTTCACCGCATGAAAATATGCAGTTTATTACATAGTAAAGTTCATTTGTCTTACCATCCAATCATGTCTACTCATCATATACATATAACTCGCTTTAGAACTAAACTTGGCTGTATAGGGACTTAGATGAGAAAAAAAAAGAAAAAGGCCCTATAAAGGGTTGTTTATGAAAGAAAAATAAATAAATAAGAAGAAGAAAAGTGCATGGAGTTCAATGGAAAAACTGTGCAAGCATGAGGGTTTATGTATGTGTTAAGCACATTTACCTTTTCAAATGCAAAGAGAATTATACTTTAGGTATATGAACTGTATAAATTTTATTCAGCCTCTCAACTTTTATACTATTGCATCGAAACATCTCTGAAATTTTATGTAATAGCATTATTTTTATGTATATGAAGTATACATATTTTATTTAGCCTCTCAACTTTTATACTATTGCATTGAAACATCTCTGAAATTTTATGTAATAGCATTATTTTTAGGTATATTAATTAATTCTCTGAACTCTGATTTTCTACTTTATTAGAAAGTAATGTGCATCAAACTAAGTATTTAGAAATTAAATATATATAACACAACATAAAAGTAAAAGAATTCAACATAAATAATGCTTTCTTGAATAAGAATTTTGAATTCACTCTATTATCACTAAATTAATACAAAGTTTTACTGTTCTGAGGTGTACATAGAAAATTCTTGGATGCTACTGTGAGTTAACTGATGAGGAGAAATGTTAGGACTACCAAATATCATCTTAACCCCACATTAGTATGATATTGTCCTCTTTGAGTTAAACCCACATGGATTTATTTTTGAATTCCTCCCAAAAGACCTCATACTAATGAAGTTAGGTGGATACTTTATATTCAAGGTGTTTATCCCTTAATTTTCCAATGTGGGACTTGAGTTGTACCCCAATAATCCTTCCCTCAAACCAAAGACCTTACAGCTTATATCATCCCCTTTAGCGATAATTCATTTGATATGTCAAATCATCTTGCACCGCTGTTATCAACCAACGGGACATGCCACCTACCTCCACAATACCAGGAAGACTTTCGACACAAGACACCAAACACAAATCTCCAATCGCGAGATCGTACCGAGGGCCCCCACACAATGCAGTCCACTATTCCGAACTGTTTTTCAAACCTCCAAATTATGATTTTTATACCACTTGTTAGGACTGTCAAATATTACTTTAACCCCATATTAGTTTGATATTATCCGTTTTAGACCAAATCTGTACGGATTTATTTTTAGATTCCTCCCAAAAAGCCTTATACTAATGGAGTTAGATACTTTATATTCAATGTGTTTATCTCTTAATTTTTCAATGTAGAACTTGGGTTTTACCCCAACAAGAAATTATCCGGTACATTAATTACAAAGTGGAGGACCCCTTGTATGCTTTTCCTAAGCGAAAAAGATCTTTCCCCGTAATCAATACTCCAAACAAGAAGAAGTAAAACCATGAAATTCCGTGAAGATATGCAACTTTTGATTCCGAAATTTCAGAAGTATATTTGCAACTTTGGCTTAATATTTATATGCATACATAATAAAACTAGTAGCAATTAGAATTAATCCACTAGCAATGGTGAGCCATCAAACCCAACTCTTTACACCGGCAAACAAATTTCACATGATATTAAAGCTTGTATGTGATCTGATTAATCAATGGACTTTTTTTTCATCTCATCCTTATCCATGGGTTACATTTTTTTTTCATCGCATGAAAATATGTAGTTTATTACATAGTAAAGTTCATTTGTTACTTCTTTTCATTTTTGTTGGTTTTGTTTGTGATCTCCCGTCTTTTAAGTTGGATCTGTTCAAAATTGAAAATTTCAAAATAGCGATGGCATGCAAATAAGTAACCCTGTACGGGACCAATTCCCTCCACAAATTCATCTTTCTGTACTATGTTGGGAATTGAATTAATGGGCATACCAGTTGCCAAATACCAGCTGTCACTTCTGCATGATAAATAACCTAACTCTAAATTACAAGGTGGTGACAATAATATTATTAATAATTACTCAATTTTCACCAATTATATTTGCTGTGTGGACCTCACAAATTTTAAAGTCCGACGACTTGAAAGGGCCAAAGTCCACTTTGTTATCACTTTTTTCTTTCTTTCTATTTTAATTGAAAGATCAAGCCAATTAACGTTGTTGTCCTTTTATCCCAGCCAAAGCTAAAATAGGGAAAATCCTCGAATTTTTAGTTCGCATGTAACTAAAATTGGTCGTATTTCCTTATATAAGAATTGGTTATATTTTAAATTAGGCGCAAAGAAAGTGGCAAATATACACTTAAATTTAAGACTTTAATGGCAAAAAGTATTTTTAGACTTACGGAATATAACATTTTTTTATATTGAGTATTTGATGTTAAAATAATACGATTATTTATTTTAAGTTTCGTAAATTGAATGCAAATATATGCTAAAATAAAAATTTAAATACTAAATATAATGCAATAAAAATTTAGAGATTCAATGAAAATATTATTATTTAGATACCCAAAAAATGTTTTTTAAACCTAAAGTTAATTAATGGTCTTACCATACAATATATAGCCTTTTTTTTAATATTTTAAATTTAAATTTTTACTTCATCTTTTCTATTATAAAAATATATATATATATTTACAAAGTAAACTGTAACAGCATAATTATTCTTACGTATATATTATCTTTTTATGTTGTATGCATAGTATTCTAGCCATCATCTAATGAAAAATGTATTTTAAGACGGTCTATGCGCCAGTATTGTGTTTTTAGAGTTCGAATGATCCATACTGAATATTAGAAAATGAACAACAAATACATATAGTAACTCTAATTTGAATGCTGATTTAGAGATATTCCATCATAATTCAGCTGCAGTGAGCAATTCTGTGAATCAACCATTTTTATCATGTTAAGTTAAATTATGATCACAATATTGTCTTCAATAAATAGAGTAAAAGTAACATGTCGCGCTATAACAATGGGGTGGTTAATGGCATTTTTTATTGGGATAAAGGTTAAATTAGCTTTAAAATATTAAAAGTTGTATAAATTTGTTTTCAATTTTTTTAAAATACTCCTAAAATATTAATACATATATAGCCTTTTTTTTTCACTGGCCCCTTATAAAATTGATTTTCCATTTACTTAGGTCCTTGTAGCTGATGTGTAGCTTATATTGAGTGCTAACTCCGCGTCAAAAAAAGAAGACGCTAAATAAGAAATAAAGGGTGGTTTATGAAAAGAAGAAGAAGAAGAAGAAGAAAAGTGCATGGAGTTCAACGGAAAATCTGTGCAAGCATGAGGGTTTATACATGTATTAAGCACTTTACTTTTTCAAATGCAAAAAGAATTATACTTTAGGTATATGAACTATATATTTTTTATTCAGCCTCTCAATTTTTATACTATTGCATTGAAACATCTCTGAAATTTTATGTAATAGCATTATTTTTATGTATATTAATTAACTCTCTAAACTCTGATTTTCTATTTATTAGAATGTAATGTGCATCAAAATAAGCATTTAGAAATTAAATATAACACATAAGAATTCAATATAAATAACGCTTTCTTGAATAAGAATTTTGAATTCACTCTATTATCACTAAATTAAAACAAAGTTTTATTGTTCTGAGGTGTACATAAAAAATTCTTGAATGCTACCGTGTGCAAACTGATAAGGAGAAATTGTCTGGCACACTAATTACAAAGTGGAGGACCCTTGGATGCTTTTCCTACGCGAAAAAATCTTTCCCCGTAAAAAATTTTTGTATGCTGTTAACTGATGACGTGGTGTGCCATGTCATTAATCCGGTAAGGATTCTCGTCGAAAAGTGGTGAACAAGACTTTTATACAAATATGATAAGTTCAGTAACTTTTAAGTTATGAAAAAAAAATCATTTATTTTCGAATGATAAATCGTAAATTTAGTGACTGTAAATAAAATTGATCCTAATTCTTTTAGAATGGATCAACAGTGTATAACTGTAAATATCTCCTTTCGAGTTAAATTTTATGAAATTTTGAACTCTCTACATTGAACTAAATTTCATGAAATCTTCAATTCCTTTTATTAAATCAAAATATATGGAATATTAAACTATATTGACTGAGTCAAAAATCATGAAATCGAGTTTCCAGATACTCAAAATTATGAAATAGAAAATTTTACGAACCATTTAATTGCACATTATGAATTAAATATAGCTAAATTAATGAACCATTTAATTGAAGTGCATAAAGAAATGATGGATAATTTATGCTCCATTCAACAGGTGTAAATAGATTATTTGTTTCTCTTTCCTAGCATAAGAAATCAGGTACGGCATGCTTGAAATAAAAAAATTTAAATTATAAAATTTATTTACAAATTAATTTCATATAAAATTAATTTGTAAATGAATTCCTATAGTTAAAATAAAATAATAAAAATATAGAATTAAATTTTTTTTATTTTTATTCTTGGAATAAATAAAAAAATTATTTCTATTTTTATATTTTTTCGGTAATAACTCCCAATAATTCTTGAATGCTACCGTGAGTTAACTGATAAGGAGTAATTGTCCGGCACACTAATTACAAAGTGGACAAGCTTTTATGCTTTTCCTACGCGAAAAAGATATTTCCCCGTAAATCAATACACCAAACATGAAGTGAAACTATGAAATTCCATAAAGATAATGGCAATAGTAATTTGCGAGAATAGTGATTTGATTATAGTATCCCAATTAATTAAACATCCGAGCATTAAATAATTATAAGGTTTAATACTTAAAATATCTCCTAAACTTGTATTTATTTTTATAATTAATACCTAAATTTTTATCGTATCTAGATTACTATTTAAATTTCAAATATCATCCTAAATAAGCACCTGAACTTGAAATAATGATTATAATTTAACAACTGAATATATAAAAATATTAAATAATATATATATGTTATTATATATTAATATTAGTTAAAATTAAAATGGTAAATTACTGTTGTTGTTTAAGTTTAAATAGTTATATAAGATGATATTTGAAATTTAAATGATAATTTAAATACGATAAAAATTCAGATATTAATTATAAAAATAAATACAAATTCAGTGAATAATTTAGGCATTTACGCGATTTATGAAAAAAAAAAAATGAATAACGGTGAGATAGTGGCGTGAAAGAGTACTGTCAAGTTGAAAATTCTAACTCGGAGAAGTCATATATTCTGCCATTTTTTTTAAGCTACGTTATGTTGCAATTTGGGTCAAGCACGTCAACGGTTGACTTAAGAAATTGATATTTATTTCAGAAATCATTAATGTTAAAATAATAATTGATTTTATTAATTTTTATATAAAATTATATTGAATAAATTAAAATGTCTCTTTTAATTTAAGTTGGTATAGTAAAATATAATATATAAGTTTATTGAAGTACAAGGCTTGTCGGGCGGTGTACAAATGGAGTGGGGGATGTCTTTGCCAGATTATTATGGGTGATTTGTTATTCCCCGGAAGACAATTTTTAGAAGCATCCCCTTCCTTTATATTAACTGCTACTACTAATTACTAATTCATCCTATTCTCTTACTAACTGCTGAAATGAGCATATACTGGTTTTTTTTTTTTTTGAAGCTGTGATCATAATATTAAAAAAGCATAAAGAAATATATTAAGTTCCTCCCACACTTCTAGACTAATCATCAATGTTTCACCAATTTATCACTTTTTACACACTTTACAAATATTATAAGTTAATTATTAGTTTTATTAAATTTTATAAAAAATTATATTAAAGATACTAAAATGTCTTTTTCTTAAATTAATATATTTACTTTCCTTTGTCATTTTTATTCATTAATGTTTAAAAAATAAAAATAGCAAAGAAAAGCGCAGAAAAATAAATATTAAATTATTAATTAGACGCAATAAATTTTATTTTGAACTTTAGAAATAAAAATTTGGTGGAATATATATATATATATATATATATATATATTCATGACGAATTGGAATAAGGAAGGGGTGGTCATTTTAATTACTCAGTTTCACCAACCGGAATTGCGATATATGTGGACCTCACACATTTTAAAGTCCGACGACTTGGAATGGGCCAAAATCCACACTCTATTATACTTTTTACTTTTTTCCTTATTTTCTTTATTTCTTTGCGAATTGTAAGATCGAGCCAATTTTCCTTTTGTCTTTTTATCTCAGCCTAAGCTAAATATATAGCTAAAATCTTGGATTCCACACTAATTATAAATTGAGCACCCTCATAAGCTTTTCGCCTTTTCCTCAGCCAAAAAATCTCTTCCCGTAATTAATACACCATACAAGAAAGTAAAACCATGGAATTGCATAAAGAGATGCAACTTTTGATTCGGAAAGTTTTATTAATGTTAGTAGTAGCAGCAGCCGCTGCAGCTGTGTTGCCACCAACACCTCTTGCCAAACCAAATTGCACAGACAAGTGCGGCAACCTCACCATTCCATACCCATTTGGCGTTCGCGAAGGATGCTACCTAAATGATACTTTCTTCATCAACTGCTCCTCAAATACGCCATTTCTGAGACATGGAAACTTAGAAGTGCTTGACATTTCACATGAAACTGGCGAGCTGCGAATACTCTCCTTTCGTGCTACGGATTGCTACAACAAGACTGGTGAGCGAGTATATCACAATGAACCATGGTTGAGATTAGCCACATACCCCCTCTCTTCACGTAACCGCTTTATCGCAGTTGGTTGCGACACTAAAGCAACAATTCAGTCTTCACGAAAAAGGTACGCCAGTGGATGTATGTCCCTTTGTTACAGGAACGATTCTGTAACTAATGGGTCTTGCTCAGGGATTGGGTGCTGCGAAACCTCCATTCCTAAAGGCTTAAGGGATTTTAATATTTCTGTGAGCAGCTATTACAATCACTCCTTTGTAATGGATTTCAACCCCTGTAGCTATGCGTTTGTTGTGGAAGATGGTACATATAATTTCACTTCTTTGGATCTCGCTGAATTACAAAGCATAAAGAGCTTTCCTGTTGTACTTGCCTGGGTAATCGCTAACAAGACATGCATCGCAGCTAGAAAGGATCAAGAAAGTTATGCATGTAAGGAGAATAGTGCGTGCATCGACTCCGATAACGGCTACCATTGCAACTGCTCTGCTGGTTACCATGGGAATCCTTATCTTCAAAATGGTTGCCAAGGTGATATAATTGTACTTTCTGTTATTGTTTCATTAGAATTATGCATATACATTACTTTTGTTCCAGCACTACATATTAATTATCAATTCTTGTTGACTTTTAGATATTAATGAGTGCGAGGATGCTACCCTCAATGACTGCAAAAGTGCCAAAAATTGTCACAACTCTGAGGGGAACTACACATGCTCCTGTGGCGAAGGCTGCCATGGGGACGGGAGGAGAATGGGACAAGGCTGCCTTGCTAATCAATCACCAACAAACAAGATTATTTTTGGTAAGTTGGAAACTTAAAATCTAAAAATGTTCTATAAATAAGACCACTTCAATAATTTATTATTGTTACATTAAAATAGTCCTTTTCTTTTTTTGAACAAACATTTGAAAAACTATAATTAGCTCAGTGACAAATAGAGACATGAATTCAGTCTAACTAAGAAATCTACATGTATAAACTTATTTTTTCATATATATATTCTATCTAATTCGCTTATAAAATTTGATTCGAATTCAATTTAATCCGTCAATAATGACCCAATTCAAGCCAACAATTTATGCATCTAATACAACTCCATGATCTCTCTGTTGATTCATTTTTATTATTTATAATTTTATAACCATTTTTTACATGAAAATTATTTTTGATTTCATAACTCCTATGACTCAATTTATTTTTAAATAATGTGAATATAAAAATAATTATATATATAGATTATATATGCATAAATTTTTTATATATAATCTATTCAGTATATATCCACAACTTTTTTTAATTTTCTTTTAGAAAAATATAAAAAAAATCATAAAACTTGACTAATCAGTAACCCAGTCGATTTTTGAATCGTTTAAAAATTATTCATCTGACTTATGATTTCAGTTAATCCGTTTGTAATTCACAAAATTTTGATCACACTTAAACTCAATTCTGACTCCTTTGAACTTATAGACTCATGTAAGTGAGCTTTGGCCTTCGTATGAAAACGTGTATTATTCAATGATATTTAGCAGCGAATCTAATTGGCGAGTAAATTTGTTGCCTCGAGTTTGTATTTTAAAACCAATACAAGCAAATCAAATAATTTCCAAACTGGTCGGATTATCTAATTTTATCAATTCATAATGTTTTGACAATACTGTTTTTGATGTTCGTAGGTGTACTTGTGGGTACTTCTGTTTTATTTATGATCATGGCATGTGGGTTACTTGGAGTTCAAAAGACGAAAACAAACCAGATTAAAGAGAAAAACTTCGTGGAAAATGGCGGATTGTTGTTTCAACAGTTACTCTCCAAGACTGAAGGATCGGCAAATAGAGCTAAAATATACACAGAGAGTGAGCTCAAAAAGGCCACAAATAACTTCCATGAAAGTGAAATCGTTGGCAAAGGAGGCTATGGCACAGTTTACAGAGGAATCTTAGACGGTAAAGCAGTTGCAATCAAGAAGTCCAAAGTGATGGACCCTGATCAAGTAGATCTATTTGTAAATGAGGTAATGATTCTTTCCCAAATAAGGCATCCTAATGTGGTAAAAATAATAGGTTGTTGCTTGGAAACTCAAGTTCCTCTATTAGTTTATGAGTTCATAACCAATAAGACACTGCATCACCACATTCACAATGAAGGCAATATATCCTCATTACCATGGGAAGTTCGGTTGAATATCGCAGTGCAAACTGCAGATGCAATTGCGCATATGCATTCTGATGCGCCGATACACATCATTCATAGAGATATTAAGTCTGCAAACATACTTCTTGATGAAAGCTTCGAAGCAAAAGTGTCTGATTTTGGAGTTTCAAGATTGGTTCCTTTGGATCAGACTCAGCTACCTACCTTAGTTCAAGGAACATTTGGATACATTGATCCAGAGTACTTCCATTCAGGTTTATTGAACGAAAAGAGTGATGTTTATAGCTTCGGAGTTGTCCTCGCAGATCTATTGACAGCAAAGAGTGTGATTTCTTCTGATAGTAAAGAAGACAAGAATCTTGCTGCCTTACGCCTGACTTCAATTAAAGAGGACAATTTGTCGGCAATTCTTGACCAACGAGTGAAGAATGAGGCACGTCCTGAGCAGCTTAAAGGTTTTGCTGAGATAGCAAAAGGTTGCTTAGAAATGCAAGGAGAGAAGAGGCCAACAATGAAGGAAGTGAAAATGGAGCTTCAGGCACTAAGGACTAACATGGAAGTGAAAATGGAGCTTCAGGCACTAAGGACTAACATGGTCTCTGATGTTCAGATTGCTGCTGATTTTGAAGAAGCAGAGACCCCGCTCTGTCCACTGAACAACATCTGCAGCACCAGTATACAAATTGAGCCAGATAGCATGAAGTATCAAGCAGCTCCGGAGATAGAAAGTGGTCGTTGATCATCTTTGGCTGGCGATATATTTTTAGAATTGTCTTTCTAGTTTTTACTTTTTATTAGCCTTTGTGTTTGTTCCTAAGTACAAATGTTCAAGTGTAAAAATTTTTACTTCTAGTTTCTCTGTTTTCCATTCCATATGAAAGAACATCGACGATGGCCATAGACTGACCTTATCATTTTTTATTCGAACACTGACTTTTTCGAACAAATTAACAAAGCAGCAAATCAAAAAGTCCACTTCAAAGTAATTACATTGTTGCGTCAACAAAGAAAAGAAATCATACATTCAAACCAATATATTAAAAGTGCCGGCTTATAGCTTTCAGCAACTTATTACATGAAATTAAGCCATCTTGCCAACAGAAGATGTCCGAATAGAATATCCATATTTGCAGTTCTTGTCTCCAGTGAATTAGACAATTTCAGCTTACAAGATAATCATTCACATTCTGGAATCAATTTCAAACATTTCTAAATCCATGTCTGACTTCTATCAGGTTCAACTTTTTCTTTTTGTCATTTTCTTTTAATTCGATGAATGCAATGAAACTCATGACTATCGGTTTCAATATATATTGAAAACCCAACCACAACCAAATCATCACTGGAGAAGAACAGGTTTTAAGCAAAATGAAAATGGCAAGCAGCTTCTTGCTTCGAAAAATTCAGCATTTT